>CAXKVI010000001.1:57261520-57651520 GCA_964058755.1 Campiglossa producta | reverse complement strand
TCGAAGAACTGCAAGAGGAAGCGGAGGAGTCCGACGCGAAAAGCATGTTATTTGCCACAGCACTTTCGCAAAGTGACGTGAACATCTCGGAGATTGAAGACAGCTTGCTGGACGGGGGCAACCAATCCTGAGCGCATTATCTCTGATGCTTCAGCCAGCAGGGCTCCCGGGGGCAACCAATCCTGAGCGCATTATCTCTGATGCTTCAGCCAGCAGGGCGCCCGTTACGCCAATTCGTCGTTGAGAGACAACCTCCGGGATGGGGCAGACCTCGAGCCCCTTAAAAGTTACAATGGACTAGTGCATTAGAGTGTAGGTCAGATCGTTATCCACGTAAACCGTGGCTATGCCGAGCACGCTGCCATCTCCGCTGCAACGTGGGACTCGGATATCGAAGAACTGCAAGAGGAAGCGGAGGAGTCCGACGCGAAAAGCATGTTATTTGCCACAGCACTTTCGCAAAGTGACATGGACAGCTCGGAGATTGAATACAGCTTGCTGGACGGGGGTAACCAATCCTGAGCGCATTATCTCTGATGCTTCAGCCAGCAGGGCTCGCGTTACGCCCGTTACGCCAACTCGTCGTTGAGAGACAACCTCCGGGATAGGGCAGACCTCGACGATATGGGTACGTCAGGGAAGTGTGAGCGCTCTCATGTTGGTGGTGCTTCAGATAAATCTGCACAAATCTAAAGTATCCTCGCCTTTCTAAATGCGACATGGATTTGGTCCTCATCCAAGAACCCTGGATCAACAGCTCGAGGATCTACGGATTAGGGACTATTTGCTTCAAGTTCATTCGAGCTGCATTTTGGTGAAATGTGAACTTCTTGTAAGAATGCTTTTTCCTTGATTCAAAAAGGCGGCAGAACAGGAAAAATTGCTATTATTTAGTTAAAATAATAAATTTTCATAAAAATCTTACCAAATAGACAATTAATTTTTCAAAATAAAAATTAAACAAACTTCAAAAGCTTTCAGTGTTGCTGTAATTTTGTTCGTATCAAGAATATTGGCTTTTACTACCATTTTCATACGATTTTGAAAAGAAGTAGCACTGTCAACACTGTCAATCAGATAGGGAAGCATGAAGCCGAGAAGTGTCAAAAACGTCTCGGACTGCTTAACCTTATATTATTAAACAATGGTGTAAGCGCCATGAAGTTGACGGGCTCGTGCTTATTATAATAAACAAAACAACTCTCGTTTTCAGCAACAGCAATCAATGCAAGTTTTCATGACTACACACACAATTGCAATGCAAACACAACAATACAAGTGGTCATACCTACGTGCATATACACATAACAGCGGCTCTATAAGGTGAATGCGTGTTTAGCATTTCATAATATAATAAATTTTTTTAAATTTTTAGTTTGTTGTCGCACACCCTGCTCGGCGAGACATATCGATACATACCAAATTTTATATACCTTAGAATTGTGGTTATTGCAAAAAAGGGAGAAAGCTGTTATGTTTTATGCGCATTTATATATAATAGATAGATAGATGAACAACACTTTCTAACATAGATTCGAGAATGCATTTGTGAATGATTCGCAAATGCATTCATGAACGTTTACGTTGGATTTTTGATGCGTTCTTATTCATTTTCATGTTCGTGAATCCGAGTGAATGTTTCCGAACCCTGAGTTTTATACATGGCAACACTGGGTTCTTCCCTGGGCTTCGATAGGTGGTGCGAGGCGCACTCAGGTGATGAGCCTATGTCCGATGAGGACATTGGCAATGTTACGGTGGTGGAGAGGCGTAGTAACCATGATGGTGCGGGTGCTACAAATCAACTTCTGGCATCAAAGGGGCAGCAGACATAGCCCTCATACACATGGGTGGTAGGGCATAGTATATGCGGGCTGAAGGCAGCAAGTTTTTCACTGGTAAGTGGTGCTACTGTAGGGAGACCTAGGGCATGTATCCTGTTAAAATCTAACATACATACTTTATTTCTTCCACAATTTAGTGACGAGGATACGACATATCCAAACAGTATGAACATTGACCTCAACTTATATGGCGGACGACGAGTCAACTCCAACGCAGGCTTCGCGTAGGCTGTTCGAACATGCCATAGGACACGTCATCGCAGGGGGCGATACCAGCTCACACAACCCAGCCTGGGGCAGCAGTGATGTAAATAAAAGAGGAGAGTCACTTTTTGATTTTATTTTACAACATAATATCTTCATATGCAATAGAGGTGTGGAACCTACCTTTGTTACTAGAAATAGAAGGAAGGTTCAAGACGTTACGCTTTGTTCGAGAAGCGCGCAAGGCATGGTCAGAAATTGGATGGTTGACGATGAGCACTTCTTCTCCGACCATCGCCACATCCGATTCGATTTGGAAGCCGTAACGTCTACCTCCTCTCCGTACAGAAACCTTAAGAACGCCAATTGAAATTGGATAAGTACCTTTCAGATGATCATCCCGATACACCTAGGGACACTAAAGAAATAGAGGATATGGTGGATAAGTCCACCAAAGCATGTCAGGCATCTTTAGATAAGGCCTGCCTCTAGGGGTTAGCAAAAACCACCCTGGTGGAACCCTGAGCTAGATAGATACAGCAAGCTTTGCAGGCAAGCTTTTAATAGTGCTGAGGCCTCGAAGGAGATCTCGAAGTGGGAAGCTTATAAAGAGCACCTTGGAGAGTATAAGCGGGAACTCAAAAAATCAAAAAGAGCCTCCTGGAGAAATTTCTGTAGTGGTATAGAATCTATATCAGAGGGTTCTAGGTTAAGGAAGATTCTAGCCAAAGCACCTGGTAGTGGACCGGGATAAAAGCCGGACGGGTCTTGGACCAACACGGGGGAGGAGACGTTGCAACTCCTCCTCCATACTCACTTTCCAGAAGCGGAAAACGATTATAAGTATCAACCGCATATTATGCACGTGGAACTTGACCTGGAGCAGTTCCTTACCTGGAACAGAGCATCCCTTGGTTGCTTGAGATATATAGGGGAGTGCTTACTTTCTGTTACATCCCTAACCCTTGGAGAGATTCTAGGGTAATTTTTATACCTAAGGCAGGTAGAACTTCTCATGTTGGCCCAAAGCATTTTAGACCGATTATTCTCGCGTCCTTTCAACTCAAGGTACTGGAGCCGCTGGTAGAGCCTCATATTAGAGATAAGGTAGAGAGCAGAATCGTACCATCGCAGTATGCATATATGAAGGGCAAATCTACAGAGACAGCGTTACACGATGTTGTTACGCACATTGAAAAATCCTTAGCTAGTAAGGCAGTAGTTTGGCAAACTCTCCGGGTGTATTTCTGCCATGAGAAGCTTCTCAGCAAAAAATTCATTTGCTTTGCATGTGCCGTTCGGAGTCGGCAAAAAACTGTAGGTCCCGCCAACTTGTAGGAAAAACTCAAAAGCAACACACCACAAGTTGGAAAGAGAAGCTCGGCTAAAAATCTCGTAAGAGGTTATGATGACCTGTTGGTATATGGCCGCCATTAGTATTAGTAAGAAATTCACATTAATAGCCTTTCTGGGACTTACCATCGACAAAAAACTCACATGTAAGGAATATATCCAGGAACACGCAAAAAAGGCTATAGTAAAATCACACTTTGGCTCTATACCGCTGTGGTAAGACCAATTCTCTTGTATGGAGTCCTTGTCTGGTGGACGGGTCTGGATAAGGGCTCCAATTTCACCGTAATTCAAAGAGTACAGAGAAGTGCGCTTATATGTGTCAGCGGGGCGCTGCGCACTACAGCGACAGACGCGTTGAATGCAATTCTGAACATTCTACCGATTGATTTATGCGGTAAACTTTTTGCGGCATGTCCGCCTTGCGACTGAGGTGCCTACCAGGATGGATGTGCCTTTGTGAAGGTCACTCATCCATCCTAAACACTCTACCCGCGTACAGGTCGGACTACTGCACATCGAAGTACCGTTTTGAGAAGAAATTTCAAATCACAATTCCGGAAAGGGAATACTTGGACACTATAGCTCCCCAAGACAACGGTTCAATCCATATGTACACTGACGGCTCGAAACTTGGTGATAAGGTCAGAGGAGGGGTGTACGCTCCCCAGGTGAATTTTAATCTTAGCTGTATAATATCTGAAGACAGTGGACATCAATAATGGTGATGTTTACATCTTCTCTGATAGTCAATCAGCTCTCAGGGCGCTGGGGCCATTTACATGTAACTCCAGGACTTTGGAGAGCTGCCGCAAATCTCTCAACGAGATGGATGAGCAACTCTCGAATCACCTGGTATAGATGGGTGCCTGGACACTGTGATATACCGGGTAACGAGATGGCAGATGAGCTTGCTAGAGGGGGCACATCCGCTCCACTTTCGCAGTCTTGGCAGGGTCTAGGCATGCCGCTCGCTACCAGTAAGCTCTCAACGAGGTATACGTTTCTCCAACAAGCAAGTGATAGATGGGACAAGATCAGCACTTGCAGTCATGCAAAGCTGATGTGGCCAGAAATCATAGCGAGTAGGTAGGTTGGTAGTAGACAGGCATGCAGAAAGGTTGGGTATCCCCTTCTGTAGAGATAAGGAGGAGCCTGAAACGGTGAGGTATCTCCGGTGTGAATGTCCAGCGCTGTTTGGCACTCGGTTGAAATATCTGGGGTCTGGTATTTTCTATCATCTCGGCGAATTATCATTAATTAAGCCAAAGGACATTCTGCGTTTCGCGGAATCCACAAAATGGTTCAAGTAGGAGCTTTTCAGGGTACAAGCAGTCTTCGTTATCGCTTCGCCGAATCCGTGGCACTGGACGGCTGTTCCGGGCGGCCCTATGGTGGTCGATGTAAACGCGTAAGTGTCATGTTATGGCAAGCCATCGATCTTGCTTACATTGATTTCCATAGATTTAGTTGGGACAGCTGTTTGGCGTTGTGGGTGTGGCGTTGGCGGTAATGAGGACTATTTCTACCTTTAGATCCATGTGGTATTACAACGGGACCTCCGGGGCCTATGTATGTTAGTTCGTTTACAAAGTAGCAGCCACCGGAACATACCTACCTACCTAAGTGCGCGATCGAGAAGTTCCATACATTTTCTGACAAAACATTAAAAAGTGGTAAATAAATACATACAATTATATTAACTCATTATTGCCCACAACTATTGTTTGGGAATTTAAAAAAAAAAAAAAACTTTTTTAAGAAAATCTCTAACAGTATAGAATCCAGAAAAACAACAACTCCGCTTACAACTTAATAGTATATTTACACTGCACCAAATTTAGCGAATTCAAATTGGCCACTTCGACACCGTTTGCATTGGCAAATTTGCATTTGGCTTCATCTTCCCTGCGAGAATCTTCTATTGCCAATGGGCATTAATGAGTTAACATTTGTGTTGCAAAAGGTATTTATAATATTAGGTATATTATATAATTTATATTAAATAAACACGCCATTTATTCCCAATCATACTTGTTTCCCCATATCAAATGGATGCAATTTTGATGTTTGATTCCAATTGGAAAATATTGTGGGAATTCAAGTCTAAGTCCATTTTTTCGATTGGAGAAAGAAATACATATATTTTCATACTAAAAAAGATCCGTTTTGCTGGAGAATCGGCCGTTCCAACAATGTTTCTCGAATGAAAAAACAACGTAGGAATGGGAAAACGGATATTATCTCGAATAAGATTCAAATGCATTTCCAACATAAATGTTTTTTGGGATATCGTTAAATTTTGGTGTATATATGTATGTATTTACCTTTGTTGCTTCATTCAGATGCAGATAATGCGCTTCGGCTTTTTGGTTAATATTAGCGCACCAACCGCATATCCGTACCGTTGACACTGTCAACCGTCACCGACAAAGCTAAACAGCAGCAAAACATTGTCATCCGCATCAAGCTTTTCCGGCACATTAATCAAAAACTCATTTTTAGCATTGCCAAAACATTTTTGATCAAAACAGCATTGCACCTACGCTACGCATCGCATCAACTCATTTTTTGTAATCTTCATCGAATTGTTCCAGCATCCCATATCCACGTTCCCATACATATCGTACCCTGAATTAAAAACCGTCACAATTCAAAATTTTTTTTGGTCACATTTTTAGCATAGATCGCTTAATAAAAATAAGTCCAACCAGCACATTAACATTTTTTCTTTTTAACTATCATCGTTACTCTTTAGGGACTGTCATGCCTATTTTAAAAAAAAAGTTTCTTTTTTTGCGATCCAGGAGCTCTGATTTCGAGCTGTGACTCTCTTTGATTTAGTGTGCGATATGTATATAGATCCTTTTCCCTTATACACAGTAAAAAATAAAAAGTTTACTTTTAATACCAGTCGCTATTGAAATGAAACCTCTTTGGAATTAAATTTGAGTTTTAATAGTAAATAGTATTACTTTAAGACTCTGAAAAATGTTTAATCCAAAATGGTTTTAAAATTATACTAAAGCCCTCTCTCTATAGCGCTCTCTCATTATGATGTTTTTAGTATTTTTGGTTAAAAAAAAAAACGGAAAAGTACAAAATTAAAAAAAATACTTTTTAGCATTAAATTAAGTACGGTGGTTTGTTCTTCAGGGGACGCGGTTCGTCGCTATCATTTAGAACAAAGCTGGAATTAGACGCTGGCAAGCATAAGTATTCCATGGCTTGATGGTAGACATCTCCGTTCAGCATTCAATATATTGTTAGTTCGATTGTGGTGAAGCAACGTGAGTAAGTATGGTGTAATCCGTAAAAAGAAAAAAGATGTAATTTTTGGTAATTATGGTAAACAATTGAGTTCCAAACATTGTGAGTTCGACTCTGGGTGAAGGCAATATAATAAAACTTATATGTATATAAGAATAATAATATTTTTTTTTTTTGTGTGAGAGAATCTTCGACTGAATTCCTCTCTCTCTTAATTAAACCGAACATGGTATTAATTTAATAATTTTCCGCGTTGTTGTATATAAACACCAAATTGGTTTTAAAGTTATGCTTTATTTTTTACTGTGTAATAAGAGCGACGTAGCTACGCGAGCCTGTTGGCGAGTTCCCGCATCTTTTTATCATATTGTTGTTGTTTAGGGTAATTGTTTTTTGTTTCGTTTAATGTCGGATATGCGTCCGTGAGCGGAGGACTTTTATTGCTGTTTTCATGATTCTACCCACCCTAGAAAAGTGGAATTTGGATACGCTTAAGTGACATGACATTGAGTCATATTTGTCATCCGCACTTATCATTTTCTAAATTGTTCTTGCTTATTTTGCTCGTTTGTTTTGACGCACTCGAGCTGAACAGCAACAGCAAAACGTATTATTCTTAGTACGAGTGCCTAGCACAAATTAAATTTCTGTAAACCAAATCAACAGTTTCGCCGGCAGCAAAACAAAGCTTATTTTGCATGCACATTTAAATTGTTTTGCAAAGAGGAATAAAGATTAGAATAAACGAAGTGTCTGTTACATTTTCTGGGAAGTATATAATTGCTTGCCTCTTATTTCAAAAAAGCAGTTTTCCTCCAGTGGAAATTTTTGGTGTACACACGCAAAGTATTTTATTTTCACAGTGTAAAGAAAACAAAAAAATAAATTTTTTATTTTTTGAAGTTAACTTCTTAAGCGGCGATATGAAGTTTTGATTGAGAGTAAAATTTGAGAAATTTTTTTTTTTAAGTTAACTTCTTAAGCGGCGATATGAAGTTTTGATTGAGAGTAAAATTTGAGAAAATGGATGACGATGAAACGGAAGTTATGGCACTGAAATAGAAATTGTAGCCGACTTTCAGGCGTATGTTGCAGACTTTCAGGCGTAGGCGTCTTTCTTATATCTCGGGAAGCACTCAACCGATTTGGATAAAATTTGGCATTATAGATAGTATGATTCATTCTAAGATTATATGCCTGGGTGTTGCCACTTGGGGCATATATTGAGCAAGATATGCCAATATTGGTATCAAATGAAAGGTATTTTCGACCGTATTTCAAATTTGTAAATCTCAAGCAGGGTTGCCACCTAGGGTTGCCACCTACCCGCATTTTCTATATTTTTCTCTATATCTCGGGAACCGCTCGACCGATTTGGACAGAGTTTGATATTATAGATAGTATGATTCATTCTAAGATTATGTGCGTGGGTGTTGCCACTTGGGGCGGTTCACAGGGTTTCCACCTATCTCATTTTTTTTTTAATATTGAGCAAGATATGCCAATATGGGTATCAAATGAAAGGTATAATCGACCGTATTCCAAATATGTAAATCTCAAGCAGGGTTGTCACCTAGGGTTGCCACCTAACCCCATTTTTTTTTTTTTATTGATATCTCGGGAATCGCTTGACCGATGTGGATAAAATTTGGCATTTTAGATAGTATGATTCATTCTATGATTATATGCATGGGTGTTGCCACTTGGGGCGGTTCACAAGGTTGCTACCTATCCCATTTTTTTTTTAAATATTGAGCAATATATGGCCATAAGGGTATCAAATGAAAGGTATAATCTACCGTATTGCAAATATTTAAATCTCAAGCAGGGTTGCCACCTAACCGCATTTTATTTATTTTTATTGATGTCTCGGGAATCGCTTGACCGATGTGGATAAAATTTGGCATTTTAGATAGTATGATTCATTCTATGATTATATGCATGGGTGTTGCCACTTGGGGCGGTTCACAGGGTCGCCACCTATCTCAATTTTTTTTAAATATTGAGCAAGATATGCCAATATGGGTATCAAATGAAAGGTATGTTTGACCGTATTCCAAATATGTAAATCTCAAGCAGGGTAGTCACCTAGGGTTGCCACCTAACCGCATTTTATTTATTTTTATTAATATCTCGGGAACCGCTTGACCGATTATATGCGTGGGTGTTGCCACTTGGGGCGGTTCACAGGGTTGCCAAATGTCTTAATTTTTGTTTAAATATTGAGCAAGATATGCCAATATGGGTATCAAATGCAAGGTATTTTCGACCGTATTCCAAATATGGAAATCTCAAGCAGGGTTGCCACCTAACCGCATTTTATTTATTTTTCTCTATATCTCGAGAACCGCTCGACCGATTTGGATAAAGTTACGTATTATAGATAGTATGATTCGTTCTAAGAGGCTGTTCACAGGCTTGCCACCAACATTTTTTTTAAATATTGAGCAATGTATGCCAATATGGGTATCAAATGTAAGGTTTTTCGGTCGCATTTCAAATGACAATTTCTAGCAGGGTTGCCAGCTAGGGTTACCCCACACCGTATTTTATTTATTTTTCCTTATATCTCGGGAACCGCTTTGCCGTTTTCTATTAATTTGGCATTCTAAGACAATATATCTAGCGGTTGCCACTTGGGGCGGTTCAAAGGGTAGCCACCTATCTATTTTTTTTTATATTGAGCAAGATATGCCTATATGGCTATCAAGTGAAAGGTATTTGCGACCGTGTTCCAAATATTTAAATTTCAAGCTGGCTTTCCTCCTAGTCTTCCTATCTTTCTTCGTACAACTCTCTTTCCTATCTCCCTCCCTTTTGCTCTTCATTGCCCTCTTTCCTTCTACCACGCCCCTCTTCCTCTATATCCCATTCGTATTGGCCCCTGTTAATTTATGCCTAATTCTACCCATGTACCAAATTTTAAGGGAAATGAACCATATATAAGATATTTTCGAATGGATCGTTTCTCTGGTCCACTTCCCGGAATTAAGATATTGTGAATCTAAACCATTCTCGAATACATCTTATTCATATTTCGTTATTTCTAAACTTAAGAAGTTAACTTCTTTCACGGTGAGGTTATATCGAAAATAAAGTTCCGTGTGACCTTTATTTGAGAGTGTGTTGGAAACAAAATTGTTTGCCGTTCAAACTTTTTTATGCATCCGCAAAAAACCGCTATATCGAGTTTTTTGCTATAACTTCCTTAAGCCCCAATTACATAAAACTTCGTAGGATCCACTTTCATACAAAGCTTGTGGAACGTAAAGCCAAGCGAGATTTTGTCAAATGTCCAAAAACGAGGCGCGCATCTCTCAAAGCTTCACAAAGTTTTATGTAATTGTGGCTTCAAGAAAGTTACAACAAAAAAGCGGTTTTCCCGGATGCCTTAAAAAATTTGAAAGCTAATTCCTAATGGATATGTAGTTAACTTACCTTTTTCCACAAAAATTAAACCATGTCCATAAATAATTTTTTTTTTTAAATAAAAGTGATTAAAATTTTATTACATTCAAATTCAGTTAGCTACTATAAAATATATTTTCATTTGCAATAGATATTTGCTTTTTGTTTTTGTATTTATTTGTTTTGTTATTTGAAGATCTTATAAAATTTTCTCTTTACAAATTTAACATTGTTGCCTTCAAAGAATTAATATCCTGAACGAAAAGACATAGAGTTGCAGATGCATGTATTTTTATTATTATATTTTATTGTATTTTGTATGCAAATGGACGTTATTGTACAAGTGAGCCGTTTAAAGCACATGTGGCACAAGTCCAGTTTTCGTTTTTTTGTGGTTCAGGCATGACACTATGTAGGGAAAAATGTGTTCCACATATACATATACCAAGCTAACGGGATAAGTCCTAGCTTCCATACGAACCGAATAAATAGCAGAACTAACTTGTGAAACCAAGGGTACGGCTTATTAGTTGACAACACAAAACCTTTAATATCTCAGTTTGAGAAAAGGTGGACTTATGCCGCCTGTGTTTTGAGGGGCTCAAATGCGTATGTGTTTGTGTGTAGTATGTTAGTGTGTGTAGAATATATTGTATGCGATTTTGTATTTATAGAACGCACTTTCAATTGAACTTATTTAAAATGTAAATATAGTTAGGAACATCCATACAAAATTTATAGATTTATCTGAACGTTTATGTTTGCTCCAAGGACATATTGATCTTACTTTATTAGTTGTGCTTTAAATTCATTTGTATTTATACTTATAGCAATAAATTCTTCACAAAGTTGCCACTACATCGTTACACTATTGAATTTAATTCTTCCCCACAAACATCGAACACCAAAAATTCAAACGTTTGAGAAAACATCTATTCTCAACTTTTTCTCAAATGTTGTTTATATAACAGTATTATTTGTTGAACTATATTAATTAAAAAAGTATTAAGTAAAACTTAACTGCATAAATGGAAACTCGCTTTTTATTTAAATGGGTATTTGTTATGCATGATTGGCATCTCTGAATAAATATTTCAATGAGAGCATGTGGATTCCATTTCGATCCACTCCGCTCAGTTTGAGAAACGTTTGAAAATTCTGCCGTTCTCAATTTGAAAATCAGGGAAAATCCCATATTAAAAATGAGCCTTTTAGGTTGAGAATGCTATCAACGGTTATTTCGCCTAAAATTGAAAACGAACGTTTGAGATTTGAGAAGATGATTGGTTCTCAAATGCATCTCAAATTGAGATTAGCTGGAAATGTTTGTTGGGTTTTTATCAAATGACATACTACATGCATGTTGGGAATGCATACCCTGCAGGAAAATCATGAACCAATGATTGTGATATCTGCCTCTTCACCACGTCAGAAGGCGGTTACTGAGTTGCTTTTAGGATCAGTTTTTCCATAGTATTTAATTACAAATTGATGCTTTGGAAACCTTTTCATGTTAGGAAATTTATAAAATGTTTAATACAAAATGGTAAAAAATATTTATTTTCAGTAAAAGGTCGATAAATCGTTTTTTTATTAAACAACTTGATGAAAAAACGATTTGTCTACCTTTTTAATGGAAACATTTTTTTCGCCGTTTTTACTAAAAACAAAAAAGGCTCCGTTTTACTTACTTTTTACTCTCAGCTTTCAATAAATTTTAGTTTTAGAAAATGAGTGCAATGGCCTCATTTTTAACTCCATAGGTGTTCTAGCTCACTAGTTTAGAACGGTTGGATTTCCTACAGGGTATGTAGTATGTACTTACCCAGCAAACATTTAAGTTAGAGAATGATTAGAAAACAATTCGAATTCTAATGTATGTCTCTAAGGTAGAAGGATAGAGAACCATCTGAGAAACTGTCGAGAACTATAGAATTCTCTACGGAAAGAGGACTTAGTTCTCTATATCGAGAAATAAGTTAGATCTATAATTAATCCGGTCAATATTGACATTTGAAACAACAATAGAAAACCTCAAAAGTCCTCATCGTTCCCATGTGTGCTAAACAACTTATTCGGGATCAAAGGTCAACATTTTAGAGAAACACATATGAAAATTTTTCTTCACATACTAAATTTTTCGAAAAAAAATCCTGAAAAGTCCATACGTGGCATATATTTTCATATAATTTCCAGAGCTAATTTTACAGCCGCGATATCTGAGAACTGGTTACCCTTAGAGAAAAAATGCTAGGACCATATTTGTAGAGAATCTACGACTTGGTCTCCGGTTATTTTTCGAAAAAACATACCGTTTTCGAGAAAAGTTGAAAAAACCTAAAATTTTGACCATTAACCCCGAATAACTTTTTATCACACGTGAGACCGATGAGGACTTTTGAGGTTTTCTATCTGATGGTAAACCTATGCTGTATGCAACAATTTGGCTCTGTGGGAAATATTGTTATTTAACCACTATTTTTTTGTCTATACCTACATATTGACCGGACTAAATAGAATTCTTATGTATTTCTCTAATGTCATTCAAGTTTACTTGCATTTACGTTAGTTCTCTAGTCGTTTTCTAGTCGATTACTAGTGTAGTTCTCTCACGTTTTTTTCGTCTCGATAACTGCACTAGTCCCTAATGTGCAAACCAAAAATTTCTCCAACGTTAGATTATGTGTTTTCTGGATAGTCAATAAAATTTTTTATCCTTAAATCTACTATCAAATGTACTCAAAGGTATTATTGTATAAATGTTACTTATAAATAGTATCTTGTTTGTCATTACAATATTTGTATGAATATATACATATAAGCAGTCATGTGAAATAAAATATACATAAATATAGCGGCGCAACTAAATAAACCAAATGTGTATTATCGAAAAATTTAATTAGAAAAAATGTGTATACCTATGCCCAATTAATTGCAGCTGGAAACTGGCTAATTATCATTTTAAATAAAATGTACTTGAAAGTTAAGCTTTAAAATATCTAAACTTGAGATGGAAATTTTTGAAAGCTTAAAGAAATCTTTAAATTACGATTCGAAACGAAAATAAATCAGTTTTGGGTTCGCACCTTTTTTATTGCACATGACTGTATATAAAAATAATTCAGTTCATAGACGGAATGATAGAAATAGAATCTATTTCAACTCGAACAAATTTTACCTAACACTACCTTAATTTTTTCCCATAAATTTAAAATTGTTTCCAATAAATTTGGATTTCGTGTTCTATATGGATAATTCCATTCAAAATCGACCAATGTAGAATACAATATTTTACGATTTGGACAAATTTCTAATCTATGTCGAAAAACTGACAATTTGCCCTGGAATGACCCATACTTACACGAACGCTTATCTGCGTATTTAATTTCGTTACAATTTTCGTGCTTAATTTTGTATTTTTTCTAGCTAAATTTTTGCCCTTTCACGGACGTTTTTTTTTAAATCTATCGTTTCTTGGATACACCATGCAAAGAGTTATACTCGGAATATGCCTCTGTAAAGCATTCAGATATCGGGCACAATGATTTCGTGCAGCATTATTTTTTCACCTAAAATGTCAAAACAAAACAAATAAGCGTTTGGGTGAGACAAACAAAATGCGAAATGGCAAACACAAATTTGTTTTTTTTTTAGAAATTAAATTGTTAGTTATTGCTGCAAGCAAAAAATAATTTTATTTAACATATATAATTAAATGAAACATTTTGCTCTTGAAAATTAAATAACAAATTTTTTATGAATCGGGGATTGTTTTTGTTTTTTTTTCTCGTTTGTTTGGAGATTTTGTGTGGATTTAGGATTTTAAATTTAATAAATAATATCGTTTGGATGTCGTCATACATAATATAAATGCATTTAAATTAGTTACAAATGATAAATGCAAATGTGGGTTAATTAAAACATACATATTTAATTACTGGTATTTATGTTAAAGTTAATATTACAAAAATATTGAAATTAATTTTATAAGAATAAAAACTCAGAGTTCCAATGTGCTTGGCGCACAAAATATCAAAAGGTGATAAGCTCCTCACTTGCCCTTGTAACCGTTGAGACTAAGGCATCAAGTACCGAATCCCGGGAGTTTCCGAGAATATTTCAGATACCGTCGAAAAGGTCGGGAGAGGTATCAAAAGGCGCGTTTCATGGGCCGCGTCCCATTTTTGGGATTGGACCCGGTAAAATTATTGTTTCACTGAACAAAAAACCTTGAATTTCAGCTTTCAGATTGTTGAAAACAAAGTCGAACCGCAGCTTTTGATACCTCTTTCGACATTTTTGGACGTGTTCCAGCAGTTTCAAAAAAAATGGCGCTGGAGGTCAGGGATTCATGATCGGGTTTCTCCGGGCTTGATGCTTTATTTTAGCTCATTTCATTTGTTACCAAAATATTTCGCACTCCGAATACCTGAGCGCTCACATACCTGTTTTTAAAGTACGCTAAATATATTTCTTTCCACCTACATTTCCCTCATTTTCTCTCTTTGCGAATGCAGCTTCAAACCGAAAAAATAAATATCATAACTCATATTTATCATTCGTGGTCCTATACTACCTCTCCCCTAAAAATATGTTTCCCACATTGCACGTATACGCATCCACCTCATGTTCATGGCGTCACTGTTGAGTTGTTCTTGTGGGTCATCCATTTCTTATTTATTTATTTGCCATGTTTCCCTTTACGTTTTTGTTTATTTGTTTGTTGTGTGCCCTGGTTTTTACTGCGACTGCTGCTGGTGCTGGTACTTTGTGGAGAGCTGCCCACCACTTTCTTAGTTGCTATTGATTTCCCCGTTGCCGTGTCTACGTGACTTTCGGCTTTATCAGCCTCTGATTGCTGGAATATTACGGCTCTGGGTATGCCGCTTTTTATCACATTCGATATTGTAGTTTTTGTCGTTGTAATAGATCCGTCCGCATCTGTGGTCGTGGTTGTGATAACTTGTTCTCCTGTTTGTTGGTCAAATATCTGTTTCACATCTGCGCCGGCATGTAGAAGTTTATCGAATATTTCTTCGCCGCTCTCTTCATGTTTCGTCTCTACATTTTCTCGTTTACGTTCGGGTTTGTGTATCGTTTCAATGACGATACTCTTCTTGCGGCCATCCTCGTCAATAATGGTTTTTGTTTCTACCGTACGCAGGACTTCTGGCTTCTTAGTTCGGATTATATCAATATCAGCTTTCGCCCCAGCTATATCGCCATCGCCATCTCCTAGAAGATTCTCCACAGATTTTCGTATTTGTTTGGTCATCTCTTCGAGTTTACGTTGTTCTGCTTGTAATTTTTCCACGGTTAGCTCAATATCATCGGCCACTTCTTTTGCGGCTTGTTTCGTGTCCTGTTTCGCCTCTTTCATAGTTGTATAGGTTTGCGACTTTTGAAGTTTTAGCGGTGTTTCAGTGTTGGGATTCTCTATTACTTGGCAATCATCGCCAAATGTGATATTTACAGCATCCTCATCATCTTCTATCTCCTCATCGGAATCACTTGAGTCGATGGACTCATCATCCTCTTCTTCGTCCTCATCATCCTCGTCGTCTTCTGCATCGCTGTCATCATCGCCTACTTCACCTGCCAGTTTTTTAATCGTATTACGATTACTGTCTTTTATCAGCTCCTCCAGCAGTCGTTCATTGCCGTTATCGTCACTCACGCCACTTACTTTGGCTCGTTTCACACCCTTGCTGCGCGCTAAAGCATAGTCAGCTGCATCGAGCTCGTCTTCATCGTCCGAATACCCGTAGGCGCGCCCCTTCTGTTCTTCATCGGTCTCTTCAAGACTTTTTTGTAAATTTAATTTAACGCGCTCATTCTCCAACAATTCAACCAAAACGTTCTTCATTTTAGCATTCAATGAGAGTTCCGCTTGTGGTTGATGTTGCATCGCAGGTAAGACGAATGTGCCACTACGTAGTACACCCGATGCGACAGCTGCCAATTGCTCAGGCTCATCGTCGTCATGCTCATCATCTTCAATTGCATCGGCACCCCTACCACCAGCCTGATTTGACCGCAATCTTATCTCTGTTTCATTGTCGAAAATTGGATATTCGTATTCGGTTGTCTTGCCCACCGCAATGCTTCTTACCTTTCCTTCGCCGGTTATCAAGGGATTTACCACCTCCACAATCGTATGTGCTGCGGTTCTACTATGGGTGGGCTCTGTTTCAATGGGCGTCGATGTAAGAGTTCTTGGTGGTATAGCAGGCGCTGTTACAACAATTTCCTTTGCCACTGTCTGATGTAATGTGATTGGCACAGGTTGCATACGTAATTTGGATATGGATGTCACGCTGTCAATGGACGATGGACCAAATCTACCAAGACTGTCTAAGTCATCAGAAGGGGCAGATTCGTCATCGGTACGTAGGAACAGTTTATCATTATTTGCATGAACAGTTACTATAGAAGCAGCATCCTCCTCCTCCTCATCTTCGTCTTCTTCATTTTCAATATCATCATTATCATCATCCTCGTCAACTGTGTCCAATAACGTTTCGGTCAAAAGCTCTGGTGGCTCTTCATCTTCTAACGTTTCATCTGCGACAGCTGCAGCTGCATGAGTTGTTGCGGCCATTATTGTTGTTGAAACTTTGGCACATGATGAATGTATTAATGGTGGGTGAAGTGGGCTGCTGTGTTGTTTGCTGTATTTGACCTCTGTGCCATCGTCTTCGTCATACTCGGGATCTTGCAACTCTAATGAGATTATCTTTTCCTGACAAGTTTCCACCTGAATAGAGTGGTAAGTAAGTAGATGGAGGAAAATGCGAATTCACTTTAAATACATGTTTATATATACACAAAAAAATATATATTTTTTATTCTAACCCATCTAAAATAGTGTGTATATATGTACAATAAAATGCAAATAAAAACATGTATGTATAATCTTAGCAGTAGTATAAGTAGTATGAATGGCTACCATTGGCAGTAGTAAATAAATTACCCAGGAATAGATAAGTAAAAGCGTTTGAAAGTTAGTTAAAAGCATGCAAAGAAGTTAAAGTTTTATACGAAGAAAATTATGTCTAGAGCACTTTTAGATAAGTTAGTGTGACTTTATGAATGCAAAGTTATACTTAAGTGAAACGATATTCAAATTAAATAACAGAAACCGTTTGAAAAAGTAAAATGGACTAAACTAAAAATATTTTGCGAAAGACTCAAGCCTATCGTAGATAAACTGTGTAGCTTCAGACCTGGTAAGTCTGCCATCGACTAGCTCTTCACGATACACAGAGACTTTTAACAATACCTTCAGCTCCGTCGAAACCAAAACAGGCTTCAGACATGACGACTCTCTTTCTTGTGATTTGTAAACTTGATGCTGGAGAATATGTTACAAGAGCGTGAATGTGCTGACGTATCCCGATGATACTGATATCATTGGCCTTGACAACCGAGCCTGGTTACGAAAGTGAAAAAGGTGGGCCTTTCGGAGAACGAGGACAATACGTAGTATTTGCTGTTTTTTTTTTTTTGTCAGTCATTTTTAAAACGTTTTTTCTTGTACATTAATATTTTGTATAGATTTTATTCAGTTTCATTCGAAGCTATATGAACATTATGTAATCTTATCGAGTGTAAACACACCGTAAGTTTAAAGGGTCAAATACATAAAGCTTTGCTAACCTCGCCTGGCATTTGCAACCTCAAAACTTTGCGCTCAACTTCAGAAGTATGCTACAATGAACGCTTTGACGATTCTCTTTTATACATTTGTTTTCGATTTTTATTTCTTCGCATTCAGAGTGTTTTGTTTAATTTATTATTTTAATAGAGAAAAAATTAATTAATTATTACTTCCTCCAACTTTTTATTCTTAAATTAAAGCAAAGTCATCCCTGACCCTTAAGAGTCAATTACATAAAGCTTTATTTTAACTTTACCTCACACTTTGACTTTGACAGAAAATTTCAGTATACGTATTTAAACGAAGCAAGGCAAATTGGAGACCTAAAAGTTGAAGCAAGGTTAAAATTTGGCAAACTCTCAAATTTTGCTTGCTTTGCTCGCTTTGACAATCAGATGTTGATGACTTTGCTTTAATTAAAGAATAAAAGCTTGGTGAAAATAATAATTAATTCATTTATTCTCTATTAAATTAAGAAATTAACCAAAACACTCTGAATGCAAAGAAATAAATAACGAAAACAAATGTATAAAAGACAAGCGCCAAGGCGTTCACTGTAGCATACCTCTGAAGTTGGACGCAAAGTTTTGAGGTAGCAAATGTCAGGCGAGGTTAACAAAGCTTTATGTATTTTACCCTTGCAGCCCCAATTACATAAAACTTTATGACAAATGCGCGCCTCAGCTTTGAGCATTTGCCAAAATCTTGCTTCGCTTTACGTTCCACAAACTTTGTATGAAAGTGGAACCTGCAAAGTTTTATGTAATTGGGGCTTTAAGTCTTGTGCGTTTATCGATAACTTCCCTGCAACCAAAGCTAGCCAAGGTGAAAATAAAACCAGAAATTAGAGATGTGCAATATCAAAAATTACTGTGGGGAAAAGTAGGCTTCGAAACACCAACGCATATTTCGATACACTCAATAGTTCCATAATTTCCAACCCTAACTAGTAGCTTCAACATGGATAGAAAAGGCTCAAACTGAAACAAAAGGCTGAACAAAGTTATCCACCTTTCTACACAGCTTTTTGGAAAACGCGACCTGGTAATTTCAGGGTTCCTTTTCAACAGACTTGTTAACAAAACTTCAAAGGCCGTGTGCCAAATAGTTGAAAATCGTAAATTTTGACAAAGCGATGTTAAATTCTGGCAGTTATCGGGGTGTATATGAACATCAGAATTGACCCTAGCCCAGGGGGGAACAGAAGGATGCATGTGCTGTTGATATTCATATTCTAATGGCGGCGATATACCAACAGGTTATCATAACATCTAACGAGATTTTTAGCCGAGCTTCTCTCTTTCCAACTTGTGGTGTGTTGCTTTTGAGTTTTTTCCTACAAGTTGGCGGGACCTACAGTTTTTTGCCGACTCCGAACGGCACTTGCAAAGCAAATGAATTTTTTGCTGAGAAGCTTCTCATGGCAGAAATACGCCCGGAGAGTTTGCCAAACTACTGCCGAGGGGCGACCCCGTTTAGAAAAATCCTTTTTCTAAATAATTTTTGATGTTACTTTTGCCGGGCATCGAACCGCCACGACTTGGTGTAGAAGGCCGAACACTTAACCGCTACACCACGGCGGCCGGCTTTGATATTCATATTATTTCATATAAATTTATGTTCACACGCGTTATTAAATACTAAAATATAATATAATGCAAAAAATACGTAGATAATAATATATATATTGAAAATTTATTCCCAAAACATCTGCTTTCGCACGTGCTTTTTGCATGTGTCAAAATTTACTACTGTCAAAATTTACCTCTCCGTTTGGCACAGCAAAATGGAAAATATTTGTACACCATAGGAAATTTGTTCACCTAATTTTACTCTGACGAAAAGAAATACCAATTGACACACAGCCAAAATCGAAGAAAATAAATTTATATTCCCTTTGCAGCGAAGCAAGCATGGTTGAAGTATCGATGTGACTTTCCTAATTCCGATGAAGATACCTTACAAAATTGAACTTCTATGACAAAGCAATAAGTTATTTAACCACTTGGCAAACAAATTTTGAAGAAGTTTCAAATCAAAATAATAAATGGGAAGACGTTGAGATTAGTATTGATGTATTTACTAAGCATAGCTTTGTTCAAGACTTAAAAATCGCTTAAGACTGCTAAATATACTTGTATGAGTTTTATAGTTTTCTAAGGCTGTGTTCTGTTTAAATTTCACTTTAGTCAGGCATTGGGGTGAAAAAATTATGGCAAGCCTACCCAGTATAATATATATACGTACATATATATATTATTGGATCTACTAGTCACTTCTGTATTTTTGATTTAGTTGATTAAAATATACTGTCAGTTCTGCCGTCCTATTTAAGAATGTGGGTATCTACATATTTTTTCGAAAATTAGTTATTTATATAGGTACGAGAATACAGTCTTGAAAATTCGGGTTTATTCATGAAAAAACATTTTGTAATTTGCAAACGAATATAAAGTTATTGCTAAATTAAATTCTGTCTTTTACAGTATCTACGTAATTTTTCCACAAATGCCAAACAACACTAGAAAAGTCAGTTCCGGGACACGACCATATGGGAAAATCCCTGTGCTTTCGGGATTCTTCACATAGCAGAATCCCGAGACTTACACTCCTCAGCCGACACCGTTACTCCTCATCGAACCATTTAGATGACTTGATGAAGGCCACCACCCCCTAAATATCCAGCTCCGCCTAAAGCCGGGCAGTTGAAGATGAGGTGTTCCACCGTTTCCTCCTCCTCATCATCTTTGCAACTCCTACAGCATCGTGGGTATCGCACACCTAGCCTTTCTGCGTGCCTACCAATAAGGCAGTGCCGGGTAGTACACAGAGCCAAAAATGCCTAATAAAATAGAACAAAAGTCATATGATATCTCTATAGATTTTCTTCAAAAGGAAGTTCTTTTTATATTTGAAGAGAAAATCATATTAATGTTTACAAAGGGAAATCTTGCAAAAAACGACCCGATTTCTTGGGGTACCAAAGAAAAAGATATGACTTATTAAATGATTTCTGCATAATTGTATGTATTAATAAGATGATCTTAGGGTTCCAACAAGAAGATTTGACTTATTAATGTTTTCAAAGGTAAATCTTGCAGAAGATGTTATTTTTAATATTTCAAATAAAAAAAATAAAAATTATAGGTTTGTTTACTGACCAAAAAAAGGTTCATAGCAGGTTAGAGCAGAGCAGAGCAGGGCAGCTGTCATAATAGAAATAGAGCAACTTAGAGCAATTCGGAGCAGAAATGCCATGAAACACTTGAATCTCGATAGTTTCTTTCTATTTGGTTTTTTTGTTTAAATCTTCAAAATTAATTCAAATTCACGTATACACAAACATTGATATTCTTGCAAGCTAATTTTTTTGAAGTTTTCAAAAATTTATTTTTTCCTGACTGACAATTGCTTCTCTGCTCTAACTTACTCCATAAAAAATGCTAGAGCAGAAATTTGTGATCTGGATTACTCTAGTTTTGTTTGGAGCGTACTCATGAAACAAAAGATAGAGCAACCTAGAGCAATAAAAGTGTTCGTTAAACACAATTTTGTGAAATATCTCAATCTGGCGTAAGCTAGAGCAGCCCAAAAAACAAACCTTATATTTCAGAGTTTTTATATTGTCTTCGAGAACTTCAGATTATCAGTTACGATTCAATTTTAGATTTCTCTTGTATTGCCTTTACCGTCTTATGTTGCCTTCAAGCCATCTCACCGAACTCTTCCTCACATTGCCAACCACACTTGCCATATTGCCTCCACCGCGAATCGAACTAACCACATATTGAATGCTGAACTGCTTACCATCGAGCCATCGGGTACTTCTGCTTCCCAGCGTCTAATTGCAGATTTCTCTTTGAAAACATTAATCATTCAAATCTTCTTGTTAGAAACCTTAAGATCATCTTATTAAAATAAAAAGTTTTTTCTCTTTCACCTTTTTTCATATTTTTAAGGAAATCTTGAGAAGTTTTTCTTATTGATAACACATATAAAAAGAAATCGCAAAGAAATAAGAAGAAATTGCACTTAATAATATCAAGAAGAATTTCCTTATTAAACCAAATAGATTTGCGTATAGTTTTTTTTCGTTTCCGTCGTTTCGACCACCCCTGAGCCCAAAAACCGCTCATAAAGACAATATTATTAATTTTATTAGGCATTTTTGGCTCTGTGTACCCTTATTAAAATGGAGATTTCTCTCCTTCTTAGGGCATAGATCTGTCTAGCTCTTTCATGATCTCATTTTGGCCAGGTTTGTTTGGATATCCGGCACCCAGCAGATTGCAGCCACCTTTCGTAAGCTTGTCGGGTGTGTACTCTTTCAGCATTAGCTTGCATGTGGCAAACAGCATACCTAAGCGCTCTTTATCCCGAAGAACCTGCTTGGCGTGACCTGCCTCGCAAGTTCGTCTGCCCTACAATTTCCCTACATGTCCCTATGTCCCGGGACCGATGTGAGGTTCACGCGGTTCTGTTGGTTCATCTCTTGTAGAGATCGACGACAGCTGAGCGTCAGAGTTGAACGAGTAAGAGCCAAAGGATTTGAAGGCCGCTTGACTGTCGCTGAGAATAACAATATCCTGTCAGATAGTGTGTTGACCTATCCAAGCCGCGGCGTCCATGATTCCTGAGACTTCAGCCTGGAAGACACTGCAGTGATCAGGTAGTATGAAGGAGAGCTCAAGGTTCAGATCCTATGAATCGACATCACTTAATTTAAAATTTTTTTTTTTTGTATTCCAATCTATGGAGTAAGCAGCTTTCCATATATTTTTTGGACTTATCATTTTCTTTCAATATCAGGTGCAGAAATCTACATCTAACATAGTTATCGGTCAAAATATAGTTTTAAGTAAACTTTGGAATATTCGCACAAAATTGGTATCAAACGAATGGGGAAGACCACATCTTTCATTTGGACTTTGGTTCATTTCGATATATTTATCGATAACAGTTATCGGTCAAAATGTGGTTTCGGGTAAACTTTGGAATATTTGCACAAGATTGGTATCAAACGAATAGGGCAGACCACAGCTTTCATTTGGAGTTTGGTTCATTTCGATATATTTATCGATAACAGAGTTATCGGTTAAAATGTGGTTTAGGGTAAACTTTGGAATATTCGCACAAAATTGGTATCTAACGACAGGGGAGACCACAGCTTTCATTTGGATTTTGGTTCATTTCGATATATTTATCGGTAAACAGAGTAATCGGTCAAGATGTGGTTTAGGGTAAACTTTGGAATATTCGCACAAAATTGGTATCTAGCAACAGGGGAGACCACAAGCTTTCATTTGGATTTTGGTTCATTTCGATATATTTATCGATAAACAGAGCTATCGGTCAAGATGTGGTTTCGGGTAAACTTTGGAATATTCGCATAAAACTGGTATCAAACGAATGGGGAAGACCACAGCTTTTATTTGGACTTTGGTTCATTTCGATATATTTATCGATAAAAAGAGTTATCCGTCAAAATGTGCTTTCGGGTAAACTTTGGAATATTCGCACAAAACTGGTGTCTAACGACAGGGGAGACCACAGCTTTCAATTGGACTTTGGTTCATTTCGATATATTTGTCGATAACAGAGTTAGCGGTCAAGATGTGGTTTCGGGTAAACTTTGGAATATTAGCACAAAATTGTTATCAAACGAATAGGGAAGACCACAGCTTTCATTTGGACTTTGGTTCATTTCGATATACTTTTCGATAAAAAGAGTTATCCGTCAAAATGTGCTTTCGGGTAAACTTTGGAATATTCGCACAAAACTGGTATCAAACGAATGGGGAAGACCACAGCTTTTATTTGGACTTTGGTTCATTTCGATATATTTATCGATAAAAAGAGTTATCCGTCAAAATGTGCTTTCGGGTAAACTTTGGAATATTAGCACAAAATTGTTATCAAACGAATAGGGAAGACCACAGCTTTCATTTGGACTTTGGTTCATTTCGATATACTTTTCGATAACAGAGTTATCGGTCAAAAGGTGGTTTCCGGTAAACTTTGGAATATTCGCACAAAATTGGTATCAAACGGATGAAGAAGACCACGTCTTTCATTTGGACTTTGGTTCATTTCGATATACTTATCGATAACAGAGTTATCGGTCAAAAGGTGGTTTCGGGTAAACTTTGGAATATTCGCACAAAATTGTTATCAAACGAATAGGGAAGACCACAGCTTTCATTTGGACTTTGGTTCATTTCGATATACTTTTCGATAACAGAGTTAGCGGTCAAGATGTGGTTTCGGGTAAACTTTGGAATATTAGCACAAAATTGTTATCAAACGAATAGGGAAGACCACAGCTTTCATTTGGACTTTGGTTCATTTCGATATACTTTTCGATAACAGAGTTATCGGTCAAAAGGTGGTTTCCGGTAAACTTTGGAATATTCGCATAAAATTGGTATCAAACGGATGAAGAAGACCACGTCTTTCATTTGGACTTTGGTTCATTTCGATATACTTATCGATAACAGCGTTATCGGTCAAAAGGTGGTTTCGGGTAAACTTTGGAATATTCGCACAAAATTGTTATCAAACGAATAGGGAAGACCACAGCTTTCATTTGGACTTTGGTTAATTTCGATATACTTTTCGATAACAGAGTTATCGGTCAAAAGGTGGTTTCCGGTAAACTTTGGAATATTCGCACAAAATTGGTATCAAACGAATGAAGAAGACCACGTCTTTCATTTGGACTTTGGTTCATTTCGATATACTTATCGATAACAGAGTTATCGGTCAAAAGGTGGTTTCGGGTAAACTTTGGAATATTCGCACAAAATTGGTATCTAACGACAGGGGAGCCACAGCTTTCATTTGGATTTTGGTTCATTTCGATATATTTATCGGTAAAGAGAGTAATCGGTCAAGATGTGGTTGGGGTAAACTTTGGAATATTCGCACAAAATTGGTATCTAACAACAGGGGAGACCACAAGCTTTCATTTGGATTTTGGTTCATTTCGATATATTTATTGATATACACACGGCTAAAAATTTGAACCTAAATTTTAAACTTTTTTGGACTACATATATGACCAAACCAAATTTGGGTTCAAATTAAATCTAGACCAGTTTTCATGAAAATTGGCTAAATGAATCGGGTTTCAATTATAAACAAGAAATGTTTTAACAATTTTTTAAAGATAAAATAAATTTTTTGTCCGTTGGTGGGAATTCGAACCAAGACTCCCCGCATCATGCCCGTCTGCTCTACCACTGAGCTACATCGCACACATAAATGTTGTTGGCAAAATTCAATCTTGAATAAGCTTTCAAAAATAAATTTGAATTTTCAAACCCAAAAGTTTAAATTTTAGACCGAAAAGTTTTAAGAATAAAATAAAACTAAAAAACATGTGGCAGCTGACAGAACTCGAACGAAAACGCTCAAGAGTCACAGCCGACTGCTCTACCGCTGAGCTATGACGCACATGAAGTTTTTGTGGGCAAAATTCAATTACATTAAAACAAACCAAAAATAAAAAATTTAGACAGCTTTTTCATTTCGATTTTAAATCGAAACCAAAAGAAATTGAAAATCTTTGTAGGTATTTGGACGGTTTGAAATATTGTACAAACAAGTTTGAGAAATTGATTAAACTTTATACGGGTTTAAAATTTAGGTCCATTTTTTTAGCCGTGCAGAGTAATCGGTTAAGATGTGGTTTAGGGTAAACTTTGGAATATTCGCACAAAATTGGTATCTAGCGACAGGGGAAACCACAAGCTTTCATTTGGATTTTGGTTCATTTTGATATATATATCGATAAACAGAGTTATCGGTCAAGATGTGGTTTCGGGTAAACTTTGGAATATTCGCATAAAACTGGTATCAAACGAATGGGGAAGACCACAGCTTTTATTTGGACTTTGGTTCATTTCGATATACTTATCGATAAACAGAGTAATCGGTCAAGATGTGGTTTAGGGTAAACCTTGGAATATTCGCACAAAATTGATATCAAACGAAAGAGTAAGGCCACGTATTTCATTTGGACTTTGCTTCATGTATGCTAGCATTTATTTTGATAACGACTGGACATAATAAAAATTAATTTGGAATGTATTAAATGAAAGATGGTGACAAGTAAAATTTGATGTTTTAGTATTTTTCGCATATAAGACCAAGGTTTCTAGATATTGATCAACAAGTGGACCAGAAGTGGAACCAGAAGGTTTTTGTAAAAAATGGGTCTAAATTAAAGATGTTGATAAGAGTTTTAAAGGGGGGTTGAGAAAGTGATAGGGGTCTGGATGACAATTAGAAAAACAATATGAAAGAGAAAATTTATTTCGGTTTCGGTTACGGGTTCGTTCCGGTTTCGGTTTCCAAATAAAAACACGAAAAAAATTGTATTACTAAAATACTCAAGTACCTACACAGCTAAAAATTTGAACCTAAATTTTAAACTTTTTTGGACTACATATATGACCAAACCAAATTTGGATTCAAATTCAATATAGACCAGTTTTCATGAAAATTGGCTAAATGAATCGGGTTTCAATTATAAACATGAAATGTTTTAACAATTTTTTAAAGATAAAATAAATTTTTTGTCCGTTGGCGGGAATTCAAACCAAGACTCCCCGCATCATGCCCGTCTGCTCTACCACTGAGCTACAAAGCACACATAAATGTTGTTGGCAAAATTCAATCTTGAATAAGCTTTCAAAAATAAATTTGAATTTTCAAACACAAAAGTTTACATTTTAGACCGAAAAGTTTTAAGAATAAAATAAAACTAAAAAAATGTGGCAGCTGGCAGGATTCAAACGAAAACGCTCAGGAGTCACAGCCGACTGCTCTACCGCTGAGCTATAACGCACATGAAAATCTTGTGGGCAAAATTCAATTATATTCAAACAAAACAAAAATAAAAAATTTAGACTGCTTTTTCATTTAGATTTTAAATCGAAACCAAAAGAAATTTAAAATCTTTGTAGGTATTTGGACGGTTTGAAATATTGTACAAAAAGGTTTGAAAAATTGATTAAACTTTATACCGGTTTAAAATTTAGGTTCATTTTTTTAGCCGTGTATGTAGCTTCGAAATAGGTCTGAATTTTCATAACTTTTTTCCTGCGGCCATGATGGGATTTCTCCAATATAATAATACATTTTATTAACGCTATGCATGGATGAAATTTCTGCAAACCAAATTCCTAAAACTAAATCTACTTTTTTATTAAAAAAATATTAAAATGGAAGCCAAATGAAATGTATAAATCGTTAAAAACATTCAAATTAGTGGCGCTTTCTGAGACAAGCCTGAACATTTCTTTTTCGGATCTCGTAAATTTTTTTCGATCGCTTCATTCAACTATAGTCAAACTTCCTATTTCAGAATTTTGATACTGATGCCAAAACGTGGCTCGAAAATCGTCCATGAAAAATTTCAGGGTACCAGGTTGTAAAAGGAAGTACGTATGTGTCCACTCACAGAAGCAGTGTTGTCGTTGGGGACCCTAAAGATTCACTTTCACCCTTTTTTAGAGCCAGGACCCCGGACTCGACTTTTTCAAAAAAGTACCATTTTTTACCCTTTTTTAAATTCGTGACCCTTTTTGACCCCTTTTCAAATTCAAACTGCAATGAAATGCATTTTTGTCGTTTTTTTTTGTTAAAAACCAAAAAAATCTCCTTGTTCCTTTTTTCCTCTTATATCGGGAACTCTTGCCGATTTCCAAATGTCTTGCCTAAGTGAAGTCTTACTACTGGCAACGCTGTATCATCCCAACAAACATCGAGCACCAAAAACTCAAACGTTTGAGAAAACATCTATTCTCAACTTTTTCTCAAATGCTGTTTATATAACAGGATTATATGTTGAATTATATTAATTAAAAAAATATTATGTAAAATTTAACTGCATAAATGGAAACTCGCTTTTTATTAAAATGGGTTATTTGTTTTGCATGATTGGCATCTCTGAAAAAATATTTCAATGAGAGCATGTGGATTCCATTTCGATCCACTCCGCTCAGTTTGAGAAACGTTTGAAAATTCTGCCGTTCTCAATTTGAAAATCAGGGAAAATCCCATATTAAAAATGAGCCTTTTAGGTTGAGAATGCTATCAACGGTTATTTCGCCTCAAATTAGCTAAAAATGTTTATTGGGATGTGACAACTCCGTTATATGTATGTATGTATACATTAGGGTGATTCAAATAAAAAAGTTTTAGTTCTTTTGGGTCTTACCCCCTACAAAGTTAGTAAATGATGAGAAAATAAACTGTGCATATGATTGAAACCCATTATATGACGGATTTTTAGAGCTATCGAAGACCTTTGATGCGGGAATAGAGGGGTTCGATCGGATAAGCAAAGCTGGAGATTTTTCGTAAAATACAAAAATGGTGTTTTCTCACTTTTTTAAAAACGGGAACTTTGCCAAATCTCAAAACCTATAGCGAATTTTTGATTTGAGACGTTTAAAGCAAAATTTTCTTAAGGAACAGCTTAGTAACGATACATTTCTAGAGGGCTTGGTAGACGTTGCCCTGCATGGGAAAACATTTACCGTGTCTCTGCTTAATTATCCCTTCCTACATTGCTATACCTATTAGGCGAACCTAATGTCATAGTCCCAAGTGGCAAAAACCCAAGTAAACAAATTTGGATTATGACACTCCTCTTGCAGTGAGGCATTACTAACGTCTAACTAAACCATAAGACATGTAGAGGACATGCAGAAAATGTGTTAAATTTTTCGTTTGCTTCCATCTTTTCTCTTGCAATTCCCAGGTGCTTTTTCGTGTTTGGATATATATGTACCTACAAATAGTAGCTGCTTTTTAAAGAATAAATAGAGTAAAATGGAGGAATTCGAAAAGGAAGGAAAAAGATAAAATAAAATAAAAAGTAAATAAATAAAAATGATAGAAAATAAATAAAACGGAATAGCCAAAAGATAAAGGCTATTTTTTGGTTGAAAAGTAGTTAGTTAGTAGTTGGTTGATTTCTCATTCAGAGGTAAACATAACTGACCGGATTCCGGCCATCGACGAACAAAAATAATAAGTCCGCGTATATGAAAATTTACAGTAAATATACAGCACTAGTTTTCCTGCAGGGTAACATTCCTAATGCGTGCATCATTCGGAAGCAGGTGCACACGGTTTCATTATACCACACACATGATTTTCAAGGTGAATGTGCAACCTGCATTGTGTGATGCATTCTAACCAAGTGTGGTTGAGTTCATGAAATCAACGTCTTGAATGTAGAGATGTACCTATGCATTATCATATCGGTCACATTACTTTAAGAGCAAATAATCTATCTTATAAATTTAAACGAGCTAAACTTGTATATATATATATATATTTGTATATTTTTGAACCGCTTGACCAATTTAGATAAAATTTTGAATATAGATAGTATGATTGATTTGGTGGTTGCCACCTGGGGCGGTTTTCAGGGTTGTCACCTATCTCAATTTTTTTTAACTTTGTAGCAAAATATGTCAATATGGGTATCAAATGAAAGGTATTTTCAGCGACATGCCAACTAAAATATTTTCAAGAATGGTTGCCACCTTACCGCAGTATATTTGTATATCCGGACTACAGCTGGAAAACTATCGATATTACCGCCTTGCAATATTTTCGATATTTTCAAAATTGAATTAGAGGTGGCTTTTAGACACAATTTCTGACGGTCTATATGTAAAAATGTTGCCTTTGATTTTAGGTACCTATGTTCTTTCGACCTTGATTACGCCCCATTGATTCCAATAAGGTGTTGGATCAGCTGATATAGATACACAGTTATGTTGCAGTGAACGTTACGGAAGATTAATTAAGCTTTTATTCCCCGCATAAAACAACAAAACATGGAAGGGTGGATATATCGCCATCGTAGAAAAAAAATCGATATTGCTCCACAAAAAAACTATCGATATTATCGATAGTGCCATCGATTGTTTTCCAGCCTTAATCCGGACTATCTCGGGAACCGCTTGAGCGATTTGGATGAAATTTGGCATATAGATGATATCATACTATCTATATTCAATCGCACAGTTGCTCTGAACAACTCGTCGTTGAGAGACAGCCTTCGGGACAGGGCAGACCTCGACGATATGGGGACGGCAGGGAAGTCTGAGCGCTCCCATGTTGGTGGTGCTTCAGATAAATCTGCATGAATCTAAATTAGCCTCGGCTGCTTTAAGTAGTCGTCTTCCTAAAGGCAACGTGAATGTGGTCTTCATCCAAGAACCCTGGGTCAACAGCTCGAGTGTTTGCGGATTAAGGACTAAGGGTTTCAAGTTTATTCGAGCCAGCGAGGAGGGCAAAGTCATAACCAGCCTGGTAGTTTGCAACGTGGGTAGAGAGCCAATTTCATCACTAAAACCCGTAGGGAGGTCATAGAACTCACTATTTGTAGTGAAGCCGATTATGAGTGGGTTAGAAATGGGGTGTTCTTGAAGAACATTCATTCTCCGACCACCGATATATAGAAATAGTTTTAGACTTTCGTGAGAGCATAAGCAACTGGGAAGATAAACAGTTTGAGCAGCATTGGCCTAGCAGCCTAGGACAGAGGCAGGCCAAACTCTTTATAGAACCATCGCAAAGAACATCGGCCAGGCTCATAAATCTAAGAAGGGTGGATCTAAGAACTCTCACTGGGTATTATACGGGACATTGTAGTCTACGCGTAGCTACGTCATCACCTAAGTAGATTGTACTAATGGTTGCGGTGTAATAAGGCCTTATAATAATAAGGGGATTCATCAACTCTTATAAGTTTACGAAATGCGTAAGTTTATACATTTATCAGCTCAGTTAGATGAACGCCCTAGATAAATTTATGTGTACTTGATGTCAAACAAAAACTTTTTATTTCGAAATTCTCATTAAAAAAGTAATTTTCGACCCATTTTCAGCATATTCTTCTCTTTATGTCCAGTGTGCATTGAATGCATTAAAAAAATTACATGTCGAACGTCGTCATTGCATTGTATAAATTTACACACTCTTTTACACACCAAAATCGACGCGGAAGTTTATCAACTTTGTGTAAACTGCGTTCCATACAAATTTTGACAGTTCATTTACACACTTGATAAATTTATACGTTTACACGCTTTATAAGGTGTTTATAAGATTTGATGAATCCCCTTAATAATAATAATAATTTTGCAATTCGCATTGCGGGTGTCAATTGCTGTGGGGTTCGTCCTTTCCTGGGACACATCACCTTCACTCGCAAACATCGTCCATGATTCCGACCAATACAGCAATACAGGTACATAAATAAGATACTATCTGTTGGGTTATAAATCACAACAACGGTATGGGTAATACCTACGTAAGTACTCGTATCTACAAGGTTCACATTACATTTCTTCACTTTGGGATTTCTTAAGCGTTTATCGTCTCGTCTCTATTTCTGTTCTCGTTTTTACAGCATCGGCGGCGTTTTTAGTAGCTCGTCTATGCGGTAAATTGTTTAGCTACGTATTGTGTTGTATCTTTGGCCGGAAAGCGGAAACGTACGACTTTTCCGTACCGTTACATCCGGCAACAATATTCCACTACACAACTTTGAGCGTTCTTTTCTAGCAATGCCTACGCTCTACATAAATACATGGACATAGTTTGTACCAAGGGCGTACACCATTCCAAGCATGAATACAGTGCGGTTCAGTGGACTCGATTTGTGGCACAGTGACTCTGCCAATCTAATACCATGGCAACAATCGCTAATACTTACGTCTTATATCAGCATTACATAATTTGGTTTGGGTTTCGTTTTGGTTTTGTGTTGAAGGCACAAAAAAGCGGTGGTTCGTTTCTGTTCAATGCCGGTTTAAGTCCACACTTTAACCGTCTGAAAATATGCTGAAGGTTTACGCAATATTTTTTGTATGTCTGTACTGCCTTATGTAACGGGTGCTTTCTTAGTCCCTCAGGTAGGGCACAGGGCCGGCGAAACAAAAAATCCGAGTGGGTAATTTTTTTGAACCGGAAAAACTTCCCCTAATTTTCCGTTATTCTTATAAAAATACATCATTATCCTTAGGGTACTCACAGTCCCATATTACCAGCCATGCTAATATTGTTATAAATAAATAAACAAAAAGAGAAAAAGTTACCCCCATATTCATAAAAAATAAAATTGGTTTATAAATCTTTTTAAAATGATATTTCCATACAAATTATGAATTGTAAGAGCTCAATAAACCTTTATATTTTTTATGGTAAGTTTTCGTGAAGGGTGGATACCTTGACGCGGTACGAGGGCTTAGTCGATAGCCACGGGGCTACGTTGCCCTTGTGATCATAGCTCCGCATGGCACTACATCACGAGAGCAGCCTAGCCTCGCTGGCGCGATGACAAAGATCTACCCCTTCCCAATCCAGGGTGTTACGCGATACCGTGCCCATTGGACGTTTGCAGCCGGGAGGCAAATCGTGGCTGTAGTCGAACGGTGCCTCTCTGATACCGGACCGCCTCAGAGAGTAACCATGGTCTTACCGTGGTATGGGGCTCTGCCGTGGCGGACGACACATTCCCCTTAATCCACCCTTGACCCCAAGCTGGCCGTGTCCGGCGAGGGGTCGTACGAACAAGATGAATACAACTCAAAATTCAAAACAATCAATAACTTCGTTTACTCCGCAGCAGAGGAGAACTATGCTGGAGCAAGAGAAATCACAACGCCGGAGGACAAACTCTATTTCAAAGTCAACTGGGGGACCGACAACGATGGTAACTACGGGTCGGTCATCCTCGAAACTGCTAGCAAGTGAGAGTGACTTGATGAAAGCCAGCACCAGTGCGGCTGCATACACAGGTAAGCAGAAAACGGCGGATGCTAAACTTCCATCAAGCGCCGGCACGAACATCAACCTCTCAATGTCTGTGGCAATGGTCTCGGGACCTGGCCTCAGTGATCCGAAAGAGAAGGAAGACGCAACTAAGCTTCTATCAAAGGGAGAGACCGCGATGGCAACTACGGGTCTGAACTCCTCCCAAAAGACATCTCCCCGACGCTTTGCGCACTGGGATAAAAGGAAGGCTGCAAGGATCCTGAAGAAATATGAGGGAGCATCGCAGGATACACTATCGCTGAATGAAAGGAAGATGGTGGAGAAAGCGAAAGCTCTGATACCAAATTTCCAAAGGCCCTATGCGCCTAAAAGGCTGAACGGGAATCCCTTCAAACGCCAGAGATCGGACGGAGAGGTGGATCCCCATCCGAAGCGGCATCAGAATATCCCAGTAGTGGGCAAACCCAGCTTTGCTGAAGTGACCAAGGACAGGATCCTTATAGGTGTCATTGATCGAGGCAACGACCGTTGGTCCATCCCTAGAGACCGGTGGCTGTATGTCCGGAACGAAATTGGCAGGGCCCTTCTCGACATATGGCGTGAGTCTCCGGGTAGTCCGCCGCGGGGTACAGACGCGGGTTGGCACCAGGGTCAGATTAAAGTTTTCGCGTGTGAGGATGCAAGAACTGTTGCACTGTACAAGGCAGCAGTTGCAAGACTGGGTGAAGTCTACCCAGGGGCAAAAATCGAGGTCGTCGACTGGAAGGACATTCCGGCCCGGCCAAGGGCAAGGGCATGGATTCCTGCCATCCCTGCTGAACCGGAGAATATTCTTGAGATGCTGCAGGCCTGGAATCCGTCTCTCCCGACGCATGACTGGAGTGTCAATCTGGTCGAGGGTGAGGTTGGGCCTCATAGACAGGTGGTTTTAACTTTGAATAAGGAGGCACTCGAGCCCCTTAAACGGTGCAACGGACGAGTGCATTATGGAATGGGTCAGATCGTGATCCACGTATACCGTGGCGATGCACAACGCGCTGCCATTCCGGCCGCTTCGAAGGACTCGGAAATCGAAGGACCAGAAGAGGAGGCAGGGGTGTCAGACGCGGAAAGTATGGTATCCGCCACGTCAAATTGCGAGGAAGCCGTGAACGACTCGGCGATGGAAGATAGCCTAACGGACGCGGAAGACCTCGACCGCACGGTGGTGGAGGGCAATCCGGTGCACACTAACGTTGATGCCGCTTCAGACAGTAGAGATTCCGCCACGCCAAATCGTGCAGATAAATTGGCGTTGAGAGATAGGCCCCGGGACGGGGTAGACCTCCACGACGGTACGACGGTGGTAGGGAAGTCTGAGCGCTCTCATGTTGGTGGTGCTTCAGATTAACCTGCTCAAATCTAAAGCAGCCTCAGCTGCCCCAAGCAGTCGTCTTTATAAAGGCGACGTAGATGTGGTCCTTATCCAAGAACCCTGGGTTAATAACTCAAGGATCTGTGGATTGGGGGCTAAGGGGTACAAGCTCATCCGAGCTAATGAGGTGGGCAAGGTCAGAACCTGTATCTTGGTCAAGTCTGAGCTGAACACCTTTCTCTTACCCAACTATTCAAATGTTGACGTTACAGCTGCCAGCTTAACGGTCGGCAGCACCAGCCTGACGATGGCGTCGGTCTACATGCCCTATGGCGCCGAAGAACCTCCTCCACAAAAGGAGGTGAAAGATCTGGTGGAAAATTTCTGCACGGGTCATCTTATTATTGGAGCTGACGCTAATGCTCATCACGTCCAGTGGGGAAGCTCCGATATTAACGCTAGGGGCGAGTCTCTGTTTGACTACCTACTAACAACTAACCTGGTGGTTTGTAACGTGGGTAACGAGCCTACTTTTATCACTAAAGCCCGTAGGTAGGTCATAGACCTCACTATTTGTAGCGAAGGCGCTTATGAGTGGGTTAGGAAATGGCGTGTTCTTGAGGAGCATTCATTTTCCGACCACCGGTACATAGAAATTGCCTTAGATTTTTCTGTTGAGCAGCCAGTTATGAAACGCAATCCACGCAACACTAATTGGCAGCTACATAATCAAATATTAGTTAGGGACCTACCAGTGTTACCCCCACAAGCTCCATCATCAGTAGGAGAACTGGATGATCTGGTTGCGACCTTTACAACGGCGCTCTCAAATGCCCTAGAGCAGGCTTGTCCAGTGCCGAAACCACGCGGTAAACATAGACCACACTGGTGGTCCTACGACCTGGATTCGCTCCGCAAGTCCTGCAGGAAGCAATTTAATAGGGGCAGGAGCCTCGATACGGAGCCTGAATGGCTCGAATCTAAGTTAAACTGAGGGCCTATAAAAGGGCCCTAAGGCAGGCGAAGAGAACTTCGTGGAGAGATTTCTGCACCGGGGTCGAAAAGGTCGATGATACGGCGAGACTTAGACGAGTGCTCTCAAAAACTCAAACAGCCATTAGCTATTTGCGGAAGCCTGACGGATCGTGGACTAGCACGGAAGGGGAAACCCTGGAGCTGCTATTGAATACACACTTTCCGGGGAACTTGCATGAAGCACCTTTAGCATCTGCAACAAACATGGCAGTGAATATACCCATCACGGAGGAAAGGGTAAGGTGGGCGATCAAAAGCTTTGAGCCGTTCAAGGCTGCTGGGCCAGACGGGATTTTCCCCGCACAACTCATAAACACGCTGGAAACATCGGCTAAATGGCTGGTATTTCTCTTTTCAGCCTGCCTGGCTCTCAACTACATTCCGCACTCCTGGAGAATTGCCAAGGTAGTCTTTATTCCTAAGGCTGGGAAGGCCTCACACTATGAACCTAAGGACTACAGACCGATCAGTCTCTCGTCCTTTGCACTCAAAACCTTCGAGAGGATAATTAGCGATTATCTCTCCTCTACTATTGATAGCAACCTTATCTCTAGCTATCAACATGCATACACCAAAGGTAAATCAACGGAAACTGCGCTTCACAGCCTTGTCTCTGTTAATGAAAAATCGTTGTATGAAAAAGATTACTGTCTCGTGGCCTTCCTAGACATTGAAGGTGCCTTCAACAATATAAGCCTTGAGGCTATTAACACCGCTCTAACTAATCTGGGCATAAGCAGGTCTCTTATTGGACTAATTGATAAGCTACTAAAGGGAAGGAAAATAGTCTCTACACTGGGCACAGTTGATTTCTCACGATATGTCACAAGAGGAACGCCTCAGGGTGGTGTTCTCTCTCCGCTTTTATGGAACCTCACTGTAAACTCGTTGCTACGAGACACAAGCTGGGGGGGCGGGAGGATAGTTGCATATGAAGACGATTTAGCTATTGCATACAGGGGCAAATTCCCACAAACCCTGTGTGACTTGATGCAAGTAGCACTGCGAGCAGTTTCCTCGTGGTCATCTCGCTGCGGACTTAATATCAACCCGGGAAAAGTGGAGCTTGTCCTTTATACTAACCGGTACAAAATACCAACGCTAAGCCTACCAAAACTAAATGGCGTGCGCCTGAACTTGGCTGACAAAGCCAAATTCCTAGGCATAGTTCTGGATAGAAAGCTCAACTGGAAGGAGAATGTCATCCAGCGCCAGAGGAAAGCGTGCATTGCACTTTACACCTGTAAAAGAGCCATTGGCAAAAAATGGGGGCTCAGTCCCAAAATCTGCAGATGGATTTACACTGCGATAATCCGGCCAATTATGCTGTATGGAGTCGTGGTATGGTGGCCTGCGCTGAGCAAGGCAGCCAACCTAAACCTGATAGGTAAAGTCCACAGATCTAGCATGATCTGTATAAGCGGCGCGTTGAGAACAACGCCCAACGAAGCTCTCCAGGCCATTCTTGGCATTTTGCCTCTCGATCTGGAAGGGTACCGGGCAGCGGCAGCATCGGCTCTGCGTCTAAGGGAAACTTCCGGCTGGGGCGCAGGCACTACTGGACACTCCGGTATTCTGGATTCTTACAGCTTTCTCCCTCCGAGCACGGACCGTTGTGCAACCACAACAGTCGGAGATAGCTGGTTCAGAATAAACATTCCCAGCAGGGAAGACTGGGAGAGGACGGATCGGTGTCCTGCTACTAATGGCGGCATTTCCATATACACCGACGGTTCGAAGTTGGACGGCAGAGTTGGTGGAGGGATTTATTCCAAGGATCTGGACCTTGAGCTTTCCTTCAGACTGCCTGATCATTGCAGCGTCTTCCAGGCTGAGGTCTCAGCAATCATGGACGCCGCGGCTTGGATAGGGCAACACGCTATCGGACAGAATATCGTTATTTTCAGCGATAGCCAAGCGGCAGTCAAATCCCTTGGCTCTTACTTGTTCAACTCTGAACTGACGCTCAGCTGTCGTCGATCTCTTCAGGAGATGGCCCAACAGAACCGCGTGAGCCTCACATGGGTCCCGGGACACAGGGACATTGAGGGAAACTGTAGGGCAGACGAACTTGCTAGGCAGGGCACGACCAAGCAGGTTCTTCAGGATAAAGAACGCTGAGGTATGCCCTTTGCCACATGCAAGCTAATGCTGAAGGAGCATACACTCCGACAAGCCAATGAAAGATGGCTTTTATCGCCAGGATGCCGAGTATCCAAACAATCCTGGCCAAAATGGGATATTAAAAGATCTAAATATATTTACACCCTAAGAAGAAGGGATATATCTATATTAATAGGGGTTTTAACCGGGCACTGCCTTATTGGAAGGCACGCAGCAATGCTGGGTGTACCCTACCGACGATGCTGTAGGAGTTGCAAAGATGATGAGGAGGAGGAAACGGTGGAGCATCTCATCTGCAACTGCCCGGCTTTAAGCGGCGCGAGAAGGCGCTTTTTCGGAGTTCCCTTCCTGGATAGCCTACGCCAGGTAGCGGAGCTGGACATAAAGGACTTGATGGCTTTCATCAAGTCATCTAAATGGTTCGAGGAGGTGTAACGGTGTCGGTTTTAGGAGTGTCAGCCCCGGGATTCTGCTATGTGGAGAGTCCCAATAGCACTGGGATTTTCCATATGGCCGGGTACCGGGACTGACTTTCCTAGTGTTGATGGTATCACAACGGGCCTTTTAATACTGGCCTAGGTGTGCCTTTGCGGCAGCCACTTCTACCTAACCTAACCTTTTTCATATTTGGAATTTATTCAAATAATTTGAAATATTTTCAGATTAAATTCAGACGTGAATTAACAAAGGCCATGCAGGAGGTTAAACGAAGGTGCTCACAGCCGCCATATGGTAATGTGGTAAAGTTAAAACGTTTTAACTTTAGCAGATGACTGTGAGTTCCCTAGCTGTTTTCAACCAACTTTATTTATCACTTTAAGTTGAAAAAATCATTTTCGTAAAACTACAATTTAAACTAATCTCGCTTCGAATTTTTAGATATAAAACCCTTCATGAGGATTTCAAGATAAATCTCGTCAGTTTCCTCTGAGTACGAATGTAGAATCGTGTCATGGTACATTGATTTCCATAAGTTTGGTTGGAACAGCTGATTAGCGTTATGAGGAGCAAAGTACTTTGGCATAAATTTCGCAGTAAATCTATCCTTTTGGAGTGTTAAAAACATGGTCGTTATCATTTTTACTGTCAATTCGTTTTGGAAACATGGAAAATTCCCTTATTTCAAATTACGTTGATAACTCTATGCATTTTAGCCAAATTGATTCAAATTTGGAATTGGGGGAAATTTTCAACGTGTATGTTACAACTTTGATTTTACTAGACGAATCTACAACACAAAGTTCTACATTTTGAAGTTCTTTGGTTAGTACTCCAATTCGATCAAATAACTCTATTAAAGCATTCAAAAGGAACAAGAATGAGAAAGACTCCATGCGTCCTGAAAAAAAAACTGCTTTGATGACAATTGTGTTATCGACTTCCCGATCTTCGATCAGCCCTGACTGACGAGCGCAGACTGGTTTACCCACGAATCGACCATTACGCGCGCGTATTTGAAGATTTAATAGAATCCACATCAGATAAAAAATTGTCTTGGGGTGGGTTATTATAATTACCCATCATCATGTCGTCCGGGTGGGTAATACTACCCACCATACCCACACCTTCCGCCGGGCTTGGAGGGACTAACAGTCCAAGAAACTCTCAGATGTGGGAAATAGCCACTAATTCCTTAAAGTTTACAAATTCAAAATGGAAAAACTTACTCTTGTGATATTGCTGAATAATTACTTTGGAAATGGTCAGTAGGAGAAGTTCACAAAAAATTTAGTACATTTAGAAAAAACTCAGTTTATCCTCAGCATATCCTTTTCAACCCTGCTCGAGAATCTTCCATGGAAATTTTGGTGTCATGACAAAATCCCAAGTGGCAAAAAAATTTTTTACTTGGGAATATGACACTGCAAAGGGAGTTGAAAAATTAAATTACAAGATTTATTTTATTTATTTTATTTATTTTTATTTTTTTGCAAAAAACAGTGGCTTAATTGCAGAACACAGACTCCTCGCCCCGGGAAAAAGTAGATAATTAATGAGGAATTGTTCGTATTTTGCTCCTGATTATAACGGTGTACTTCTTTTTTGGTGCAAATGAAAATTGTAGGAGTTAAAGGGGGGAGGGGGGAATTGGAAAATCATGCATTTAAAATCGCATATATATCCAAAAACATAATTGGTACAGGTATTAAAAACCCCTTCGTTTGATATGCATTTTAACATATATTTAGTCGAAGTCAACGAGTAAAATTGCAAAAATCGAATAAGTGATTTTTTTTTTACCACGCTTTTATTAGGTTCACTTGTATGTTTACTTGTTTGTTTGTTTGTTTGTTTGTTTGTTTGCTTGCTTGTATGTATGTGACTCTCGTTCGGTCTAAGCCCCAGTGGCCCAAAAACCGTAAAATGTCCCTAAGATATGGGTATCAAACGAAAGGGGAAGGCCCCAGGATTCATTTGGACTTCGATATATTTCGATAAATTTATCGACAACTGAGTTATCGGTCAAAATGAGGTTGCCCGAAATCCTTAAAATTTCCCTACATTATGGGTATGAAACGAAAGGTGAAGGCCCCACGTTTCATTTGAACATCGACATATTTCGATAAATTTAGCGATAACTGAGTTATCGCTCAAAATGTGGTTGCCCGAAAACCTTAAAATTTCCCTACAATATGGGTATCAAACGAAAGGGGAAGGACCCAGGTTTCATTTGGACTTCGATATATTTCGTTAAATTTATCGATAACTGAGTTATCGGTCAAAATATGATTGCCCGAAAACCTTAAAATTTCCCTACAAAATGGGTATCAAACGAAAGGGGGAGGACCCAGGTTTCATTTGGACTTCGATATATTTCGATAAATTTATCGATAACTGAGTTATCGGTCAAAATATGATTGCTCAAAAACCTAAAAAATTCCTAACAATATGGGTATAAAACGAAAGGTGAAGGCCCCACGTTTCATTTGAACATCGACATATTTCGATAAATTTAGCGATAACTGAGTTATCGGTCAAAATATGGTTGCCCAAAAACTCAAAAATTCCCTACAATATGGGTATCAAACGAAAGGCGAAGGCCCCAGGTTTCATTTGGACATTGACATATTTCGATAAATTTATCGATAACTGAGTTATCGCTCAAAATGTGGTTGCCCGAAAACCTTAAAATTTCCCTACAATATGGGTATCAAACGAAAGGGGAAGGACCCAGGTTTCATTTGGACTTCGATATATTTCGATAAATTTATCGATAACTGAGCTATCGGTCAAAATATGATTGCCCGAAAACCTTAAAATTTCCCTACAATATGGGTATCAAACGAAAGGGGAAGGACCCAGGTTTCATTTGGACTTCGATATATTTCGATAAATTTATCGATAACTGAGTTATCGGTCAAAATATGATTGCCCAAAAACCTAAAAAATTCCTAACAATATGGGTATAAAACGAAAGGGGAAGGTCCCAGGTTTCATTTGGAAATCGACATATTTCGATAAATTTATCGATAACTGAGTTATCAAATGTGGTTGCCCGAAAACCTTAAAATTTCCCTACAATATGGGTATCAAACAAAAGGTGAAGGCCCCAGGTTTCATTTGGACATCGATATATTTCGATAAATTTATCGATAACTGAGTTATCGGTCAAAATATGATTGCCCAAAAACCTAAAAAATTCCCTACAATATGGGTATCAAACGAAAGGCGAAGGCCCCAGGTTTCATTTGGACATCGACATATTTCGATAAATTTATCGATAACTGAGTTATCGGTCAAAATATGATTGCCCAACATCCTAAAAAAATCCCTACAATATGGGTATCAAACGAAAGGTGAAGGCCCCAGGTTTCATTTGGACAACGAAATATTTCGATAAATTTATCGATAACTGAGTTATCGGTCATAATGTGGTTGCCCGAAAACCTTAAAATTTCCCTACAATATGGGTATCAAACGAAAGGTGAAGGCCCCAGGTCTCATTTGGACTTCGATATATTTCGATAAATTTATCGATAACTGAGTTATCGGTCAAAAGGTGGTTGCCCGAAAACGTTAAAATTTCCCTACAATATGGGTATCAAACGAAAGGTGAAGGCCCCAGGTTTCATTTGGACTTCGATATATTTCGATAAATTTATCGATAACTGAGTTATCGGTCAAAATGTGGTTGCCCGAAAACCTTAAAATTTCCCTACAATATGGGTATCAAACGAAAGGTGAAGGCCCCAGGTTTCATTTGGGCTTCGATATATTTCGATAAATTTATCGATAACTGAGTTATCGGTCAAAATATGATTGCCCAAAAACCTAAAAAATTCCCTACAATATGGGTATCAAACGAAAGGCGAAGGACCCAGGTTTCATTTGGACATTGACATATTTCGATAAATTTATCGATAACTGAGTTATCGCTCAAAATGTGGTTGCCCGAAAACCTTAAAATTTCCCTACAATATGGGTATCAAACGAAAGGGGAAGGACCCAGGTTTCATTTGGACTTCGATATATTTCGTAAAATTTATCGATAACTGAGTTATCGGTCAAAATATGATTGCCCAAAAACCTAAAAAATTCCTAACAATATGGGTATAAAACGAAAGGTGAAGGTCCCAGGTTTCATTTGGAAATCGACATATTTCGATAAATTTATCGATAACTGAGTTATCAAATGTGGTTGCCCGAAAACCTTAAAATTTCCATACAATATGGGTATCAAACGAAAGGTGAAGGCCCCAGGTTTCATTTGGACATCGATATATTTCGATAAATTTATCGATAACTGAGTTATCGGTCAAAATATGATTGCCCAAAAACCTAAAAAATTCCCTACAATATGGGTATCAAACGAAAGGCGAAGGCCCCAGGTTTCATTTGGACAACGACATATTTCGATAAATTTATCGATAACTGAGTTATCGGTCAAAATGTGGTTGCCCGAAAACCTAAAATTCCCCTACAATATGGGTATCAAACGAAAGGGGAAGGACCCAGGTTTCATTTGGACTTCGATATATTTCGATAAATTTATCGATAACTGAGTTATCGGTCAAAATATGATTGCCCAAAAACCTAAAATATTCCTAACAATATGGGTATAAAACGAAAGGTGAAGGTCCCAGGTTTCATTTGGACATCGACATATTTCGATAAATTTATCGATAACTGAGTTATTGGTCAAAATATGGTTGCCCGAAAACCTAAAAATTTCCCTACAATATGGGTATCAAACGAAAGGGGAAGGCCCCAGGTTTCATTTGGACTTCGACATATTTCGATAAATTTATCGATAACTGAGTTGTCGGTCAAAATATGATTGCCCAAAAACCTAAAAAATTCCCTACAATATGGGTATCAAACGAAAGGTGAAGGCCCCAGGTTTCACTTGGACATCGACATATTTTGATAAATTTATCGATAACTGAGTTATCGGTCAAAATGTGGTTGCCCGAAAACCTTAAAATTTCCCTACAATATGGGTATCAAACGAAAGTGGAAGTCTAGAGGTTTCGTTTGGACTGCTGTATTTTTCGATATATTTATCGATAATTTCATAGGACATTTGACTAAAAAGTTAAAAATAAATATAGTTTAAAAAAAACTAAAACTCACGCTTTTAGAGAGTATTGAACTAAAAAGTTGAAAATAATTTTAAAAACCCTACACAGTAGTATTGTGGAAAAAGCGTGGTCCGCTTTGTGCCATAATTCTCGTATATCGAGCGCTCGACGCTTTTCCCACATAATGTTAGTTTCTTTACACTTTCATTAGCTTTACTTGTACATACATTTATATGTATGTTTGCTTGTTTGTATGTAACTCTACTTCAGTCTACCCGATAGTGCCATATGACTGTCACAAAAACCTTGAAATGTGCCTTCAATATTTGTGTCTAACGATAGGAGGTTGCATTTGGACTTCGATATATTTATCAATAACTAATTTATCGGTCATAATGCCTACAATCTGGGTATCAAACAAAAGGGAAGTTCTACAGGTTTCTATTGGACTTTGGAATATTTCGATATATGTATTTATCGGTAACTGAGTTATCGGTCAAAATGAGGTTGTTCAATAACAATAAATATTGCCTACAATATGGGTATCAAACGAAAGTAGAGGCCCAGAGGTTTCGTTTGCACTGCGGTATATTTCGATATATTTATCGAATACTTCATAACACATTTAACTAAAAAGGTAAAAATAATTTAAATAAAAAACGAAGATTATGGAACAAAGCGGACCACGCTTTTTCCACAATACTACTGTGTAGGGTTTTTAAAATTATTTTCAACTTTTTAGTTCAATACTCTCTAAAAGCGTGGTTTTAGTTTTTATACCCAGCTGTACTTGTATTATAACTTTGTTAGGATAACGGTTGGTTGTACAGGTATAAAGGAATCGAGATAGATATAGACTTCCATATATCAATATGATCAGGATCGAAAAAAAATTTGATTGAGCCATGTCCGTCCGTCTGTCCGTCCGTCCGTCCGTCCGTCTGTCCGTTAACACGATAACTTGAGCAAATAATGAGATATAAAAGGGGTTAATTCAATATTAGAAGCAGCTACAATGATAAAATTTGCAATATGTATTGATTTAGATGTTCTAAGGCCGATTTTATAAAAATTTTTGAAAAGGGGGCGTGGTACCGCCCACGTATCTTTGAAGAAATTTTAAAATTTTGACTCTTAACTTCAGAACAGTTTATGCTAGTATAACGAAATTTCGTAGAGGACATACTATTGTTGTGGTAAATTCAGCTATAGAAAATAAACGAAATCGCTTCGCGACCACGCCTACTTTTTCATAAAAGTTATATTGAAAGGAGGTGGAAATATTGAAAAGTCCATATCTAATTAACTGATTTCGCTATAATAATATAATTTGGTACATACATCAACTTTCATATTCTTTACATAATTTTTTCAAAATTTTGGAAAGTGGGCGTGGCACCGCCCACTTATGAGTCAAGCAATTTTTAAATTCGACTGCTAACAACTTCAGAACGGTGTGAGATAGATTTACGAAACTAGGTACCAGGCATGTTATGTTTATGTAGAGTACTACCACAGAAAATAAGAAAAATCGGTGAACGATCACGCCCACTTTATGTGCACAGCTGGGTATGTAATGTTCGGTTTCACCCGAACTTAGACTTCCTTACTTGTTTTAAACTATATTTATTTAAATAAAATAACACAGTGCTAAAAAATTTACCAAATTTAAAATACTTGGGACCAGATAGCATTTTTCTGGAAGATCACAATGAGATAAGAAGAACTGGGTACAAGAAATTTGTCGGGCACCCTCAAAATCTGGAGTTAGGGGTCAAAAACTGGGTTTTCGTACCTTTTCACACTTATGACCCTCTTATAAACACAACCGATTTTGATTTTCTTACCCGATTTCGATAGAAGTGATATAGACCTTTCTAACGATATATATATATCGACAGGAAATTAGTGGTAAAAGTGGTAGTATTTGCCCCACAAACACATTTTTTTCGCCTTTTTTCGAAGTTGGTTAACTTTGGCGCTATCCTTATGTATTATGTGATAAGAAGCCTATACAAACCTTGTGTGGTATTCAACGGCAAATTTTGTTACGAGTGCAATGCAAGTTGATTTTCTTTATAGCTACTTGGTTTTTTATAGGTAAATTCGAATTATAAGTATGGCAAAATAACTTTTTTTAAATTTAGATTTCATGGAAATCTTAATAACTTCGTCAGTTTTCAACTTTTTTGAGAAAATCAACTTGCATTGCACTCGTAACAAAATTTGCCGTGGAATACAAGGATGGTATAACCTTCTTATAACATAGTGCATATGGATAGCGCCAAAGTTGACCAACCTCGAAAAAAGACGAAAAAAAATGTGTTTGTAGGCGATTTTTTCTTGCAAATTTTCAACTACGGCGCTTTTTTTTAAATATTTTTGAAATAATATTAGCCATGCTAATATTGCCAGCTGGCAATATCTTGACAATTTACTAGGAGTCAAATATTTTGTTTTTGTTTTGCCTTCAAATAGAAGATACCACTTTGTGGAAATATGTTTAAATTTTGTGGCAAAAGTGAAAATTGTCATTTTGATTTGTTAAAAAAAAAAAATATTATAAATAAATAAACAGAAAGAGAAAAAGTAAATTTTTTCATATTTGGAATTTATTTAAATAATTTGAATATGTTTATAAATATTTTCAGATTGAATTCAGACGTGAATTAACAAAGGCAATGCAGGAGATTAAACGGGGTGCTCACAGTCGCCATATGGTAATGTTGCAAAGTTAAAACGTTTTAAATTTAGCAGATGACTGTGAGTTCCCTAAACGTAAAATAAAAATTTGGAATTAAAAATCGCGCGATTTTTTATTCCAAATTATCGCCTGCGGGGCTTCCTTAGATAGTTTTGAAATAATATTCTAAAATCATAATCTATATATATAAAAATGAAATGGTGTATAATTGTAACGCTAAAACTCGAAAACGGCTGAACCAAATGAAATACTTCCTTTGGAGGATTTGTTTGTTATTACCACGCGCAGGTCATGTCTTAAAATCAGAACAAAATATTAAGGGGGCGTGGCACCTCCCATACGAACTGAATTTTTCAAGTTGAATATCTTCAAAAGTGTTTAAGGTAGGAACATGAAAATTGGTACAGGGCTACAGGATAACAGCACCACTCTCACCTATAAAACCGGGGGTTATCCAATAAGGGGGCGTGGTACCTCCCATACAAACCAAATTTTTTAAGCAGAATATCTGTGAAAGGGTTCAAGGTAGGGACCTGAAAATTGGTATAGACCTATATGGTATCAAAAGCCTTCTTACACATAAAAGAAGGGGTAACCGGAAAAGGGGGCGTGGCACCTCCCATACAAACTGAATTTTTCAAGGTGAATATCTTCAAAAGTGTTTAAGGTAGGAACATGAAAATTGGTATAGAGCTATAGGATAACAACACCATTCTCACCCATAAAACTTGGGGTTATCGAAAAAGGGGGCGTGGTACCTCCCATACAATCTATATATATAAAAATGAAATGGTGTTCAGTCGTTACGCTAAAACTCGAAAACGGCTGAACCAAATCATATACTTCCTTTAGGGGGTTTATTTGTTATTACCACGCGCAGGTCATGTTATAAAATCAGAACAAAATATTAGGGGGGCGTGGCACCTCCCATACAAACATTTTTCTTCAAGGTGAATATCTCTAAATGGGTTTAAGGTAGGGACCTGGAAATCGGTACAGACCTATAGAATAACAACACCATTCTCACCCATAAAACTGGGGGTTAACCAAAAAGGGGGCGTGGCACCTCCCATACGAATGAAATACTTCATAGTCGATATCTCTGGAAGTATTCATGTTAGACCACTGAAATTTGGTAAGGGATTATATGAGATCAACCCCTACCACCTCCAAAAAAGCTGGGGATAAAGAAAACGGGGGCGTGGCACCTCTCATACAAATTAAATATTTCATAGTCGATATCTCTGGAAGTATTCATGTTAGACCACTGAAATTTGGTAAGGGGTTATATGAGATCGATCCCTACCACCTCCAAAAAAACTGGGGATAACGAAAAGGGGGGCGTGGCACCTCCCATACGAATGAAATACTTCATAGTCCATATCTCGGGAAGTGTTTAGTTTAGACCACTGAAATTTCTTGAGGAGTTAAATAAGATTAATCCCATCATCTCCAAAAAAACTGGAGATAAAGAAAAAGGGGGCATGGCACCTCCCATACGAAGGAAACATTTCATAGCCCATATCTCTGCAAGTATTTATGTTAGACCACTGAAATTTGGTGAGGGTTTATATGTAATCGATCCCTAATACCTCCCAAAAAACTCGAGTTAACGATAAAGGGGGCGTGGCACCTCCCATACGAATATAATACTTCATAGTCCATATCTCTAGAAGTATTTAGGTTAGACCACTGAAATTTTGTGAGGAGTTATATAAGATCAATCCCGGACACCTCCAAAAAAACTGGGGATAAGGAAAAAGGGGGCGTGGTTTCTCCTATATGAAGGAGATAGGGATATGGTTTAAAATAGATATAGGGATCGGGTTAGAGAAACGGAGAGGGAAATAAATTTGTGGCAGGACAACGTCTGCCGGGTCAGCTAGTATAATATAAAAATATGTAACTAAAACATATCTTATTTCTCTCTTGAATCACATCTCATTTTTACGTGTCTCATTATACCTTTCATGAACATGAAATGGTATTATGACTTTGGTCCGATGTTTGTAAGTATGAGAAGAAGAAGAAGAGATAGACCCGTCCGTCTGTCTGTCTGTTTGAACGCAAACTAGTCCCTCAGTTTTTGAGATATTTGGCTGAAATTTTGTATGCGGCCACCATTTTCCAATATAGGAATCATTTGTCGGAACCAGCAAGATCGGACCGATATTACATATAGCTCCCATACAATCGATTGTTCCGATAAACGGATTTTGGTAGATAGCTCCTGTAATTATATAGGTAGCAAACGTGAAATTTTGGCGGTATTGCTATTTTTATATGTGAAATATCGATGTTGAAAATCATTGAGATGGGATAAATATTTCACATAGCTCCCATACAATCGATTATTCCGATAAACGGATTTTGGTAGATAGCTCCTGTAATTATATAGGTAGCAAACGTGAAATTTTGGCGGTATTGCTATTTTTATATGCGAAATATCGATGCTCAAAATCATCGAGACGGGATAAATATTTCACATAGCCCCCATACAATCGATTGTTCCGATAAACGGATTTTGGGCTATAACTCCTGTAATTAAAGAGGTAGGAACGTGAAATTTTGTAAATATTGCTATTTTTATATCTGAAAGATCGATGTTTAAAATTATTGAGACAGGATAAATATTTCACATAGCTCCCATACAATCGATTATTCCGATAAACGGATTTTGGGCTATAACTCCTGTAATTAAAGAGGTAGGCACGTGAAGTTTTGGAGGTATCGCTATTTTTATATGTGCAATGTCGATGTTGAAAATCATCGAGATGGGATAAATATTTCACATAGCCCCCATACAATCGATTGTTCCGATAAACGGATTTTGGTAGATAACTCCTGTAATTATATAGGTAGGAACGTGAAATTTCGTACCTATTGCTATTTTAGAATGTGGAATGTCGATGTTAAAATTCAATTAGATTGGACCAATATAACACATCGCCCCTATATAATCGATAGTTCCGATAATTTCGGTATGAGCTAAATTTAAATTCACACAGGCTGTACTGAGATCAAACAGTGAAAATCGTGACGCTTATTCATGAAAGGTATTTAGCCTTCGGCACAGCCGAAGACAGCTTTCCTTACTTGTTTTTATTTGGGATTATGACACCCAGCCTACAGTGTCATAGTTCAAAGTAAAAAAAATTGAAACGGTTTCGTTCTTTTTGAGACCAGAATAAGAGTTACGGTTTCGGTTTAAATAAATTAATAAGTTTTAATCGGTTACGGTTTCGGTTTTACTCCTTGGCTTTTAGTTTCCTAGTTGATCATGGTCTCTCACGGTGAGCCCAAAAAATACTGGCATGTTGTTTTGGTAAAGATGCGTAGCTCTGCCAAATCGCAAACTTTCTTTGGAATAAATTGTCATCAATCTCTTGTAACGACAATTCTAGGAAACATACCGTTTCGGAATTGGGCTAGACTGAGATTGGTGATCACTGAACAGGTAGAATACTGGCATGATATATTGCATGCAACTGCAGTTCGCCAGAAGGTGTTATCTCTTCCAAACTTTAAATTTTCCATCTATTAAAAAAATACACCCTTTATCTTATGTATGTATGTATGTAACTCCTTATTGCATGTTGGCTATTCTGTTCTTATTTGTAATTTTTAGTGTGTGCATGCTAGCTGAGACTTCTTCCGTTCTTTAAACAATTTTTTCATTTTCCTTTTCATCACTTTCTGTTTGTTTTGCTTTGTAGTTTACAAAACTTTTCCCAGATTTGGCCAAGTTAATTCAATATTCGAACAACTTCGAAATTATATTAAAACAGTGCAGACCTTAAAATGGTGCAAAGGACAGACGTTTTTTTTTTTCTACGTAGGTTTATATCAGGTTGCTCTATTATTATATTTCATTTCATTTAAAGTCGACACAATATACGGTCGGTACAATATTGTAAAAAATATATAAGATATAACAAAAGTAGTATTAACATAACTCAAGAAAATTATACCGTTATTAGTTTATTTGAGGATCTTCAAACCAAAACGCAAAAAGCTACACATAAAAAGTTCGTAGATAAATGAGAAAATATGATTACCGAGCAATGGATAGATATTTTCAAAAAATACTTGGGAGTTTCCATTGTAACGGGCGTGACAGCTTTGTGCATAATTCTTTAATTTTGAAGAAAACTATTAAAGTAACCATTGAAATATTATGCGCTTAAAATACTGTCAGAAGTAAGGAATTAACTCATATATACTACATCTTAGAAATGAATCCATACCAACCAGAAAACGCCAAAGAAGAGCGTAACGGGCGTGACGTTATAAAATTGATAAATTGCGTGTAATCCACTTTCACACGAAACAGCGTAAAATTTGTAATTAAACTGACTAAAAATGCCTTGGCTTATTTAAATTTAGAATGTTCCCTGTTATTTCCGCATTCAATAAAAATACACTTCTTAATCCATTTAGACTTATTAACATTTTAAAGCGTAACGTTGTAACGGGTGTGACATGCCTATTTTTTTACATATTGCAACTATTTATTATATTTTTCACTACGATAATTTAATTTCAAGACAAAATGGGATAATATATCTATGTTAAAACAAGTTAACACGTTAGCAAAAATGTTATGAACATTTTTAAGTGTAACGGGCGTGACACCTCGTTGTAACGGGTGCGACATGTCTATGTTTTTGTTTACATATTTCAACTATTTATTATACTTTTCATTACGATAATTATATTTCAATCAAAAATAGGATAATATATCTATGTTAAAACAAGTTAACACATTGACAAAAAAGTTATTAAAAATGTAACGGGCGCGACACGCACTAAAAAATTAATACAGAGCAAACGGTTTGACAAATTTGTTTGAAATTTTTGCAATATAATCCCTAGCAGTTATTTGTTACGTATGCAAAGATTTATTCATGCAACGTTACTAATCCTTTTAAAACAAAACTAAATCCTTTTTTTTTTGTAACGGGCGTGACACCATCATTTATCATCATTTATTGGCGCTTAACCGCCTAAGCGATTTTGGCCGTCGCCTATCAAAGCACGCCAGTCATTCCTTTTTAGCGATAACTGACGCCAATTGGAAACCCCAAGGGAGTTCAAGTCATCCTCCACCTGTTGTTTCCATCTCAGTCGAGGCCTCCCCCTGCCTCTGCTGCCGAATTCGGGTGACGATTGGAAAACCTTCTGGGCTGGAGCTTCTTTGTCCATTCGCATGACGTGACCCAGCCAGCGGAGCCTTTGGGCTTTAATTCGCTGGACTATGGTCAGATCTGCGTAAAGCTCGTACAGCTCATCGTTAAATCTCCTTCGATACTCGCCGTCGGCATCACGGGAAGGACCATAAATCTTCCGGAGAACTTTTCTCTCAAATACTCCAAGGGCCATCTCATCTTCTCTTGACATTGTCCATGAAACTGAGCCATACATCAGGACAGGTATGATGAGAGACTTATAGAGCGCGATCTTTGTTCTTCGAGAGAGGACTTTACTTCTCAATTGCCTACTCTGTCCAAAGTAGCACTTGTTCGCAAGAGTGATTCTCCGTTGGATTTCTAGACTGATATTATTTTCGGTGTTAATGCTGGTTCCCAAATAGACGAAGTCCCTCACAGTTTCAAATTTGTAACTATCAACAGTGACGTGGCTGCCAAGGCGCAGGTGCGCCGATTCTTTCTTTGATGACAGCAAATACTTCGTCTTGTCCTCGTTGACCGCAAGACCCACTTTTTTCGCTTCTTTATCCAGTCCAGAGAAGGCAGCGCTTACGGCGCGGTTGTTAAGGCCAATGATATCAATATCATCGGCATACGCCAGCAATTGCACGCTCTTGTAAAAGATTGTACCATTGCGGTTTAGCTCTGCTGCTCGAATTATCTTCTCCAGCATCAGGTTGAAGAAATCGCACGAAAGGGAGTCGCCCTGTCTGAAGCCTCGTTTGGTTTCAAATGGCTCAGAGAGGTCCTTCCCGACTCTGACGGAGCTGTTAGTATTGCTCAACGTCATTTGGCAAAGCCGTATAAGCTTTGCAGGGAAGTCAAATTCAGACATGGCGGCATACAGGCAACTCCTTTTTGCGCTGTCAAAAGCGGCTTTGAAATCGACAAAGAGATGGTGTGTGTCGATTCTTTTATCATGGGTCTTCTCCAGGATTTGGCGTATCGTGAAAATCTGGTCGATGGTAGACTTACCAGGTCTAAAGCCACACTGATAAGGTCCAATCAGCTTGTCTACGATGGGCTTCAGTCTTTCACACAATACGCTAGAAAGAACCTTATATGCGATATTAAGAAGGCTGATTCCGCGGTAGTTGGTGCGGTTAGCGGGATCGCCTTTCTTGTGGATTGGGCAGAGCACACTTAAATTCCAATCTGGAGGCATGCACTCGTCTGACCATATTCTGCATAAGAGCTGATGCATGCTTTTTACCAGCTCTTCGCCTCCGTGTTTGAACAGCTCGGCGGGTAGTCCGTCTTTTCCAGGCGCTTTGTTGTTTTTGAGCCGGGATATAGCTATCCTCACTTCATCATAGTCAGGTGGTGGGACGACTTTTCCATCATCAGGGATTGGGGTATCGGGTTCGACGTCTCCCTCGCAATTTAGCAGTGAGGAGAAGTGCTCCCTCCATAATTTAAGTACACTCTGTACGTCGGTTACCAGGTCGCCATTATTGTCCTTACAGGAACTTGCCCCGGTCTTAAAACCTTCCGTCATCCGCCGGATCTTTTCATAGAATTTTCGGGCATCATTCCTGTCAGCCAGCATCTCAAGCTCCTTACACTCACGCCTTTCGGCCTCACGTTTCTTTTTTCTGAAAAGGCGTCTCTCTTCCTTCTTTGCCTCACGATAGCGTTGCCATACACTGCGGGTTGCGCCCGTTCGCAACGTCTCCCTGTAGGCAGCGTCCTTTTTGTCCGAGGCAGTCCTGCATTCCTCATCGTACCAGTTGTTTTTGCGGGCTCGCTGGAACCCTATAGTGGCCTCAGCGGCGGTACGTAATGAGTGAGAGATATGCTTCCATTGCTCGGTTGCATCGTTAGGTCGAGGATTGCTCTCCGATAGCAGGTGTGAGAGTCGAGTGGAGAAATTGTCAGCTGTCTGTGTCGTGCGCAGCTTCTCGACGTCAAACTTTCCTTCCGTTACTGTGCGCACTTTCTTTGCTACACAGAGGCGTGTGCGTATCTTGGCTGCAACAAGATAATGGTCCGAGTCGATATTGGGACCACGAAGGGTACGCACGTCCAGAACGGTGGAGCTATGTCTGCCGTCGATCATGACATGATCAATCTGGTTTCTTGTTCTTTGATCAGGAGACAGCCATGTGGCTTGGTGTATTCGTTTATGCTGGAACCTGGTACTACTGATGACCATATTGCGAGCAGCGGCGAAATCAATCAACCTAGTGCCGTTGGGGGATGTTATATCATGGAGACTAAATTTTCCAACTGTTGGACCAAAGACTCCTTCCTTGCCCACCTTCGCATTAAAGTCGCCAAGCACGATTTTGATATCATGTTGGGGGCAGCGATCATAAGTCTGTTCAAGTTTATCGTAGAAGGAGTCCTTCTCTGCGTCGTCCGTCTCCTCAGTCGGCGCATAGGCGCAGATAAATGTTATGTTGAAAAATTTCGCTTTGATGCGGATCGCAGCGAGACGCTCGTCCACGGGGGTGAACGCTAGTACTTGGCGGCGAAGTCTCTTTCCCACCACGAATCCTACACCACGCGCTTTGCCGCGTGTCTGGCCACTGTAGTATACGTCACAAGGTCCGATGGTCGTCTTTCCTTGTCCCGTCCATCGCATTTCCTGCAGGGCGGTGATGTCAGCCTTTGCGTTAACGAGGACATCAACCAGTCGGGCAGCGGTACCGTCCCTTGAAAGGGTCCGGACATTCCCGGTACATGCCCTAATATCCAAATCATTATGCCTTATTCGTTTTGCCGGGTCGTCAACATTAAAGGGGGTTCTCATCCGAGGCTTTAATACATTTTTCATTGGACTAAATTTTTTACGTGGCGGGTCCCAAACCCAGCGCACAACCCGTTTCGGGGTTTTTGGAAAATATTTACACATTTATATAGCGAGCCGCTTGCTTCAAGACAGACGCCCGCTTGCAGCCGCACCTCATGGTGAACAGACGCTGCGCAAAAACCTCGGTGAGCCCTTAAACCAAGTATGTCAGAGTGGCCCCACCGGGGCTCCCTCTCTTTCTGCCGCGAGCCTAGGTAGCTCCCGTTGCCCAGAGTGCACGAACGAGGACGCAAGAGTCGGGATTGAGCAAGGTCACTTAGCAACCACACTCCATCACACTCCCACGCGTGACACCAATTTTGCTTAAATTCAATTAATTACTGTGATTTATACTCACTTCGCAGAATCTTGAAAGTCAAGCCCAAGTAGAGAAAAAATATGTAAAATTTCACGTAGCTCAATTGAATATCCGTCAAAAGTCGAAAACCTTGAAAAAACTACTATGCGACTATGATCACGATTTTGAGGTTTTTTAATATCATAGTATTGTGAACTTTGGCAGGCGTTTACATCTCCATCACGATATCAAAATATAAAAAATTGGTAAATTACAATAAATTAGACATGCGTGAACACAAATATAAGCCTTCGGACTGGAAGCAATTTCTAAGCTCAATGAGGTCTGATTTCGTGGAAACTCCCATTTATGACATTATACCAGTTATATAATAACAAACATATTCCCAAAAAATTACATTTATCGGATTACTAGATTTGAAGTTAAAGAAGAAAGTTGTTTGGATTTAATTCGTTTTGGTGTGAATATTTATATTTATTGCATTTTGGTTTGAAAGTTGATGGATTCTCAGAGAATGGGGTTTGTGGAGCCATTTTGATAACGATATATCAATTTCTGAGTAGTCCAATAGCAATTGGATAGGAAAAGACCACAAAATAATGGCATTGTAAGTAATTTATTCGACAAACAAGATGCTGCTTTTATGTAATTCAGTTTACCGAAAATGCTTTCATTCGTGTAGAAACTTTACATCATGCTAAGTAATGTTAGCAAAAAATTCGCAATATTTTGCAAAAATGACCTTATATAGAAAAAATGAATACATCCTCATATTCTATGGCCAAATATAGAGTTTACGTGTTTCAGCGTTTTTTTGTTTCATTTCAAAATAAGAAATTCTACATCTAGTTTAGTTTTCACTTTAGTAAATATAAAAATCGTATGGAGTTATTGCGTTTTGTTGTGAATCGTATTTTTAAGGGCGATACAGAATGGCTAAATTGCCAGTTTTATATAGCTAAAATACAAGGACTGAAACCGAAACCGAAACCGTAACCGTAACCGATTAAAACCGATTCATTTTTCAAAACCGAAACCGAAACCGTAACCGTTATTTTTTTCTGAAAAAGAACGAAACCGAAACCGTTTCAAAAGCCGGAACCGGTTCCAAACGGTTTTGAATTTTTTTGTGGACACATACCTATTTTATTTTAAAAGAGGCTACCCTGAATAATTTTCATGAAAGATGATTAAGCAAGACACTTTTTGACCACAATATCAAAATTTCGAAAGAACTGAACTATAGGCGAATGAAGCCATCGAAAAAATTTACGACAACCGAAAAAAAAAATGTTTAGTGGCCGTCTCAGAAAGCGTCATCATATTAACGTTCCATTTTAACATTTTTCTAATATCAAAAGTAGAGTTAATTTTTTAAACTTATCGGTCAAAAGTCCACCAAATTTTCAAAGATTTTCAAATTAATGACCACTAACTTATAACATACATACTTATATTAAAGAAAAAATTTTTCCATAAATAGCGAAAGTAATATTTATTACCATATATTGGAGAAAATTCTTCATGAAAACCGGAGTAAAGTTATAAAAATTCAGACTTATTTTGCATTTAGGTACATATTTGAGTTTTGTAGTAGCACAATTTTTTTGTGTTGGTGTTTTTATTTGGAAACCGAAACCGGAACGAAACCGTAACCGAAACCGAAATAAATGTTGAAGAGCGAAACCGGAACCGAAACCGAAACACGTTACAAAACCGTAACCGAAACCGGAACTTTATTTTAATCGGTTTCATACCTTGCTAAAATATGTTGTTACATAGATTTCAGAAGGGGAAGTCGAGTCCCATCAATAAATAAAAAAAAAAATTAGGTAGTAATTTATTGCGTTTGGGTTTGAAGCTCCTCATTAATAATATTATTTGCAGCTGGCAGGATGGCCGTGTCTCCAGGTATCTCTCTCATTTGATCGATTCAGGCATATATAGTTGTATGTAGAAATCATTAGGACCACCTGGATGGTACAGGTCGATTTATTTAGCATTGTACGTAGAAATCAGTAAGTTTTGACTGGAAAAGTGGTTTATGCTGTCAGAATGGACGCGATTCCGAGCAACATATGTACTTCCAGTAAACTAGGAGCAATAATAGATTTACTGGCGGAATGAACGCGAGCAGCAGCTTAATAGAGCTATTAGCATGTCGGCAAGCAATCGTTTCCTGCTGATTACTTGTTTATTTTAATTAAGGATATTATTACCTTATTACCAAACATTCAGAGGGTTGTTTTTTGCAAAGTTTTGTCGACAAAGGTGTAATTTAAAGTGCACATAGTGTCTGGACGTCCTAGGAAGAACAGCAAAACTCAGTCGGCTAACCAGGTCGGAATGCTGCAAATAATCCAGAAATGTCATGATCCGGACGGGCACTCTTAGATCCAAGGAATAAGGAAGATGGAAGTCCAGTAGTTTTCCTTTTTGAAATGACAAAATTGTAAAACCTTTTCGGGTTATTAAAAAATTGAGTTTTACACCTCTCTAATGGGTCAGTTACATAAAGCTTTATTTTGACTTTACCTCAAACTTTGACTTTGACAGAAAAGTTCAGTATACGTATTTAAACGAAGCCTGGCAAATTGGAGACCTCAAAGTTGAAGCAAGGTTAAAATTTGGCAAACTCTCAAATTTTGCTTGCTTTTCTTGCTTTGACAATCAGATGTTGATGAAATTGCTTTAATTAAAGAATAAAAAGTTGGAGGAAATAATAATTAATTCATTTTTTCTCTATTAAATTAATAAATTAACCAAAGCACTCTGAATGCAAAGAAATAAATAACGAAAACAAATGTATAAAAGAGAAGCGTCAAGGCGTTCATTGTAGCATACCTCTAAAGTTGGACGCAAAGTTTTGAGGTAGCAAATGTCAGGCGAGGTTAACAAAGCTTTATGTATTCGACCCTTAAGGGGTCGTGCATATATGACGTCACGCGATTTTTGGTAGTTTTTGACCCCCCCCTCCCCCCATGTCACACCCAGTCACAAACGCCAGACCCCCCCCCCCCCCCCCCTCGAATGTCACATCACACCCTTAATAAATATAAATTCAATATTTATTTGACATAAAATCTGATACATATTTAGAATGTTTATATTAATTATTAAATAATATTTGCCAATCGAAAGAATGAAAACGTGCTAAATTTGAAAACGTTCATGGACGTTGCACGCTAGAAAACATGCAAAAAATAACGTGACATCACGTAAGTGCTACTCCCCCCCTCCCCCCATGTCACATTTCGTCACAAATCGCAGACCCCTCCCCCCCTCAAAGAGCGTGACGTCATATATGCACGACCCCTAAGTAACCTTTATAGCACTGTTGATTGAGCAACTGAAGGTTGGAGCACGATACCAAATAATTGGAATAGACAGCATGTGCTCCTGTTCGCTTAAAACGCTTGTATAGTAGTATACTTAATGTTGCTGAGTCTCACAAGCGGTTTAGACCATGGCTTAGCCGTATGAACTGTAGAAAATGGAGCTTGCCGACTCGATGTCTTTACATGCATAGAGATCCGTCCAGTCGTGGGTGGAAAACAACTCATTAAGCATGACAAAGTTCGTTTTATAGAACCATCTCTTGCGGGATCGGTGACTACTATTCGCAACACCAAGCCCCCCAGTTTGCACAATGTCCAAAGCTATCTAAAGCGTAGGGTGTAGTGTATCTTCAGGAACGGATAACGGAGCAATTCGTTTAAGAGCGACCCCTAAAGAGTCATCCACAAATACCAGATCCAGTATTGTATTTTTAGAATTTTTTACGTTATTGGTTTGTACAAGAGAAGTATCCGAAAGGTCGTTGGGGAAATCATGTTGAGTGGTAGGAGTTAAAATGTTTGAGTCGTTTGTGCCGACGCAACTAACAAAGGGCAAAATAAAATCACCAAGCACCAAATGGCGATCTGTATCTCGCAACTGACAAAACAAACTTCTAATAACGGAGTTATGCCGATTATATACAAGCAGATTCGAATGAGGCGGTATGTACGAGCAGGAGATAAATAAGCCGTAACCAGGCATTGAAACTTTAACTGCAATGACTTCAATATCGGACACATTGTCCAAGACAACCAACTCAGACGAAAGACTTGAGTCAACAGCTATGAGGACGCCACCTTCACGATCACGCCGATAAACGACATAGTTGTTGCAGAAAATCTCAGAATTAAAATTATCTGGTTTTAACCAGCTCTCTGTGAAAGCAATTACATGGGCAGTAAAAATCAAGCTATTTAGAAAAATGTTATTCAGTTTGGAACGTAGGCCACGGACATTTTGGTAATGGACAACAAAAGTAGAGAAGGAAGTTAACTTATTCAGTTTTTTGAAGCAGAATCAGTTTCATGTTTGTCTGTGTACAAATGTACTACAGGGTGTTTAGGCCAAAATGCAGGGTCAAGTGCCCTGTCGAAAAATGAGTCTCGAACTGAGACTCTGAATAGTCACCCTTCACAGTGGTCCTGAAGGAAGTTTAGGACAAACTAAACTGTCATAAAAATGCTTAATGTCATCTCTTTCTACACAATATATGATTTTAAAATCCGTTTTAATCAAAATCGTAGCTGCTCATTTTCGAAAATGGTAGCAAAAAGTCCCCATTTTACTTTTTCTGAATGTCAAAAATTTTTTTTTTTTTTTGGTTTTTCTCGAAAACCGTAAGTTTTTTCTTAAAACTCTCTGAGATCATGTTGTACACCTGAACATTCTCTACAAAAATAGTTAGAAAAGTTTTTCTCTAAGTGTGTTCTGAGATATCGCGATTGTAAAACTGATTATATATTATAACACGTATGAAATTTTCAGGACTTTTCTTGGAAACGTAAATATTAAAAAAAAAAAAAAAATACAGTTTCTTTGTCACGAAGTTCTTTATCGACAATGAAAGTAGTGGTTTTTGTAAAGCCTATAGTTCTCGAGCTAGAGCCACCTTTTCTCCATTCATAAAATCAAAAACTACTAGTCCGGGAAATTTATATATCTTGTATAACATAAGTTCCGACAGAGCCAAATTTTTGTGGAGAGCTTAGGTTTTCCCCCGGAAAGAGAACTGCAAAGATTTCTATCGCTCCCATATATGCTAGAAAAGTTATTCGGCGTCAAAAGCCGAGGAAAATACCAACATTTTTCAAAAAATATTAACGTTTCCAAGAAAAGTCCTGATAAGTTCATACGTGGCATATAATTAGTTTTACAATCGCGATATCTCAGAACTGGTACCCCTTAGACAAAAACTGTGCTGATCATTTTTCTAAAGAATTTTCAGGTGTACAACTTGATCTCAGATTGTTTTTAGAAAAAACTCACCGCTTTCGAGAAAAATCAAAAAAAACCTCAAATTTTGACATTCAGAAAAAGTAAAATGGAGATTTTTGCTACCATTTTCGAAAATGAGCAGATACGATTTTGATTAAAACGGATTCTGAAACCAAATATTGTGTAGAAAGAGATGGCATTAAGCATTTTTTATGACATTTTAGTTTGTCCCAAAGTTCCTTCAGGACCACTGTGCCTAGTATTTGTTTTTGCCTTAACTTTAGGCATAGCCAACGCAAAGTATTTAAAAATAAAGTTCTTGAGTAACGCTGAAAAAATCCTTGCATTAGATGCATGTGAATAATAATAATTATTATTGACACTGCTAAAGGGCTGGTTTCCTCGAATAGCGGTGCCGCTATCTAGCTACCGCTACATGCCCACCGCTTCAATCAACATCACCAGCAACACCGCTTTTATGTAAACTCTAAGAACTGAAGCGGTGGACTCTGTTGATATTAGACCGTTGATTTAGCTTGTTGATTGATGTTTTTGTTTTATTTTACGATTATAGGTTTGTTTACTGACCAAAAAAAAGTTCAGAGCAGGTTAGAGCAGAGCAGAGCAACACAGCTGTCAAAATAGAAATAGAGCAATTCAGAGCAGAAATGCCATGAAACACTTGAATCTCGATAGTTTCTTTTTATTTGGTTTTTTATTTAAATCTTCAAAATTAATGCAAATTTACGTTTACAAAAACATTGATTTTCTTGCAAGCTAATTTTTTTGAAGTTTTCAAAAATTTATTTTTTTCTGACTGACAATTGCTTCTCTGCTCTAACTTACTCCATAAAAAAAGCTAGAGCAGAAATTTGTGATCTGGATTACTCCCCAGTGGGAAAGTAGGTAATGCATTACCTTTTTCCATGCATGAAAAGATGTATGAATTTTGTTATAAGAAGAGATCACAGCAAAAGCAAGGAAGGGAGTAATGTGTCGCTCAATCTTTGATTTGTAGTTCAAAAAAAATTGTTTTTCATACATGAACAGATGAACGAATTTTGATGTTAGAAAAGATCATACCAAAAGCAAGGAAGGGAGTAATGTGTAGCTCTATTTTTATTTGTAGTTTGAAAACTTCAAAAAAAAGGAAAATACACAACTTTAAAACATAAAAAAATACAATTTAAATTCATTTTGAAACTGCTGCTCGTTACTTACATCTTCATCGCTTTTCCTGCTGCTGTGAGGCTTTTCAGAAGTCGAGAGTCGACTGGACTGTGTGCTCCTGATGCCGGTGCCTTTGTGGTTTTGGTGTTTTTCTTATATTTTTTTTTTGGTGCACTCATCTTGGTCGTAGCCCATGACGAGCTCGTCATTCAAACATTTAAAATAGGACCTTAACTTTTCCCCCGCTGTAGAGCCCCACTGGGTCTTAATGTCCTTGTTACTCCACAAGGAAATTTATAAAATGTTATGCAAAATGAAATATGTCCCTGGTAAAGCATATTTTCATTCAAGAAAGGCAATGCATCTTTTCATTTATAAAAAGTAATATAGAAAGTAATGTAAACATGTCGCTTCAGTTTGTAGGCGAGCGACACATTACTTTTCCTATGACATCGCTGTAGAAAAATTCATTCATGTTTTCATGTATAGTCTATAGGAGCTATACATTACTTTATGCATTGCTGTACATTACCTTTTCCCACTGGGTCTAGTTTTGTTTTGAGCGTACTCATGAAACAAAAGATAGAGCAACCTAGAGCAAGAAAAGTGTTCGTTAAACACAATTTTGTGAAATATCTCAATCTGGCGTAAGCTAGAGCAGCCCAATAAACAAACCTTATATGAATTTTTTAAAACATAAACAAGAAATAATTTGGCGTTTCGTAAATCAAGTTTAAATATTTGATAGATTTCTCACCGTTATGACAATGACGGTGGGAAAAAACGTTGACGAAAAATTGCCACCGTCATGCCGGCCGCTATGCTTGAATGCTTGCCGCTATATTACATTACGGTGAACTTCACCGTCTTCTTAGTTTACACCCAATTACTTTTACATGGCAGTATTTTTGACAACGTACTTCACCGCTATATAACGAGCGCTATATAGCGTCACCGTTTTTGAGGAAACCAGCCTTTAAGCCTATGCTAACAGATTAAAAATTTATTTTTCAATTACGGCCTAACTCAGAATTTGGCTCATCCCTCTAAAAACTCTCTATTCCAGCTGAGTATGCATTTAATATGGCGTTCGAAGAAAAATTCTTAGTTAGGTCGCTTCTAATATCACGTTGATTTAACAAACAACATTTTAACTTAACCCGTTACTTCCCAGAACTTTTCCTGCTTTTTTTACATCTAGGTAAATTTGCCGTGCGATAGCTTTTCTGATTGGACTCAGAATAACAAAAATCTTACGTGCGTTACCATATTACGGTAATCGTGGGCTATGTTAAAAAATTTTGATAGGTAGGTGTTTTTATTCTATCGAGCTATAACTAGTGCAAAATACATATGCATGTTTGTGCAGGCAAATGCATTTAAGTATATACAGTGCAAAATTATTTAGGTAAGTTAAATTCTTCAAACCGAATATCAACTAAACACATACAAATGTACCAATGAAGTCCTTCCCTTGATAATAAAAACTAAAACCAACTGCAACTGCAGCAATAAATACCGACAAACGGCAAACACGCAAAAAATAACAGAATTAACAACTAAAGAGGAAGTGACAAGTTGAAAAATAAACAGCAAAAAAACTAGGTATATAGTAAAATGTGAATATTGTAAGAAACGTGTTGCGTGTCTTTGACTAATTACGTTCACTTAAAATCTCCACCAAACTTAATTTCTCTTTTATGCAATTTAAATAGTTTGACTATTTACGAAGCTAACCTCAGTTTCGATGGTTTTCTCAATATATTCAACTGTTCTTAATTGAGGTAGTCCTGTTACAGGACATGGCACCTCTTCAGTTCGTCGAACAATTTTTTCGTCGAGAATCTTTTCACGTTCACGTACTATAACCGGACCATCGCTTGATTTTATAGCGATTTTGGGAAAAACAATCTTCTTAACCTGCTATAAATAAATATTAGAAAAATTATGGAAATCGAAATTCATTAGTAGTTATGACTTGGGTGATGTTTACTAAACTACTAGATGATTCATGAATTGTTTAAGAGTGACGTAAACATATGTATATGTATATGAAGTATAAATGGTAATGTTTTAACCTGACATGAAATATTTTCTTCAAAGGGTGACTATTCTCAGAACAGACCTCATATTCTGTTATAACTAAAGCAGGGTTATTTCAAATATTTGTGGGTGTTGCAGGTGTAATTTGCTCGATTGTTAGTTTTTTAAAATATCAGTACTGCGTTTCTGTAACTCAATTCGATCGATCGTCTCGACTAAAATAGTCGATTTGACGTCATATTGATGTCACACAAATTTTTTTTGTTTCTGAAAAAAAATTTATTTTGTCGATTTAGTTTCTTACTTGCTTTTGAGGTAGTGACAATTTTTTTTTTTTTTTAATTTTGAATCGAGTCGAGTGTGACGACATTAAAATCGAGAACTTTGTCGATGTTTTACAGAAACGGGGTACAGTTTTCCTAGAAATACCAGTAACATGATAAAACAATCGTCGTTTGAGACTATGCAAAGTACTGTGAGGTTTGTTGAAAACTCATAAATAAATCATCTTTAACATGGGATAAGAAGTACACTTAAAATTCTGGCAACATACATATAATTAGTTTTAAGCTTTAGAGTTAGTTACCAAGCGATCTTTAAAATTATTCAAGGTACATACAAGCACCACAATTTAAGCTCCCATTTTTTTATTAAATGTGTAGGGTGTATAATATTTTAATATGTATTTATCTAGGTTACGACATACATACTTATGCATGTATTTTTGCAAACCGTTAGTGTTCAAGCAAAACAGTTATAGGATTTATTAGATATCCATGTGGGGGACCTTTTCTTTAGGAGCTTTTCTAAATAATAAACTGAGACTATGGATTATGAAATGAATACCAAAACAGGAAATGTTATATTTATTTAATTGAAACAAAGATACAAACCTCAGTGGCCGCCGGTGTGACTAATAGATCATCTGCGATTTTATTCATATTTTGTATAATGGTTTGTGCCTCTTGAGCACCCTGTTCCAAGGAGCGCAAGCGGGCAGCACGCCAGGACGCACGTTTTTCAGCACTGTTGAGAGAATGAATACGAATTAAGTTTTTCATGTGATAATGCCGCATATATGGGTTTAAGGAATATACGTATATAAACAAATGGAAGAAAACAAAAGTTCTGCTGATACAGGGGTAGTGGTGTGAAAAATTTCATAAAAATCTATCTTTAAATAAAGAGTTTTACCTATCTTAATAAGTATAGTGATTACATAGAACACCAAACACCGTACTGTATATACAGATAAAATGAAAACATAGATAAAACAAAAAATAAATGAACTTAATAATCGATAAAAAAATTATACGACAAGAGCGTTCTACAAGAAAATCGGTGTTCGTGAATCGCGTGCATTTAAAAAAAAATGCCAAAACATTTAAAAATTCTTATTTACCTGTACCGTAGTTACATATGATTTACAAAATATGTACATTAGGGTGATTCAAAAAAAATGTCGACTAGGTCTTACCCCCTAAAAAGTTAGGTATTGATGAGAAAATAAGCCTTGCAAAAAATTAGCGCTCTAACTTAACCCTTAGGGGTGGCTATTTTTTTTCGCCCTTTCCCATACAACATAATATAATAACACATAAATGGTATTTTTTTCAAAGTGAATTTTCTTTCAATTTTTGAAAATATTTTTACATACTCTTAAAGTTGAAGCTTTGAAGCTTCCAAAATGGTAAGCCATGTGCAACTACTAAGATAATTACAGCCATTTGAAAATGGCTGAGTTTTGTACTATAGCACACACATACACAGTAACACGTATAAAATTTAGTAAACTTTAAGAGGCGGGTTAAGTTAGAGCGCTAAATTTTTGCAAGGCTTATTTTCTCGTCAATACCTAAAGTTTCAGGGGGTAAGACCGAAAAAATAACCAAATTTTTTTTATTTGAATCACCCTAATGTACATATAGATCGGTTCGGCGTGTATACCCGCTATGGGTACAGTCTCGCATAAAGTAGACATTACCTATATGAACAATCAATCAAAATTTCATATCTAGATACTTATGTACCCACAATTTTAAGTTAACTATGTATAATTTTACCTTTTTTATAATAGTCAAAGTGATGAACTGAAGTGCTGTTATTTCGAAAGTGGATTTATAATGGAAGAGTTTACATTGATAAAATTTTCTCAAATTTGGTTTTAATGCAACTGGCACCTTAACAAGAGATGAATTCGCATTATTGCAAGAGTGGGGCTTGGTGCTCATTGAAGGAACCCATTTTTGCCAAGAGGGTCATGCATTCAAATTCAAATCAGAACAAAGCCATATGTATGGAGGTGAGTTTTTTTTTATAATTTTTGGTTGGTTTTCCTATTTATTGTCATCACCGGTTTTATTTGAGTTGAACAATGACAATTTGGAATCAAAAAATGGCTGAAAAATGTTACCCAGGATTTCATCATGGAGGAGCTGGATGTGTCCCATCATACTGCTGTTTATTGGGGCAGTTTCTGTCGCGAGGTCGTGTATGACGGGATGGTCATCGAGAGAGACGAGGGTAAATTCGGGTGCCGTTAATACCACAGGGGATACCGAGTCGAAGGGCAGTGGGTGTTCGGTGATGGTTTCTTGTGCCGGTAGAGAAGAGAGACGAGGAAACCCTGTTAGAAATCATAAAAGGATGGATACTACCGAACACCACGATAGTGTTGGAAGTTTGGTGTTGGTTATTACACTGTACAGCATCCGGCTGGGTATGGGATCTAGCCAACTTTTTTGAAGAGATTGAGACATACATACATACTTTTAAAAACTACGTACCCCGATTTTTGAAGTTAGCCTCCAAAATTTAGTTTTGGGCTTTTGAAGTCCGAAATCAGACGCTTCTGATTTTGCTTTTCCAATTACTGTATTTAAAAAATTAAAAAAGAAAAAATGTGGGCGTGGTCTGCTTGCTGCTTTTTGATTGGTATCCACTTTTTGTTTTAAAAGTTGAAGCATCATCGCGAATAACGTTCTAAGTTACAAAATCAGAATTTGTCAGGAGAGCAAAAAAAACGCTAAAGTCATATTTTTAAATTTATTTCTCTCATCTGTCTCCTTAACTTTTTCTTCTATATCTTTCATATTATCAGTTTTACACCCTCCTTATGATCTTCCAGTACCGTTACGAATCACTTTCGAAACTTCTATGCAAAATAGTGTATGTCAATTTAAATTACCCTACTATTTTTAAATGCATTTTTACAGTTTTGGTGTGTCAAATGTATATACGAATTCTTGAAAATTACGTTTATGAAAAAACCGCAACTTAATCACCTTGTATTTTAATCAAAACTTATTTTTTTCACTAATTTCTTTTGATAAATCATGAAATATACGTTCTTCTTGCTTTCCTATTATTTTTACACTGACAGTTAAATTATTGCAAAATTAAAATCGAACTTATTTAAACCAACTTTTTCTAGATTTTTTTTTTTTACAATAGTTGACTTTGAATGAGCAGAAGTACCGTTTAACGTTCCAATTGGACATAAAATGTAGTTTTCCATAAAATTCAATATATTTGCTAAGGAAACGCATGACAGAAAGTTATGTTTGAAGAATCGGCATTTTTGATTTTTGTGTATGGGGCTGGGCCACTGTGCGATGGCTTAAAGAGTAGGAAAACTCAAAAACAGATTTTTAAGGCCAAAAACAAAAAAGAAGTTTAGAAAGGGTCTAATTTCGAACTTCGAAAGCCCATAACTAAATTTTGGAGGCTAACTTCGAAAAAACGAGGTACGTAGTTTTTTTATGTAAGTCTCCATCTCTTCAAAAAACTTGGTTAGATCACAAAACCAGAAAAAAAGTTGATTTTGCGGTATTGTGTTATGATTATTATACCTAAACTATTTTTGTAAGTTTTATGTTTTTCTTTTATTTTGAAGGCTGAAACAAACCAGCACACTAACACAATAAAAGAACTTTCGCCGCACATCAAGTGTTCCATGCTACAGTTGCACAGAAAAAATAAGTTTTTTTTATGGCTACGTAGTCAAATATATATATTAGAGTGAGTCGATTTAAAAAGTGAAAAATCGTCATCGCGACGAGGATTTATACCATATTTTAACAAACTAGGTTATATAATATGTGAAAAAAATCGAGTGTATATAGGGCTATGAATTTTCATTATCTGTTGTATTATATCAAGTCGCTTCAAAACTTTCCCATTAACTGACTGTCGGTTATTGACGTTTATCTTAAACTACCGAAAAACGAAAATTTTGATTTATATCTCTTTACAACATAATGTGCGATATGTAGGCTTGTTGTTGTTGTTGTTGTTAACAACAAAACACTCCCCGGAGGTTTTGGGGAGTGATGCCGAAGTTGACAGTCATTGGCCGGATATGACCCCGGTACGCTGCGGTACTGTCCAACTGTCGTGGTAGCGATTTGGTATGACCAGTGGAACCTTCTAGGTCATGTCATCCCTCCATCCGTGAGGAAGGAGAAGATGGGTAATGAGAGGTGAGAGGCATCATATCCGTAGATCAACCATCGAGTAGCACGTCAATTAGCTATGTGCATATTAGTCGCCTCTTACGACCGGTATGTATGCCTACCTCGGGCATATTCTAAACCCCTAACCCGCAGGGGGAGATATGTAGGCTTCGATAATAGTAGTTCCAATTTTCTTAATTTTTTTGTCACACTGTCCCATACTCTGAAAGTCGACCAACTTTCAGTGTGTTTGGTAAAGTATGCTTCAAACAATGAAAAAGGGGTTTTCGCCCCCTATTGCCAGATGTTGACCATGTATTTGAAAATCTTGCTGTGAATTTTTTGTGTGCGTAACTTGAACTGCAATTAAAGTTATGTCCCATAAAAAGTAAATGTTCACTGTCACCCAGCGTAATGGGTCCCCTCTCCGTTTTTTGTCTCATATTTTTGAAGATATCTCCTAAACAAGCTAAGATATTGAAATTTATTTTGAGTATGAAAGCACTCGTTAGCACCTTTCGTTTGATACCCATATTGTACTAACACATTTTTGGTCATCCCTGGTCCACTTCTTGGTCGATAACTCTTAAACCGGTCGAGTTATCGAAATTAGGGTTATCTTAAATTTTAAGTTGCACGTCTACTAATACAATGGTGAAAGTTTCATATGATTCCATTCACCAGTTGTCAATATATGTAGAGATATATTCTTCATACAATGAAAAGGGATTTTCAGCCCCTATTTCCAGACGTTGACAACGTATTTGAAATTCTCGCTGTGTAGTTTTTGTGTTCTTGAATAGAACTACAACTTAAGGTATGTCCCGTAAAAAGTAAAACTTTACTGTCACACAGGGTAATAGCTCGCATACAATAATTGATTACCGTACTATAAGACTTCACCGCGATTTCCGGGCGTTCCAACCCAATTTTAAACAAAAAGTTTATTCGAAAAGTTGCTTAAAATTGTCCGTAGAACAGTCTCCGCGTTGGCGATTTTTCATTTCTTTCGTCCCCTACAAATCAACCCACTCAAATGTATCCGCTTCTGCTGTATGACTCGAGAACACCCCTTAATCTGTTGTCGAAGAAGAAGACGAAGAATACGAAAATGAGATAACATAAAACTGCATACTTTCTATTTTGTATTGTTTTTTATTATTAGGGTGATTTGGAAGTATTGTAGGCAAGGTAGTCGGTGGATATGTGATATACGAAATGGAAGCTTATTTAATAACAGAAATGGTTCACATACCTATATTTTAATTATCGTAAGATAGCAATTTTTGAAGAAAAATAAGTATTTGATAGAACGTGAACGAAATTTGCCTTTTTGCTCATTTTGCAAAGTAGTGTTCCAAAGGCTTGATACCTATAGTATACGTTAAATTAAAGGTATTTTTATGAGCAATTTTAGAATCATAAACGTTCAAAACTCCGTTAACTAGTTTGGAAGATATTTTGAAAAGAAAAAAATACACTTTGACCTTAGACATTTCGTTAACCCTTTAATTGCAGCAAATAGAAAATCGGCACTTTCAGCATAAAACCCTCATTTAACAATTAAGGAAGTCTAAGTTCGGGTAAACCGAACATTAAATACCCAGCGGTAGTCTTCATTCCAGTTTCAACGTTCTACCGTAATCAATTTAATAATTATGACCCGAGAAATTTTCAAACATGCCTCCCTGAAAAGTGGGCGGTGCCACGACTACTTTTAAAAATGTATCAAAAAATTATAATAGAATGACTAGGGGATTCATCCTACCAAACTATATCATGTTATCCGTTTCCGTTACCGAATTATGTCAAATTAGGTGATTTTCGAAGTTCGAAAGAGGGCGTGGTTGAAGGGCGATTTTATCCAATTTCATCAGGTATACTCCCAACGATACTAGTATGTATGCTTTATGCCAAATTTCATCGTTCTATCGTAATCACTTTACAAGTTACGACCAGTCGAATTTTCACTTTAATTAAAAGTAGGAGGTGCCACGCCCACTTAAAAAAATTTATGGAAAAATCGTAAGAGAATGACCAGGGGGATTCACCTATAAATTTATATCAATTAATACCATTTCAGCTACCGAGATATGTCATTTTATGTGCGAAATTTTCGATATCGAAAAAGAGGGCGTGGTTATCATCTGATTTCGCCCCTTTTCAATAGCATACCTTGGCCGGATAGTAACCTATATACAAAATTTCAGGCAAATATCTCAATTTTTAGTCAAGTTAAGTTTATGTGATTTTCGAAGTTGTCGATATCGACAAAAGGGGCGTGGCTATCATCCGATTTCGCCCATTTTCTCTAGCAAGCTACTTTGGCCAGAAAGTAATCTGCATATCAAATTTCATGCAAATACCTTAATTTTTACTCAAGTTATGTCAATTTGTGTGATTTTCGGAATTTTCGATATCGAAAAATGGGCGTGGTTATCATCCGATTTCGCCCATTTTCAATAGCAACCTACATTGGCCAAGAAGTAGCCTGTATATAAAATTTCATGCAAATATTTCAATTTTTACTGAAGCTATCGGACGGACAGACGGACGGACATGCCTTAATAAACTCCTCTTTTCAACCCAAGAACTTTCATATGTATATGGAACTCTATATCTATCTCGATTATTTTGTGCCGTTACGTACTATCGTTATGTTAACAAAATTATTATACCCTTGTACTAGTACTAGTACGCTGGGTATAAAAATTTGACAAATGTGTGTATTATGCATGTATAAGAAACTAACTAATTTTGTTTCTAACCTATATGTACCTAATAAAATGTGTCAACATATTGCCTCCTTTAACAAATACCCAACATTTTTATATGGTATTTACAGATAAACTGGACTAAGACTTACTTAATCATTGCTTTGCTCTTCGGCAAATTTGCTGCTGACTGCTTCTGCTGAATTGCATTAGATGAACTCTCAACACCCACAGCACTAGCAACATCTTCAACATTTCCGAGAACGTCATCAGCTAATGTCCCCACCACGCCTGCTGCCATCAATGCGCGTTTCTCAGCATTTGCTGTACGAATGGGGATGCGGCTGGATGCTGGTGGTGATGACTCGTGTTGTTCTTGTTGTTGTTGTTGCTGATGCAGAAATAATGCAGGTGGTATTACAACTTTAACTTTTGGTTTCGGTAGCAGTGATGGCTTCTGATTGGGTGTGTGAGGTGTTTTGGTGGTCGTGGTCGCCGTCATAGTAACTGTTGTTGGTTCAACAGCAATAACACTTTCAATGCTACTCGCTGTATCTTCGGCATCATTGTAATCGTTGATAGTATCTATATATCGACGTTCAGCGTCCATAAACTGCGCTACAGTGCTTTTAAGTTGCTCTTGAGCTGTGCGGCGTGGTGCAGGAGCGTGTGTTGGTGGTGGTGGTGCCGGTCTTGTTAGTGCAAATTTGACTTGAGATTTAGGGGACTGCGCTTTCGTTACTGTTGTTGTTGTTGCTGCTATAGTACGTGGCTTTGTCAAGGACTTAACAATTGCTGGTGATTTGAATAAGGGCAGGTGCTGTTGCTGGTCTTTCAACTCGGACCCTACTTGTGATGTTAGCGGTAAATTTGTTTGTGCCGTCGGTGATGTTGGTAATGACTGTGATAAATGTTCGACATTTCGTTCTAAAGAAATTTCTTTGGTGGGCGATTTAATCGCACCCTGATTTTCTAGAAAGTGTTTTACTTTTGTGTTCGATTTTTTTGATTTCTTTGGCTTTTCAAATTTAAGTCTTAACGTCTGCGGCTCTGCCCCTGATTGCTGCATTGGTAATGTCTGTAGTAGCGTTGCTGGTGTTGGTAATGATGATTTGGTCCTTTTTTGGTATTGTGCATTCAACAATATTTTTAATTTGAAATTTTTATTGAATACGTGTAAAAATGTTTGTAAAAATTTTTACGAAATTTACGTAAGTATTTACTTGCGGTTGCAGTGCAGCGTTAATTTGGGAATGGATGGATGAATGCAAATAATTTAAGGTATTGATGGTAGCACTGAGTTATTTTTTAGTATGAAATGCTTTAATATCAACGAATAACTAAATGCAGCTGAACCATTCATTATATATGTATGGTTTGTGACGATAAGTTTAGTGCACGAATGTAGGTATGATTGTAATTATGTATGTGGTTTGGGGTTAGTCATAGTTTACTTAATAATGATATTGACTTCATTAAATATTTTTATTTATTTATTTACATGATATATAATTATAAATAATTATATTACATAAATGACCTCCACAAACTCATATTATATGACTGGACATTATAACAAAGGCCGACAAAATTTCAAAATAGGGCAGACCCAGAAATGAAGTAATGAAGCTCTTTGACACGCTGAATCTGAATTCATGCCCAAAGGTAGAAAAAACGCATTTTTTTGCTATGTTCATTACTCTATTACTTCATTAAAACTTATTTCCGTTTAAACCTGCATATATCTTCTGAAAGAGCAACTATTTCTCTTGAAAAGGCAGTTTGGATTTTTTAGATACCTTCTTTTTATGTATAATAATGTGTGTTTATGTAGTATAAAGCAGGGACTTGTAACGCGTTTCGGTTTTGGTTTCTGTTACATAGCTTGTAACGAAACTGAAACAGAAACAAAACCTGTAACGAAACTAAATTAATTTTGTTCCTTGTAACAGAAACCGAAACAGAAACAAAACTCCTTTGTAACAAAAGTCGTAACAAAACTCCGAAACGGTTCCAGCAGAAACAAAACCTGTAACGAAACTAAATTAATTTTGTTCCTTGTAACAGAAACAAAATTATTAGTTTTGTTCCTTGTAACAAAACCCGTAACGAAACTAAATTAATTTTGTTCCTTGTAACAGAAACCGAAACAGAAACAAAATTAATTTTGTTTCTCAGTAGCAAAACTATATTTGCAGTACATTAGGATGGATTTATTATTTTCTGGTATATAATATACATGTATATGTCTGTTGCAACTAACTAAAGTAACTTTAGTCGACCTCTGAAACCTCGTGTGGTACATTTAACTTCTTGGTGTCTACTATACTGGCGGGTAAGTACCACAATGAAACTTCGGTAGGCAAATCCGGGTCCTTGGCACAAACAAACACTTTAAGATCCGACAATAAATGCTGAAGATATGAAGAAAAATATAACTGCGCGACTATAGGGTTGTTATTTTTTATTTTTAAATTATATATAAAAACGCTTCATACATATGCATAGGGCAACGGATTGTGAAAAAATTAACATTAATAGTAATGAACAAATATTTCATTTTCTAATAATAATTCATTCAAACTACTTTGTAGTGCATCATCATCATTTTTATAAGATGTCGAAGGAGGATGCTTTTGCGGGTGTAACATAGTTTTGTATGGATAATGGGATATTGGGCAGATATATATATCGTCGCTCGGCGCGCAATACCGCGTATTTGATGGAAGCCAAATTGTGTAGGAGGATATAAGAATTTACAAAAGAAAAAGCACTCAAACTGAAAAACATAGCTTTTTTAAAATACGCGGTATTGAACAGCTCTATTTTAAAGAAAATAGGTTCCATAAAAGGTTTTTTATTTATTTATTTGTGTTTTTGTAGCTAAAAACGGAGGAAATTTAACGTCAATACATTAAGACCGATGAGTCCCAGTCAGGGTAACGAAATCTCGTTTTTGGACATTTTGGTATATACGCCTTTTTGTTTTTTGCAAATACGCGGTATTTCGGGCCGAGCGACGATATATATTATATATTCGTATATAAATATTATAGGTCCATCCTAGTGTAGTGCAAATAGTATTATAAGAATGTTTAGAGTTCTGCTACTGAGAAACAAAATTAATTTGGTTTCTGTTTCGGTTTCTGTTACAAGGAACAAAATTAATTTAGTTTCGTTACAGGTTTTGTTTCTGCTGGAACCGTTTCGGAGTTTTGTTACGACTTTTGTTACAAAGGAGTTTTGTTTCTGTTTCGGTTTCTGTTACAAGGAACAAAATTAATTTAGTTTCGTTACAGATTTTGTTTCTGCTGAAACCGTTACAATCATTTTGTTTCGAATTTCGTTTCTATCCTTTAAAGTTTCTTGGAACAGAAACGCCAGAAACGCGAGTTTCGTTTCGGTACGAGTTTTGTTACAAGTCTCTGGTATAAAGTTTTTACCAGGGCTGGGAAACCACTCCAAAAATCGCTGTAGTTCGCTTCAGTAGTTCGAACCACGTTCCGAAAATCTGGGTGGTTCGGTTCAGTGGTTCGAACCACCTTGAAAAAACTTGAACCGGTTCAGGGCAGATACCAACCCAGCCAAAAACCTAAAAAAAAAATTCAAAAATTAAAAAAAAAAAATATGTATACATACTAGGGTGATTCAAAAGAAATGTCGAATTGGTCTTACCCTTAAAAAGTTAAGTATTGATGAGAAAATAAGCCTTGCAAAAAATTATCATTTTGTATGGGGAAAAATGGCATTTTTTCAAACTGAATTTTCTTTTAATTGTTGAAACTTTTTTGAAAATATTTTTCCATACTCTTAAAGTTGAAGCTTTGAAACTTCAAAAATGGTAAGCCGTGTGCGATTATCTTTACTATTAAGATAATTACAACCATTTGAAAATGGCTGAGTTTTGTATTATTGCACACACATATGTAGACAGTAACAAGTGACTTGAATTTTGTGAAGTGAGCCACTTTTTTCGAAGTTGTACTATCTTTCTGAAACTTTTTTGTATTCGCAGTTTTTAACTTCTCCATCGTGGGCAGATGGCGCTTTTGTTTAATGTTGTTGGGCATTCCATTAGTAACTATTAGCAAAAAAAAAAAATTTGTTGGCACTTTAAGGGAGCGGGAGTTATTTACATTTTTTTTACAGACTAGTTAATTTTTCATGACATCTTTTTTTCTCTACGTACTGTGTACTATGAAGGTAAAAAATGTAAATAACTTTTTTTTTTGCTAATAGTTACTAATGGAATGACCAACAACATCATACAAAAATTTGAATCGTTGTTTGGTAGAAGATGCCATCTTTGAAATATATTTAAAAAATTAGCAAAATCGGTTTGCCCAATCATGAGAAAATCATCAAAAAGTGAGGAATTTCGAAAAGTGCTGATAGCTATAACTTTGAAAATAATTCGAATTTCGAAAAATTGTTATATACATATGTATTTTTTTTAATCGTTGTGAGCCATACTACCAACTTTCATTAAAATACATGGCCGTCGAAAAAATTGTAGGTGGCTCAGTTCACAAAATTCAAGTCACATATAAAATCTAGAAAATTTTAAATGGCTGTAATTATTTTAATAGTTAAGATAATCGTACATGGCATACCATTTGAAAAAAGTTTCAAAAATTGAAAGACAATTCACTTTGAAAAAATTCCGTTTTTTCCAATACAAAATATATGGGAAAGGGCGAGAAAAATAGCCACCCCTTAGGGTTATTAAGTTAGAGCGCTAATTTTTTGCAAGGCTTATTTTCTCGTCAATACCTAAAGTTTCAGGGGGGTCTAAAGTTTCAGGGGGGTAAGGTAATATAAAAAAAAAAACTAATGGCGGGATTTTGATTAAAAGGGGAATAACTAAATTTTTTTTGCAAATTGAGCTTTTTAATCTATAAAATAGCGCGAAAAATTTGCATTCTTGTGATGTCAAAATTATGTTAAACCAGTTTTGCACTCAAAAAGTATAAGCGAAATTAAATATTCCCTTCTGCGAGTTATACAAAATTTGCCATCGAAAAAAATCGTATTTGAGCGATTTTATTAATAAAGTCGTTTCTCTGGAAGTTGTTTAAAATGGTTTGGGAAAAGTAAGTTATTCTTCAATCTATGGCGAGAAATGTTGTTATTTTCATCCAATAAATTCTTTTCTGTCAATGAGAACTAGCTATAGCAGATCTCCGAAACGGTTCGGTCAATTTTCACGAAATTTTGAAAGAATAGCTGTTGGGCATAAGAATAGATTTTGAACTATATTTCATATCCCTAGGTGGTTAAAGTCTTGAAACCCGATGTAAACTCAATGTGGCCCTAGAAGGTGTTTGTATTATATGGGTATCAAATTAAAAGTGTTGTTGAGGGCTTTTAGATGGAGTGGTCTTTAGTCACGTGGTCGACGTTTTGGTCAATACCTCGAAAACGGGTTCACATATGAGCACGAAAATTGTTCGCTGCTACAACTCTCATCAAGACCTTTCATTCCATACCCATATCGGACAGAGATATACCGGGAAACCCCGGATCACGTTTTGACTCATAACTCCGAGCCACTAGGTCTTTTAGAATTAATCTTCGACAGAAAAATTCCAAAAATGTTACTTTTACAGAACGGAGATTTGTTTAGCCGTTTGGTCAGCCATCGGCTTGATACGAAAGACATTTCAAGACAGAATTAAGATTAATACGCCAACTAATAAGTCCACATTTTAATCGATATCTCCCGAAAAGCTTCAGACGATATCTTAGGATTCCGCAATTCCTAATTTCAACCAACTGGCCAAAAAAAACACGGTAGGAAAAGGGTTAGTGAAATCTGTTCACGCGTGATATCCGAACCAAGGGAAATAGGGTTTCATTTTTATATACAGATATAGGCAAGTACCTCCAGTACTCAGATAAACCTGAAAACCCCTTCTTGTGGAAGCTCTCATCAACACCTTTCATTTGATAGCCATATCCTATAGACATTCTGGGTCAACCTGATCCAAATTTTGGTCAAAATCTCCATCCGTTCAGGCCACATCCGGTAAACAACGGAAAGAGGCATTCATTTTTATAAATGTAGAAGTAAAATTATCTCTTTAGCACATTCTTTTTATGAAAATTAATCAAGTTTTTAGATTCAAGTCCTTAACGCAGGCCCGTGCGCAGGGGGTGGTTTTGGGGGTTCAAACCCCCCTATTGGCTCTCAACGACTGAATTTTTGGGTCTACCACGTTATCCCCAAAATCAAAATCCCCAAAACAAAATCCCCAAATCAAAATCCCCAAAATCAAAATCCCCAAAATCAGAATCCCCAAAATTAAAATCCCCAAACTCATAATCCCCAAAATCAAAATCCCCAAAATCAAAATCCCCAACACGAAATCCCCATTTAATGTGTGAAATAAATTCAAATTAGGTTAAAAATCGCTGCGATTTTAAACCTAATTTGAATTTATTTCACACATAAAATGGGGATTTATGTTAGATATATTTCAATAAAACAGAAGAAATTTCATTTATAACGAATTAACAAATACTTATGTACGTACAATATATTATATAAGTAAATACAAGCTTCTTTGTTGTCATTTATCGATAGTATAAATACAATCGTAGCGATTTTAAACATAATTTGAATTCTATGCTATTCGGGAATTTCTGAATTACTGTAATTTACAAGTAAATCATACAAATAAATACAAACTTCTTTGTTTTTCAGATAAATATCAGAAACAATTTTTTAATTTTACAAACACTTAATTACTTTTATAAGATACATATGTCAATGTCAATTTTATCCGAACACATACATACATATACATTGCTGATAACTTAACGGTACACGTTTTTTACAATTTACATATAACCATATTGTTTTCCTGAATAGATGTTATGTTATCTGCAGCTGAAATCAATGATTTCCATCTATTGGGTCTGCTGCCATTGTATTGGATATTTTGCCATTGAATTTTATATGAGGCAATAGCCGAGTGGCTAAAGTTTTCGAAAAATACTTAGGAACTTAAAAACAAAAAGTTAGAAATAAAAAATTACCCCAACCTGTACTTGAACTCCCAGCCCTCTGCGTGCTAGTCGGTGTGCCTAGCAACTGCGCTACTTCCACATGTTAAAATATGCTGCGAAATGCGCAATATGAGCAAACATAAGTACACTTGAAACTTCGCGTTTGTCTTAATTTTCGTTTCTCTTTTTGTATCAGCTTCGTTGTTAGCTTGTTCGAGTTATAGCGACTAGCAGTCCTATATATGGATAAGTAAAAATGTGTATTGCCAAAAGGTGAATATATGTACATAAATGTGAACGAAAGCTCATATAGGAAAGAGATATTGCTATTTTTTACACGGCAATGATGTTTATCATAGCACTGGGATTTTGTGTTTGGGGATTTTCATTTTGGGGATTTTGATTTTGGGGATTTTGAATTTGGGGATCTTGTTTTTGGGGATTATGTTTTTGGGTATTTTTTTTTTTTGGGGATTTTGTGTTTGGGGATTTTTTTTTTTTGGGATTTCGTGGCACTCCCGAATTTTTTCATAAAAACTGTCAAAAGTCACAACCTTCGAAGCATCCAAAAGTTCAAATAATATTTATTAATATATCGGCAAAAAGTTATAATAGCAATACAATACTGAAAATTATTATTATATAAAGAAACATACATATACCCAGCTAGCAAAATTTCCGTAAACGCATCTGGAAATGAAAAAAATCTGGCAAAAACTGTATATTTTTCCGTTTTCATGCTCTATTTAAAGAACTTTTCCCGATCCTTTTTCCCACTGAAGTGGGCGAACGAAACGTATGTCTGTAAAGTACAAAAAACTTTCCTAAAAACGACGCATTCTATCATGATTTTTTGTGTTTTTTTTCACGATTTCTGGTACGATATTTTGGGATAATTTTTTTATGTTTTTGGGATCCCTGTTTTTATCAGTATAGTTTATGGACCGTTTTCGGATATGAAAAATTGCGAAAAAACGAAACAACAGCAAATCCAGCCCAGCAATATTATTTCCGGGCCGTTTTCGGATACGAAAAACGATGGAAAAGTATACGATCGTTAAAACGTACGTTGCTCTGCTGGCTGGGTTAGAAGCATAATTTTGATCAAAAATGCATCATTTGGTTATTTAGTATTTAAGTTTATCAAAAGAATGTCTTCTAACAAGTCTTTGTCTATACTTGCCCTTAAGTCCTATAAAATAAATTTCAAAGTTGAAAATGCTCTTTCTACCGACGAGAAATGTGTTTTATATTATTGAAGCAATTAATGACGTCCACTAAAGTTTTCCTATTGGGTAAAGTAAGATGATTTTTCAAACATAATTTTTTTTTTTTGCATCTTTTCACGAATGAAACATTATCTTTTCTTTTCCCTTGAATAATTAAAGTTGCTGGCAATGCCATGGACTTTCAGTTTTGTATGTTTTGAACCGAACCATTTTTTTTCGCGGTTTTCGGTTCGGTTCATACATCTCCAAAAAAAAAAAAAATGGTTCGATGCGTGGTTCTGTTCAAAGACTGAAAAATGGCTGTGGTCGGTTCAAAAACCAGTTCGGTACGGAACCGGTTGCAGCGCTGGTGTTTACAATAGTTTATGGTAGCAAACAACCGCTTTATGTGTAGCATACATTTAGGCTGAATTACGTTTTACAAATATACAAGTATACAAATATATATACAAGAATATCTTGTTTAAAGTTATTAGATATATTTTAAATTAATTAAACTAATTTTTATATACTTTTATCACATATTTTTTTAGGATTATTGAAGCTACTAGCATCAGTAATAATATAAGTAAGCTGCCTAAAAGTATACCTCAAATATCGGTTATGCAAATCGTATCTCAAGTTCTGAAGAGATATCTCAAAAATCAAAAAGAATTTTCAAGGAACTGGCACTGCTTTCTAAGGGTATATTAAGTTTTTAATGAAAATTTGATTTGATGAAGAAATTGAGTTGTGAAAATAGCAAAAAATCGTCTTTTTGCAGCTGGGTTAGCAAAGAATAAAATCCAACAAAAAGACTGGAGTTCAGCACTTAAGGGTGCCAAAATGTACTTACACATTTTTGTGGAAATATTCGTCGATACCTCCAAAACCGGTCGAGCTATCGAAATGTCAAGATATCTCCCAAACCATTTCAGATATTTCAATGAATCACATCGCATATTATAGTACTCATTGACACCTTTCGTTTGACACCCATATTGTACTAAGATATTTTTGGTCACCCCTGGTCCACATATTGGGCGATAACCCAAAAACCCGTTGAGATATCGCAAATAATAATATCTTAAACTTTAAGTTGAGCGTCTAACAATCCACCGATTCAATTCCATTCAGTACTTTTAGAGTGTTACGACCACAAACATACAGACAGACAGACACACAAACATTTTTAAAATGGTTGATTTGGATTCTACTCGCTTAACAACGCTTCCCCCAATAAATTTTTTGTAGATTTCTGCCATGTACAGACATCGACCTGTTACAATTTTATTATATGTCCACATATTGGGCGATAACTCCAAAACAGGTTGAGATATCGAAAAAAGTAATATCTTACATTTTAAGTTGAGCGTCGAGCAATCCAACGACAAAAGTTTCATTCAATTCCATGCATTACTTTCAGAGTGATACGGCCACAAACATACGGACAGACAGACACACAAACATTTTTAAAATGGTTGATTTGGATTCTACTCGCTTAACAACGCTTCCCCCAATAAATTTTTTGTAGATTTCTGCCATGTACAGACATCGACCTGTTACAATTTTATTATATGTAGAGATTAACAGATTGCACCAAACTGCAGAAAAAATTCTCACAGACTTAAAATGCTTGAACTTTAAAGGTTTATTCATATGATGAGCACCGTCCTAATGCAAAGTCAAGACCAGTAAACAGCCCTCAGTGGTTAGCGGGTCTGTTAGTTCTGCACCTCACATAATAACAGTTCAAACGTGAATTGATTTATATCAACTTCTTATATCTACTCATTAGCAATCATCACACAACTCGAAAGCAATGTAGCGAAGGTAACAGGCCGCGAAAAATCCGATTACTCAGGATCGAATAATCGTTCGTGCTGTAAAATTATTTTTTCCTTTCACCTCTTCCTCTGTACCAAAACATACCCATTAATGAGGTGCGACACACGCATACCGTTTGATATATTGCAGCATTGTCGTTACCTCATTCAACCTGATAAAGATTTATTGAAAATATTGCATCAAAAAAGTTCCCAGTTTCTAGACTCAATATCGAGGCTCTGTGAACCTGCGAAATTATTAAAAGAACTCGCTTTTGTCAGATAAATATATGAACGTGCAGTGAAACATCAAACTATTCAGACATCAAACTGGACCAGTATGTCAGTAAAACTGGTATATAACTAGATTTTTCCGACTGGTATTGAAGTAATTTAGATAATTTAGAGATAAAAAACCAGTGGTATTATTTTCTTAAATTTTTGCTGCGTTAGGATAAAAATGTGACCTTTTCCAAACGAGTGGAGCACTTTACACTTTGTCCGATGCCATTTTAAATTTTTTTTGTCGGTTTGAACTGGTATATTTCTGTCCGAATTCCGACAATTGACATCATATTAGTTTCAACCTAGTTTGTTGGACTGCAGGCTCGTTTCTACCCCATTTATTGAGTCATCACCTATTAATCTAGCAAGGTGGTAGAATTGCAATTTTTTTTTAAAAAGGACAAAATCTACCCCAATACTAGGAAAAACCCCTTCCAGGTATTTTACTTGAGTTTTACTTTCATAATACCGTACCGTTAAGTACAAGTAGGCTATACACAGAACGATCAATTGATCTTTAAAAAAATTGTATTTTTACGTTCTTGCTTCGCCAGAACATATACTAAAATTGGAACAAATCAGAGAAGATAAGCATGGCCCCAGCGCAAGGATGGCACGTAAAATCCAAATTTTAACGGGAGCTGGGATATCATCTATACTGACGGATAGAAGTTGGATACCGCCACTACGTTTGCTATCAATATAACTGCAAGTGCAACTAGTATCAGCATAAGGATTTTTTAGACATTGTTATTATTGGTCATTATATTTACGAACTTTGAGAATTTTTGTGGACTTTTGACCAGTCGAATAATTTTACACACTGCGGTTTAGAAATTCCTAGTCTCCTCTCCTTGGTTCGATGACCAGTAAAGGTAATGATAAATTTCTAAGCAACAATACAAAGCGGTTTGACAAGATCATTCATTGCAATCATCGTAGTTGGTATTGTATGTAGCATTTTTATACCCAGTGTACTAGTACTAGTACAAGGGTATATTAACTTTGTTCAAACAACGGCTGTTTGTAACGGCACAAAATAATCGAGATAGATATAGAGTTCCATATATGAAAGTTCTTAGGATTAAAAGAGGAGTTGATTAAGGCATGTCCGTCCGTCTGTCCGTCCATGTACACGATAACTTGAGTAAAAATTGAGATATTTGCATGAAATTTTGTACACAGGTTACTTTCTGGCCAAGGTAGGTTGCTATTGAAAATGGGCGAAATCGGATGATAATCACGCCCCCTTTTTCGATATCGAAAATTTCGAAAATCACACAAATTGACTTATCTCGGTAGCTGAAATGGCTAAAATGATATAATTTTATAGGTGAATCCGCCTGGTCATTATCTTATGATTTTTTCATAAATTTTTTTATAGTGGGCGTGGCACCGCCCACTTTTAAGGGAGGCGTTTTTGAAAATTTGACTGGTCGTAACTCACCTGATGAAAGTGGATAAAATCGCCCTTCAACCACGCCCACTTTCTATATCGAAAATCACATAAATTGACATATCTCGGTAGCTGAAATGGCTAAAATGATATAATTTTATAGGTGAATCCCCCTGGTAATTCTCTTATGATTTTTCCATAAGGAAGGCATTTTTGAAAATTTGACTGGTCGTAACTTTTAAACTGATTACGATAGAACGATGGAATTTGGCAAAAGCATACTACTTGTAAAATACCTGATGAAAATGGATAAAATCGCCCTCCAACCATGCCCACTTTCGATATCGAAAATTTCGAATATCACATAAATTGACATAATTCGCTAACGGAAATGGGTAAAATTAAATAATTTTATAGGTGAATCCCCATGGTCATTATCATCATCATTTATTGGCGCTTAACCGCCTAAGCGATTTTGGCCGTTGCATATCAAAGCACGCCAGTCATTCCTTTTTAGCGATAACTGACGCCAACTGGAAACCCCAATGGAGTTCAAGTCATCCTCCACCTGTTGTTTCCATCTCAGTCGAGGCCTCCCCCCTCCTCTGCTGCCGAATTCATGCGGCGATAGGAAAACCTTCTGTGCTGGAGCTTCTTTGTCCATTCGCATAACATGGCCCAGCCAGCAGAGTCTTTGGGCTTTAATTCGCTGGACTATGGTCAGATCTGCGTAGAGCTCGTACAGCTCATCGTTAAATTTCCTTCGATACTCGCCGTTGGCATCACGGGAAGGACCATAAATCTTCCGGAGAACTTTTCTCTCAAATACTCCAAGGGCCATCTCATTTTCTCTTGACATTGTCCATGAATCTGAGCCATACATCAGGACAGGTATGATGAAAGACCTATGGAGCGTGATCTTTGTTCTTCGAGAGAGGACTTTACTTCTCAATTGCCTACTCAGTCCAAAGTAGCACTTGTTGGCAAGAGTGATTCTCCGCTGGATTTCTAGACTGATATTATTTTCGGTGTTGATACTGGTTCCCAAATAGACGAAATCCCTCACAGTTTCAAATTTGTAACTATCAACAGTGACATGGCTGCCAAGGCGCAGGTGCGCCGATTCTTTCTTTGATGACAGCAAATACTTCGTCTTGTCCTCGTTTACGGCAAGACCCACTTTTTTCGCTTCCTTATCCAGTCCAGAGAAGGCAGCGCTTATGGCGCGATTGTTAAGGCCAATGATATCAATATCATCGGCATACGCCAGCAATTGCACGCTCTTGAAAAAGATTGTACCATTGCAGTTTAGCTATGCTGCTCGAATTATCTTCTCCAGCATCAGGTTTGTTTACGCGGCATAAGCTATGATTATTTCGTTCATTTCATATCTTCTGAATTACATACCAATGTAATTCGCAGATAGTTTATAGAATTTTCTGAATACATAGCTTATAGCTGCTTCAACAAAGTGTGGTTTTAGCACTCACGCTAGCCTCCTATGCATACGCTTCGAAGGGGTTCTACGCCCCTAATGACAACGATGCATATAAATAACTTTTGGAAGGGATCTACGTCCCAAAATAAATACTAAGTATAAAATAATATAATGTGGGTAAAGTGAGTGTCAATCAGCTAAGGCTGCTAACTGCCTCAGGGCCTAGTGCTGAGTATCATTCAGCTGTTGCTGCTAACTGTCTCATTAGGCCTAGTGCTCACCCTCATTAAATAACTTTTGGAAGGGATCTACGTCCCTAAATAAATACTACGTATAAAATAATATAATGTGGGTAAAGTGAGTGTCAATCAGCTAAGGCTGCTAACTGCCTCAGGGCCTAGTGCTGAGTATCATTCAGCTTTTGCTGCTAACTGTCTCGTTAGGCCTAGCGCTCACCCTAATTAAATAACAATAAAGTTTAATAAAAAGATTTTACAGTCCACTAAACTAAAAAGAAAATTAAAATAATAAAATAAATAAAATTAAAAAGACTTTGGTTGAGGTGGGAATCGAACCGGCAACCCCGGCCAACTCCCTCAACCATATAATATAACAACAACAATAATAGTAAACTGCTCGCCGCCCACATTTAACTCCAGCTTAGATACGCACGAAAGGGAGTCGCCCTGTCTGAAGCCTCGTTTGGTATCAAAAGGCTCAGAGAGGTCCTTCCCGATTCTGACGGAGCTGTTGGTATTGCTCAACGTCATTTAGCAAATCCGTATAAGCTTTGCAGGGAAGTCAAATTCAGACATGGCGGCATACAGGCAACTCCTTTTTGCGCTGTCAAAAGCGGCTTTGAAATCGACAAAGAGATGGTGTTTGTCGATTCTTTTATCATGGGTCTTCTCCAGGATTTGGCGTATCGTGAAAATCTGGTCGATGGTAGACTTACCAGGTCTAAAGCCACACTGATAAGGTCCAATCAGTTTGTCTACAATGGGCTTCAGCCTTTCACACAACACGTGTTTGAACAGCTCGGCGGGTAGTCCGTCTTTTCCAGGCGCTTTGTTGTTTTTGAGCCGGGATATTGCTATCCTCACTTCATGGGACGACTTTTCCATCGTCAGGGATTGGGGTATCGGGTTCGACGTCTCCCTCGCAATTTAGCAGTGAGGAGAAGTGTTCCCTCCATAATTTAAGCACTTTGTACGTCGGTTACCAGGTCGCCATTATTGTCCTTACAGGAGCTTGCCCCGGTCTTAAAACCTTCCGTCATCCGCCGGATCTTTTCATAGAATTTTCGGGCATCATTCCTGTCAGCCAGCATCTCAAGCTCCTCACACTCACGCCTTTCGGCCCATGGTCATTATATCATGATTTTTTGATAAATTTTCTAGGGAGGCATTTTTATACCAAGCGTACTACACCTTTTCCAACTGTATTTGAGAAAAGGTCAAATGTATTCGAGAAACGGGCAAATCTATTTGAGAAATGGGTAAATGTATTTGAGAAAAGGCAAATGTATTTTAGAAAGTGGAAAATGTGTTTGAGAAACGGTTAAATGTATTTGAGGAAAAGAAAATGTATTTGTGAAAAGGGAAAATGTATTTGAGAAATGGGCAATTGTATTTCAGAAAAGCTTGAAAATATACTAAAAAACCTGTGTACTTCAATACATCAAAATTATATGTATATTGAATTACACCGTTTTTAGAATATTTTTTAGCTTTTCTTAAATACATTTGCCCATTTCTCAAATACATTTTCGCTTTTCTCAAATACATTTTCCCTTTCTCAAATACATTTACCCATTTCTCATATAGATTTGCCTGTTTCTCAAATACATTTTCACTTTTCTCAAATACATTTTCCTTTTCTCAAATAGATTTGCGCGTTTCTCAAATACAAGTGACCTTTTTTTTAAACATATTATGGTAGAACGATGAAATTTGGCACAAATGGTACTAGTACCCCCCCCCGTCCAACCACGGCTACTCTCTATATCGAAAATTTAGAAAATCACCTAAAAGACTGATCGTAAGTTTTAAACTGATTACGGTAGAATCGGGAAATTCGGCACAAGTATAATAGAAGTATAGGAAGTATACCTGTTGAAATTAAACGAAATCACTTCCCAATCACGTCCACTTTCAATATGGAAAATTTCGAAAATCACATAAATTGACATAATTCGGTAAGGTAAATAACTAAAATAGTATAATTATAGTATAATTTGGTAGTTAAATTTGCAAGGAATTGTCTACTATTAACGAGCCTTAAAAGATGAGTTAATTTTGTTAAGTGAGCCACCTATAATTTTTTCGACGACCATGTATTTTATTGAAAGTGGGTAGTATGGCTCAGAACGATTAAACAAAAATACGTATACAATTTTTCAAAATTCGAATTATTTTGAAAGTTATATCTATCAACAGTTTTCGAAATTCCTCACTTTTTGATGATTTTCTCACGATTGGTCAACCCGATTTTGCTAATTTTTTAAATATATATAAAAGATGGTATCTTCTACAAACGGACATTTCCAATTTTTGCAAACAAATTTTTTTTGCAAACATTATTCGCAATTTTTAACTTCTCCATCGTAACGAGATGGCGCTTTTGTATGATGTTGTTGGGCATTGCATTAGTAACTATTAGCAAAATAAAATTTTTTTGGCACTTTAAGGGAGCGGAAGTTATTTACATCAAAAAGTAAGGAATTTCGAAAATGGTGATACCTATAACTTTGAAAATAATTTGAATTTCGAAAAACTGGCCCAAACGTATTTTTTTCAATTTAAAACTTTGTCACAAATTGGGCGTAAGTATGTTAGAAGTAAGAAATGCATTCAACTATAAGTAATATTTTGAGGGCACACGAACAATGTACATATATGTTATACGGTAGTATAAATAAATATTAATTTTATAAACTAACTAATAAATTTATTGAGTTCGTTTTTCCCAAATTATAATATATATAGAAAATATATAACTTATAGGTACTACTATTGTTTCCATACACTGGGTATTTAATGTTCGGCTTACCCGAACTTAGACTCCCTTACTTGTTTCAACTTGTTTTCGCCAAAACTCAAAAAGACTAATTTGATAAAAAAAATTCGGCTGGTGAAAAGTCCACAAAAATTCTCATAAGGAGTTTTCCCGCGTCAGTATTGGGCACATCATAACTTATATTATTATGTATGCTGATTTGTTTGGCCGTCGTTGGGACATCACCATGCATAAATCTTATGTTCGTGTTCAGACCGATTATCGCTGGGTACACTTCCCCCACTTCCAACATTGCCAGATGGTTGAGCAAATATTTCAATGAGCTTAAGAGCTTCGATAACTTTTCAGTAAAAAATTCATTGGAATTGATATCCAAATTTAAAGATGTGCGGATGAGTTCTAACGAATGTTTTGCGTCTTTCGATATCACTTCTTATCTTTCCAACGTACCAAAAAAGGGAGCTTTGGACGCATTACTTATTTGGCTCGAGAAACAAAATAAAAATCCGTTGGTCGCCAATGCCTTATTTGATTTAACTGCGCTGTGTGTGAATCAGTCTTATTTTCAGTTCAGAGGTGAATTCTTTGAGCAAACTGAGGGTTTGCCGATGGGTCTAAATATAAGCCCTTTCTTATTTAATCTGTTTATGAATACGATTTAAGACAAATTAATTAAAAGTTCTTTTTTCCCACGATTCTATCGCCAATATGTGGATGATTGTGTAGTTATCATTGAAAAAGACAAAATAGAAAACACGCTTAGCTTATTCAATTCAATGCGATCCAGTTCGCATATGAATATGAATAAAATATTGAGTTACCCTTTCTTGACCTCAAGTTGATACACAATACTGATGGCGTTATCGAGTTCGATATTTATCGAAAACCAACATCGACAGACCGTTTCATTCCTATTGAATCTAACCACCATCACTCCCACAAACTAGCTTTTAATTCAATGGCTCATCGCCTGGTAAATGTCCCGCTCAGCTGTAGCGTATTTGAAAGACAGAAAGAGAAAATATTGCACATCGCTGAGATTAATGGTTACTGCGCCGAAAGCATCGAAGCATCAAAGAAATAAAGCAAGAAGAGAATGCAGCTCATTTTTTGATACAGTGGTAAAAAAAGATGAAAATCGTTTTATTAGTATGACGTACGATCGGCACTATTTTAATGATATTAAAAGTAGTACAAAACTTAAATCTTTGCTGAAAACCACAAAAGACAAGTGTGACAGTTTGGATAAGCCGGGGTAGTATTATTTTATTTTATTTTCTATTGTACTCAAATAATTCACATGTACATGAAGTTTATAGGGTAATTCTATCCCGAGGCCAATGCTTTTTAACTGAATACTTGGAAAATTCTCTGATACATACGGCATTACCGGTAGTGTGTTTGCAGGCAAATTAAAAAAGTAATAAGAAATGTTGCTGATGTCATATTGCGCAATATTTTCACGGCGTGAACAGAGTACCTTCTACTCTACCGTGAAGTACATGTGAAATTTCACGGTTTTTTTTACGTCAAGAAAATTTGAATGAACATTGTCAGCAACAGGAGATGGTGAAAGCGGACCTAAGAAGAGATGTCGAAAACCCAAAATTGACTAATTGACAATTGACATTCGTTCCAATATGAATCACTTTTCACATGCCTTCACAAAGAAAGCTTGTATCAATATGTTTGAAACCCTGAGGATAGCTTTCTCAACAAGCCCTTAACTTAAAAATTTCATTGGAAATTTACTGGCCGCTCCAGCCGCCTGAATGTAGGAAATAAAAGGCCAATGTTTTATCAATAATATTTATTAACTAATTTTAATTTCTAACTATGTAGTAAGTAAAAAGTTAGATTATAATTTATTATTATAGTTTAGGTTGTGTTTCAATATGACCATCTTTTCGAAAATATTATCGGAGAACTTGTCGCTATTCTGCAAATTTGCCATTGTCGCAAAAGAAAAAAGTCGTGCGCCTAGAGCTGAGGAAGGTAAAGGTGTGTTGTACTTAATAAATACGATTTTAATTGCAGGATACCTATCGAGAAGTTGCAAATCATAACTCTCTTCAGCAAAGTATTGAAGCATCAACAGTTCGGCTTTAGTCATTGGTGTATTGATAGATTTTCGGCATATTTCAGCAACAGGCATATCGGAGTCAGAGTCAGAATCAAATTCGAATTTGAAGAAAGTATTTTCTCGTATACTTGTTTTTGTTTGCACTGATGCTGATATTATTTCATTTAGTTCTTTGGCAATACAGGCCTTGAAGACTTCTAGAACCCTTGTACGATCTATCAGCTCTAAACAAGTCAACCATTTATTTTTGAATCTCGGGTACGATAATGCAGCCATGGCGGCTACTTCCGCTTCACGAGTGTTGAAGTCAAAAAGATTTTCGAATCTTTTCTCGAAGCTATTTCGGTATATTTCGATCAAGGGTTTACAAAAAGTAAAGTTGTTTTGCTGTTCAAGGCTTTGTAATTTCTTTCTCACTGTCAGAACGTACGGTAGAACTATACCATAATATTCGTTGCTCTCACCTTGCATTACCTCAAGCGCTTTTGCCAGTGGTTCTGTGCAGGTCAAATATTCTTTTAAGTATACATATTCGTGCTCTGTGATAAAGTTTTGTATGTTTAAAGCTCTATGTAGGTACAAATTCTGATCTTTGATGTTGTGAATTTGTTGAAGTGCCACAAACAAAGTATTCCAGCTGCCTTGATCGGGTCGGCTTAATGTGCACTTCAATATATTCTGCATTATTTGAGCAGCTTCAGGTTGTTGTGCAGTCTTCCACAAAACATTACACTTTTTCATAGTCGCAGCATGGATTTCGGACAAAGGCGACTCCTTCTCGCTTAAAAGTTTGATAGCATCCGTAGTCACGCACAGAAGTAAAGAATGAGCGGAGCAGCGTAAATGAGATTCTCGTAAATTTATTAAATCGTTCTTTTCATAATCATTAGGTGCAGTAGTGACCTCTTCGTGTGGGTAAGAAAGTGGTACAACTTCGTTAAAACGCTCAATATTGCTTAATTTTACACCGAACTTGTTGAATATGTTTACGAAGTTGCTGCCATTGCTCGTCACCGATGAGACAATTTTATTTGCATCAAGTTCAAACTCTGTTTTGATTTTGGAGAGGCGTTCGTAGCTGTTTGTGCCTCGTAACCTTTGGCAAGCTAATGCCACTGCAGATCTGCGCAAATCACTTGTGATCCAGTGTGCTGAAGTTCCGACAAAACTTGCTTTTCCACTCGACCAAATCTGTGTGGCTAAGCACACGTAATCAGCTTCCCTTAGATCTGATTTGATTTTCGTCATATGCATTTCGTATTCCTTTTCGATACGTTGTTCCAGTGCATTTGGACTCATCAAGCCTACACCTTTTTCAGCGATTTCCAAGTCGGTAAATATTTTTGAAAAATACGATTCTTTTACTTCACGTACTGGGATCATATGGTGTACAAAATAATTGAAGATATTTTCATCGAATTGCTCTTGGATAACTTTTCTTACGTTTGATTTTTTGATTGTACTAGTTTTAGTTTTGACTACACTCGCATGAATATATCTTTTCTTTAGAGCAGCCTTAACTTTTATCGCGTATTCTTTGTACTCTTCAACGCATTGGCTTCCATGTTTTCGCTTCAAGTGCCCCAGAAAGTTCGAAGTACAGTTATGATATCCTCTAACTTTAGTTTGGAAATCTTTGGGACATTTCATACACACAGCGGTGATTTGTTTGCCCATCGACTCTTCTGGCAAGTATTTAAAATATGTTCCATCAAGTAAGTGAAGCCGGTTTTCTGAAGAGGTAGAGGAATAGTCAGTTGCTCCCTTCGACGGCATTGGTATAAGCGGTTCTAAAAGGTCATTGCAATTTGCAACGTTCATTGAACTGTTGCTTTCCACGTCACTATCATCCATCGAATACATTTTTTTTTACAAAATCATTTATCTTAATCAAATCAAACGTGAAAATTTTTCCAACGTATAACTTGCACGACTAGTTCACGCGACGACCAAGTGAGCACTGAGCTACGATTAGTCATTGTTCGTTCCAATGGACGTTGTGTTTGTATAATTCATGCTTTCAATTGCTTCATAGTGTAATTAAGAAAATTGATTGCTTTGTGTGATTAAAAATTGAATTGCGTAGTATTTAATTGTAATTAACTTTTAGTCAATTAAAAAGTTGATTAAAAATATAATTGAACAGCGCTCCACGCTGTTTTGTGTTATGTGCATTTATTTATTTTGTTTAATACGAATACCATTTTTTTTTATTAAAGACCTGTTATTAAATAATACCTTTTATTTTATGTAGGTATACACTGGGTGTTATTAATGGACTTTTAGACTTTTCAACTCTTGAATACAATTCTGCTGCATAGGCGAAGGGGATCAGCGAAATTAATGTTGTATGTATGTATTTATTATTTGTTATAAACAGGGGTGCAAACCTTGATTTTACTACAGCGGTTATTGGTTTCCTTGCAAGTTTGACAAAGTGTGGGAAAAATTGTCTAGTATTTTGCAATTAACAAAAACTAGTTTAAATCCAGTGTAAAAACTTTTGTACATATGTACATAGATTTACTTTACAGAATTGAGGCTCTTGAACAGAACCGAACCACGGTTCAGAGATATCCCAGAATCGGTTCTTGTACAGGCACAAGTTTCATGGAAGTGGTTCCAACCAGTGACCCGAGCCACGCCTTCTTTGGATTGGTTTGCAGCCGTGATTAGAACTAAACAAATTAATTCACTTGAAAATCTGGCGGGGCAACACATTTTTTATCCTACGTTTCGTTGCACTCTTGGAAGCGAAATTCGAATGAAAGGTAATATTGCTCGATATACGGTGTACGGTCTTAAATATTAAAAAAAAAAAACTTTTTAAAAAGAAGGGGCTTTTGGCAGTAGCTGATCGAGGATTTTGGTAACGGGGTAGATTTTTTTTTTAATTTCGAGGACATCTTTCATTCACAGTTTCACAAAGTTGGCCTTTTGCGCTTGTTTAAAAAAAATATATATCGATTTGTATGGACCCAAAAAAAATTCACAGGGGCCCATGGCGATTATGGTTATTTGGATCATTTCAAGCATTTTTGCCCAAAGAACTATAGGTCTAACCTGAATTTCGAGCTAGCAGTTTTGTCGATCAATTTTTTTTTCTTCAAAAAGTGATTCACTTGTTAAAAAGCTGTGTTGAAAACTAACAAAAATCATTCCCTATGTGCATCTGGGGGTTTTTGGGGTCGAGGAATCCATTTCCGGTATTCATTTTTTGATTTGACGTCCGTCAGAGGGCGCTTCCGTCCATTTTTTTGGATTTAAACACCTTTTTTCCGAAAATCAACAACAATGTTCCGAAAATCTATGAAATTTGCCCTATAATGCAATTTCCTGATTCCCTGATTCTGCGTTCTTGATGAATTATCAATCTTGATAAAATTTGACATTTGTTGAAATTGATTTTTTAAATGGGAAAAATAACAGAAAATTAAAAATAACCAGAGAATAAATTCAATAAAAAATGAAATTTGCTAGCAACATTTCATGGCAAGCTAAATGCATGTTGCCGGCGAAATTCCACGGCTATGAAGTGAATACTTGGCTTTATTCATTAATTTTCTGTTTCTTTTCCTTCCATTTCGCACCATTTTAAAGCAGGCTACCCACCTGTCAGGAAATGCCTCAAGAAAAAACGAACGTATATCTATTATGCCTGGTCAAGAAATTTTGAGGTTTACGGCATTTTCCATTTTATTGTAGATTACCTACTATTATAAAAACGTATAAAACATCTGTAGCGAAGTATATACTCATCTTTGCGTGAATCTGCACGTTTACCTCAAGAAACATATACGAGCATATTTATTTCTTGAGGTAAACCGGCGTTGCCAACTTCGGAAATTGTAGTATTTTTTCTTCAGCTGAGTATTGGCTCAAGAAAAATTGACGTGTCGAGCGTTTTTTTATATGGAGTTTGACATTTCGGTGGCCGCCGTGGTGTAGCGGTTAAGTGTTCAGCCTTCTACACCAAGTCGTGTCGGTTCGATGCCCGGCAAAAGTAACATCAAAAATTATTTAGAAAAAGAATTTTTCTAAACGGGGTCGCCCCTCGGCAGTAGTTTGGCAAACTCTCCGGGTGTATTTCTGCCATGAGAAGCTTCTCAGCAAAAAATTCATTTGCTTTGCATGTGCCGTTCGGAGTCGGCAAAAAACTGTAGGTCCCGCCAACTTGTAGGAAAAACTCAAAAGCAACACACTACAAGTTGGAAAGAGAAGCTCGGCTAAAAATCTCGTTAGAGGTTATGATGACCTGTTGGTATATCGCCGCCATTAGTTTTTTTTTTTTTTTTTTTTTTGACATTTCTTGGCAAGTGAGTAGCCCGCTTGATGACGTGAACATTTAAAAAAGTCGTGATAAAAGGTTGCTAATGTCATGTTGCGCAATATTTTTACGGCGTGAACTCAGTATTACTTTGCCGAGAAAAAAAAAAATTTGTATGGATTTTGACAGCCATTTGACGCGAAACTGCGCATATGGGTATAATTTGCCGGGGTCTCGAGGGAAACATTTTTCATTTGTAAATAACTGATTAAAAATGAAGTTTTATCGTTATTCAAGAATTCCATAAAATAAAAATAACTAAAAATTTCTTGAGTAATGAATAACAACTCATTTTATTCAAGAATCGCTTCATCACTTTGATTTTTTTGAATAAAAATAGCCCGTCACTCATCACTCAAAATTTTTGAAATAATGAATAATTTTTAATTTGTATAATTTTTTATTTAAAATTGCCCGACCCTGGCATATCTTTTTATATAATTTCCAAAGCTATTTTTACAATCGCGATATCTCAGAACTGGTTGCTCTTGGAGGAAAAATGCTAGGACCATATTCTCCAAAATCCACCTAAATTACCCGCACATAATTTTAAAATATCCCTCAAACTCTCCACATACATATAAAATAAAACTGTTTGCCACTTAGGTCCGATTTCATAGTGGCAGGTTAACTTAAGTTCCACCGTTAACTATGGATTGGCAATTTTATTTAAGTTATTTACGCAGTAAAAAGAAAAGTCTAACTTTAATACCATTTCGGTGTTTATATATAACAACGCCGAAATGTATTAAACTAATACCATGTTCGATCTAATTAAGAGAGAGGGGAGTTCAGTCGAAGATTCTCTCAGGCAAAGAAACAAATAATTCACACAGAATTATTATATTGCCTTCACCGAGAGTCGAACTCACAATTTATTGAATGCTGAACGGAGATGTCTACCATCAAACCATCGAGAGTAAGTAGTAATTAATGAGAAAATAAGCTTTGATAAAAGCTCTGCAACTTAACCCGCTTTTTTCGCCCTTTCCCCTAATTTTTTTGTGGGAAAAAATTGTATTCTTTTCAATGTGAATTTTCTTATCATTTTCGAAACCTTTCCCAAAAATACTTTACATATCCTTTAAGTGGAGGTTTTTAAGTACTACATATTTACCTAATGACAACCATTTTATATTTTGTATGTTTTACTTGCAATAGCACAAAACTCAGTCATTCAACATGAAAAAAATGGAAATATGTAAATGTGTTCCTATCCAAAAAGAGAAGGGCCTTTTTTCGGAGCCTTTTTGAAATTTAAAATTTTTAAGCGGCAATACTGCCTAAGCACTCTCTTAATCAGGGATAACCACCGTTTTCAACCTACTGAGCGCTACAACACCAACGTCATACTTTACAACAACGTCGTTCCTGGATTCACAAAAAATTACTCGAAAGAATTATTATTAAACTAAGCCAAAAAAACAACAGCCGCAACTAGTATGCAGCTACAAATGCCTATGCACATACATATCTATGTACATATGTAAGTACAACTGAACTTATGTATGTATTTACGTACATATGTAGCTATGTATATGCGAATGTACCACAGCGAAGCACGACCAGCCAGCATGAAATCTGAATTCGAGCCACAAAGGGCCAGATGTTGTTGTTGTAGAGCGGCAGTTAGCTGACTGAGCCACTACGCGGCGATGGCTGCTCTTAATAATATCTAATCAATTTATGATTTGTGTGCTCTGACTAATTTATCCCAATTTGTAATTGAAGCTATGTGTTTAAAAATGCACATTTTAATGCAAATAAAAAAACGCTTTGGAATACCGAATATACCGTCACCATCAAATATGAAAGTATGTAAAAAATAGTAGCTAAACCCATTTACCAGCATGAAACTTATGAAAACATATACTAAAAGAGTAAGAAGTAGTTTTTTGCATTCTTTATTTATTCTTTCCTTCAACAAAATAGTAGTTTTTTTATTAACAATACATACTCTTACCATACCATACCATACATAGAAGAAGAAGCATAAAATTAGGCGTGTATTAAGGTTGTGTTGAGAAATAAATAAACTTAAAGCTAAACAAGAATGGACTTTAGTGCATTCACACTTACAAATGCATGTAAAAGTGATCTATTTGGTATAAAATGTATGTATTTCAAAGGCATTTAATTAGTTTTCTTTTTTGTGATAGAGAGGATGTGTCAGAAAGGATATAGAAAGTGCCAATACAAAAATGGCATTCAATCAAATATCAATGAACATTAATCAACGAGTTATTAAGCAGTCAACAATGAGGAACTCAGTCTCAAACACATAAGAATGTAAATGTTTTGTATTCTTGTGCAGTGGAGGGTGAAAAAATAGCACCATTACTCAAGAAGACATTGGTTGCAATTTTTGAATATTAAATAGTTTTTAAAAATATTACAAGCTGTTGCAAAAAAAATTTTACCATGAAATTTCAGTTCACAAAGTTTAACATGAAATTACAAAATTGGTATCACCTTTCGTTAGAATTTTTTTCAGAAAATTCGAGTGACTATGACGGCAATATAAAAAATTAATTACTAGTTATTATTCAATAAGAGTTGACTGCCGAGTGAAAATTACAATTATAGTTCAAGCATTTCAAAATAAAAATAAGCACCTCGAGCACAGTTAAATTAGACGTTTTTTTCGGTATAAATTTAGATTTACTGAGCGCATTTGACTTAAGTTCTCAGGGCCTAGTTCGGAAGTACTTGTTATATTCGGGTCCATGTGAGAGTATTTTTAGGGTAACTTCCGGGCCACTTCGGGACTTTTTCGGAATACCTTTTTGACTCTTTTTTTGTAAATTCGGCACGATTTTTGGGACTTACTTACTAAAAATATTGGACTTTAGGGACTTATTATAATTGCGGAATAATGTTTGACTTTACCTTTTTTTGGATAATTTCGGTATTGAAAAAAAAACTAAATGATCAAAAAAAAGTCCACGAATGATCTTGAAACGATCCCAAAACAATAATAGCAAATCAATAGTCACTAACTTTTTTTTGAATGATGCATAAAACGTATTTTTATCTGAGTAATTTTTTAATAAAGGTGGCCCATTCTTAGTTTCTGTTACAAATCAAAATAAATATATTTATAAACAAAACTATTAAGACCTCATCTGATTTTATATTTTGGTGCCATTTTTTTCACCACAACTACTGTGTGTCCAAATGCAATCAATTATGTGTGAAAATTCCATTTAGTTACTTCGTCTGTCTGCAATTATGTTACTCCACTTTGAATGTGTGGGTTTGTCAGTGTGTGGGTTTGTCTGTGTGTGATATATGCTTAAATATAAATTAACGTATATGTACATATACTAAATAGGTATGTCTATATGTATGTATATGTAGTATATTCTTACAAGCCACTTTTAAATGTGTGTCGTCATTATATTACAATAACAAAAAACATACAATAAAATACAATAGATAATTGCTTAAGAATTAATATAATTAAATATGTAGATTAACAGTGAGATTAAACATTCCATTGACCATTCCATTTGCTAATACATGAATGTGTTTCGTGTGTGTGTGTGTGTTTAGATAATTATTAGGTGCAATGATTTAGAATACTTTAATTAGGTTGCCTTAAAACATTTTTAGTTTAAGAAATTGTTATTACAAATTACATCTTCGCAAGTGTATATAAAAATAGATAAAAGTCTAAAAAAGATTAAAAATTTCCGCATTAATAGAAAATACATATCGATTATTAAACTTTACTTAAATATTATAATTCAATTTTTATTCTTGTTGTTTCATAAAAAAAGTTGGCATCTTCCTTTTGTTTTTTCTTTTTAGTTTAGTTATTAGTGACTTAAAGTTATTTGCAATAAAATCATTTGAGTTGAGTGTATTTATAAGTATCCATATGTGTGTGTGTTAGTTTACTAAATGTATGAAACAACAGTTATTTTAATTAGTTTTAAGTTTAACTTCTAAATACTGCTTCAATTTCTTCAAGTGGATTCCTAGAAAAATGGGAAGGAAATATGTAATGTGATAAAAGTTAAAATGCAGAGGAAAATAGGTGTGCAAATAATTATAAAAGGAATGTGTAGAAAATTATTGTTGAAAAATATTATAGTGTGGTTATAAACAATAATAGAATCAGAGTGCAAAATAAATAAAATGCTCTCTCAATTAATTGGTTGAACTCGAATTTAATTGTGCTTTCAGGGATGCTAGAATTTAGGTATAATTTCGATACAAAGCGTTGAGTTTGGGAGTAACGAAACAGAATGAACAATTTGTTTGACTCGAGAAAAACCATCGTTCCAATCTGAAGGGTGGAAAACTTGTCTGGCGCGATGACAAAGATCTCCCCCTTTCCAATCCAGGTTATAATGCGGTCTGGTGTCCTTTGCAAGTTTGCAGCCGGGAGGTAAACCGCAGCTGTATTTAAACGAAGCCTCTCTGATATCGGGCCGACACAGCGAGTGCCTAACTACGGTCTTACCGCTCTCTGAGGCCTGCCGCGGCGGACGAGATACTTTCCGGGAGCGGCCGTACGAACAGAGGATAAAAACAATCAAAACTAAAAAATCGAGCAAACAAAAATTCCGTCTGCTACCCAGCAGAGGACTGTGCTGGAGCAAGCGAGAGCATCATGGCAACTACGGTCAAACGCCAGATGTCGAACGAGAAGGTAAAATCTCACCCGAAGAGGCCTCAAAACACACCCGAACTCGGCAAACCGAGCTTTGCCGAGGTGAACAAGGACATGGTCTTCGATGGCTTGATCGAAAACACAAATATCAATGTCTGTAATATTTAACTAGGATAGAGTAAAGTACTAAAGTTGTAGAGAAACTTCATTCAGAAGTTATTAATAAAAAGTAGAAAATGAGTTAGAGCCTTTCTATATAAGTGTAACAGCCTAACCTAATACAAACCGTGCGTTGTCTGCCAAAAATGTCTCATGCACATACAACTTTTATGGGAGCAACTGCAATTGAACACACAGCGTAAAAACCTAACTTGATTTCCAATTTTTGTTCTGCGTGACATTTCGATTTGACTTTTGTACACAGGCAAAGATAAAAACGCACTCAAATTTATTTCGGCTAGAAGGAAAAAAGTCGTTCATGTACATGCGGTAAACGCACGATGTGCGGTGTTATTAAATTAGGCTGTAACGTAGTGTATATTTCTTCGAAGCCACTTGACATTAGAAAAGAATATTTTGCAAACTATGCACTTGTCAATTTAATGTCTGTTGAAACTGTTGTGACTAAAATGAAAAAAGAGCTTAAATGATGCCTGGATTTTACTAAGGCATCAGTGATTTGTATTCACGGCTTTGTAACAAAGCCTACAAAACAATAAGTTTCCATGATTCTCAAGTACTGCTTTTACCTTCGGTACTACTTGCAGTCAACTTAATTGTTTCTGTCTATTGCTTCAAATTAAAACATTAGAATAAAAGAAATTGACAAGTGTGTTTGACAAATTTAACTGAATAGTGGCTGAATTTAAACAAAGAGCGATTAGAAGAAAGTTCAAAATTTGCTACAAAAGAGGCGACCAGAACTAACTGTGCGATACATATAGGCAAAAACGGAGTACTCAGAGGCCAAGCATTACTTCGCTAGACGTGGCCCACATTTTTAGGATAAAGGCAAACATGACTAGTGACATTGGAATAAGGTAAATCATGAACATGGGGTGGAATTTGTATATGGCCGAAACTACCTTTCATTTGATACCCATATTGGAACATCCTGTTCAATATTTAAAAAAAAATTGAGATAAGTGGCAAACCTGTAAAGCTCCCGAAGTGTCAACACCCAAGTAGAAAGTCTTAGAATGAAGCATACTATCGAAAGCCTAATTTGATGGAAATTACTTCACCCGTTCCCAAGATATAGGTCGAGATACGAAGGAATAAACCAAAAGGACTACCCTGACTGAAAAAATCTTCGTTGGAATACGGCCAAAAATAACTTTCATTTCATACTGGCATGTCTAGCTCAATATTAAAAAAAAAAACTAAGATAGGTGGGAACCCTGTAAACGGCTGAAGTGGCAACACCCGAGTAGAAAGTCTTAGAATAAAGCATACTATCTATAGGTACCATGACATAATCCCAAGAAAAAATGGAATTATGGCGATTACCCTGCAATCCCATTTTTTACTTGGTACTATAACACTGCAGAGGGAGTGCCATAATCCCAATTAGGCTTTTGAGCTGAAAACATACCCTGCAAAAAATAGTGCGATTAATCCCTAAAGAGAGTTGTCCTCGATTAATCCCTTTCGGGTACAACTGGTCTACAATTTGCCCAATACATGCCTTACGGATAGAGTTGGGGATTAATCAGACTGATATCTTGGGGATTTGGAAGGTTATATCCTAGCCAATCCAATAGGACACTATAATGTCAATAACACTTACCCGTGAAAGCTCCTAGGAGCTGTTACAAATATGAATGGGGAAAACTTTAGTTTACACTTTACACAAGCGACGAATCTACATTCATACCCATTGTGGTATGAAAGGGGTACAATTAGTCTCTCCATAGGACATGCTCGAACAAATGCGATCAAAACTCTCCATACAAAAAGACTAGAAAAAGTAGTAGTCTCCTGTTCCTCTGCGATTGATCCCGGATGCATCCCGGACTAATGGCATTTTTTGCAGGGTAAGAAAACCATTAAACCCGTTCAATGCTTTTATTAGAATATTTATTTTTAAGTTTTGGCCAGAAACAGTAAGCAAATATAATATACAAAATCTAATATCTTTAAACGAGTTAATCTTGTATATTTGTATATTTGTATGTTCGGACTATCTCGAGAACCGCTTGACCGATTGGGATGAAATTTGGCACAAAGTATGATGGATTCTAAGACTACCCACTTTAGGGTTGCCACTTGGGGCGGTTTACAGGGTTGCCACCTATCCCATTTTTTTTAAATTATGGAGCAAGATATGCCAATATGGGTATCATATGAAAGGTATTTTCGGCGAGATACCAACTAAAATATTTTCAAGTAGAGTTGCCACCTAGGTTTGCCACCTTACCACAATATATTTGTATATCCGGTACTATCTCGAGAATCGCTTGACCGAATTGGCTGAAATTTGGCATGGTGATAGTATGATCGATTTTAAGACTACCCACTTTAGGGTTGCCACTTGGGGCGGTTTACAGGGTTGCCACCTATCCCTTTTTTTTAATTATGGAGCAAGATATGCCAGTATGGGTATCATATGAAAGGTATTTTCGGCGAGATACCAACTTAAGTATTTTCAAGTAGGGTTGCGACCTAGGGTTGCCACCTTACCGCAGTACTATCTCGAGAACCGGTTGACCTATTTGGATGAAATTTGGTATGGTGACAGTATGAAGGATTCCAAGGCTATCTACTTTAGGGTTGACATTTCGAGTAGTTTACAGGGTTGCCACCTATCCCATTTTTTTAATTATGGAGCAAGATATGACAATATGGGTATCATATGATAGGTATTTTCGGCGACATATCAACTAAAATACTTCCAAGTAGGTTTGTCACCTAGGGTTGCCCGCACTATATTTCTATATCCGGTACTATCTCGAGAACCGCTTGACCGATTTGGATGAAATTTGGCACAGTGATAGCATGCCTGATTCTAAGACTATCCACTTAGGTGTTGCCACTTGGAGGGCTTTTAAGGGTGGCAACCTATCTCATTTTTTTTTAATATTGAGTAAAATATGCGAATATCGATATCAAATTAGAGGTATTTCCGGCGACATATCAACTAAAATATTTCTAAGTACAGTTGCCATCTAGGGTTGTCACCTTATCGCAGTATATTTGTATTACAGGGTTGCCACCTATTTAATTTTTTTATTTATGGAGCTAGATATGCCAATATGGGTATCAAATGAAAGGTATTTTTGCTGACACACCAACTAAAATATTTTCAAGTAGGGTTGTCCGCAAAAAGTCCATTACGGCTACGACAATTACAAAATTTTAATAATTTGCCCACATATAAAGGACAGTGTAACACATCCTCACAAGTTTGGTTAGTAAAGTTAGCACTAAATTGATAGCACCGAGCAAGTTCGGTCACCCAGGTACTTATAATTGATATGGTTTGTAAGAAACGGCATTAAGAAAATTAATATTTCAGATATCCTTTCATGTATAAGAACAGTGTTCCTAGCTGCACTTAAGGCCGGTTCTTTATAATTTTATACTTGTTTGATACATATTGTAGGACATATTTAATTGGTCACCCATGGCGTATGACGAACATTAAATTCAACTTAGTTTCAATTAAGCAAATGCAAATGAATTTTAATTATTAAGATACATTACATTCAGCATCGAATATTTCTGGATAATCTAGGCAAGAAAGGTGCGCCATGTAAAAGGACAGAAGTTTGTTTTCAACTGTAAGTATATATACCTATGTATGTATGTATAGTTATGATCCCAAAGAGCAGGTTGCCACCCTACTAGACAGATGCCGGTTATTTGAAAGGTTATGTAACCGACTTGCCTAATGTGACTTTTGGCTAGTTTTCTTAGTAATTTTCTTAAGGCGAGTGTGCAAAAAATAGCCATGTCTTTGCTGTGCCTTTGAGTTATGTATGACACAAACATGTGTTAGCTGTAATGGTTATGAATACCGCGAAACCACGTAAGGTGTAATGGTAATGAATGACGCAAGCTTCAGATATTGCTAACTAAAACAAGACGATGGCTTTAGATTTGGTTTTTATTGTAGAATATAGTTAAAAATTACACATTTTTTCAGATTTACAATAATATATGAATATAAATACTTAAAACATTGTTTGATTGCGTTTTTCTCCCAGTGAAAGCCTTTTTGCGCGTCTAACTGAAAATATGCAATTTTGTGTACATGCACAGAGCAAAAAGTCACATAAAATGCCCTCTAAATCAGAAGGATTTCTCTATGATATTTTTCCAATAAGATGCCCGTCTTATTATGACTGGGTGTCTCTTTTTAATAAAACTCAGTAGATAATCACATAATATTAAGAAGATTTTCTTCTTAATATTTCAAATTAAAAAAAAAAAAAAATGAACGCTCAACCCAGATGTCTAGTCTAGTCTAATCCATCGTATACTTAACTTACCAACGTCTAATTACACCTTTGTTCTTTTTGCCACTTGCATTATTGCCTTCACAGCGAATCGAACTAAGAATTATTAACTGCTGAACGGAGATCTCTACCATGATGCCATCGTGTGCTTGTGCTTGGTAGTGTCGAATTACTTTGAATTAATAAGGTATCTTCTAAAAATATATAGTTTTCCTTTTCAATAAATTCAATATGAATCTAGAGAAAATAAGAGGATGTTCTCATTAATATAGTTTAAACAGGTTTTCTCATAAAAACAAGCAGATTTCTTCTAACTTTTGACAAAAGTACATAAAAAATTCATAAATAAGAAGCTAACTCCTTGTTTTTAGCCGATTTCCTTTTCAATAAATTTGAGAAGAAATTCAAGCTAAAATTTAGAAGATTTCCTAGCACAAATTTCTTCAAATTTGTCCCCACTCGCTCTCCCCGGTCAAAAGGCTTTTTTAGACGTCGATCTCTTTGATTATAGGTGAACTTTTTGGCTCTGTGTGAATATACAAATCAGGAATTTACTTGTAACAAAACAATAATTAGCGCTATATACTTGCCTTATCTGTGCAAATTGGTGTAATTTCACTGCAAAACTCCTTTTAAACTTTTTATAAAATTATTAATTGCGCACTTGAATTTTTTTCGCAATATCAAAGCAGAAGAGGTAAAGAAAAGGCAAAAACTGACAGATGGCTTTGCTGGTGTCCCTGCAAAAATGCAAAGTACTCGAATCAATACTCTGGAGAGTATTCCAGTACCGGAATAAACAATAGTAGTCCAATTTCATACAAGAAAGGTGCTCCAATTAACATGGCGATGTCCTAGGATTGGACCACCTATATGCAATTAGTAATCCATAGAGTACTCCAATGTAAAGCGATAGTTGGAGTAGGTGTTCCTCTCTCGTTACGCTTTCTACTCCAACTGGAGTAGTATAGTTTGACCTTTGTTGGCAAATACTCTTGTGTGGGGATTCCATGGAGTACGGGGTGGAGTACTCCATGTTGGATTAGTAGACAGTATGGGTATTCCAACATTTTTACAGGGGTGTGTAAAAACACAATTTTTGATTGTGTTTATTAGTGAGTATTTATAAAGATGGTTAGGCCCGTCTAGTAGGGCACTTACTTTTAGAGACGGTTTACCAACCATTTAAAATCCAAATTAGATTAATTTTGTTTGTTTTAAGGCATTTAATAGGTTTTCATTTGGTTTAAGATATGTAAATCTGGGCTATGATGAAACGTAATAACTTTGTTTATGTTACTTACAGATGTACATCCCCTAAACAATTTTTTTTTGGAAATTCTAAAACGCTTCCCAAAATATTGTTCCTTGTGACAAAAAAGAGGCTGCTATTTTTTTTACAAAAACAAAAGTTGTTTAGAGTTCGCGCTACTCGTTTTTATAAAAAATAGATGCGCGGAATTTTCATTTTATTTTAATATGATTAGTACAGCAAAAATTTGGTTTTTTGTCACTTATTATTCTGTTATCTTGGCGAATATTTCTGTAACTTAACAGCCATCTTGGATGGGAAGAATAAGTTTAACGCCTGAAAATATGTTTCAAAATTGAAACTGGTGTAACTAAAACGTATACTGACCCCATTGCGCATTTTTTTTACTAGATTTCACTTTGTAAATGTTTATGACATCGCTGATTATGAGTCCGGTGTTGGTTTTTTAAAATTCAAAATGGTGGGTCCAATATTGCGGTGAATTTTTCAAAAACTAATTACCTAGATTGTTTGGAAACTTTGTACTCGGGGCTTCATGGAGATGCATACTACGAATCTGATATCACTTTTTACAAATTCGAAATGATGATTCCACTATAGCGATGCATTTTTTTTAAAGTAGTCGGATTTTATTGAATCCACTATTTTGAATTGTTAAAGGGTGATATCAGATTCGTAATCAGCAGCTATATGAACATTCGAGCAGATTTATATCATCGCTTATTATGATATCCGATGTCATATTTTTAAAATTCAAAATGGTGCATTCAATGCGATGCATTTTTTAAAAACTGATTGGATTGCTTTGAAACTTGGTATCCACGAATCCAAAGTCACTTTTTGAAAATTCGAGGTGGTGGATAAAATATAGCAGTGCTTTTTATGAAAACCAATTGAATTTGATCGGTTCCACCAATTTTAATTTTGTAAGTGATATCGGATTCGTCATCAGCAATTATATGAACCCCTGAATACCAAGTTTCAAAATAATCCAGTCAGTTTTTAAAAAAACTCACCGCCATATTGAATCCGCCATTTTTAATTTAGAAAAACTGACTTCGGATTCAAAATTTGCGATGTCATAAACAATAAAGAGGCGAAGTCCGACCAAAAAAAATGCGCAAATGGCAGTATAAGCGTTTTAATTGCACCGATTTCAATATATTTTCAGCCGTTACACCTATTATACCCATCCAAGGTGGCTATTAAATTACAGGAATATTCGCCAATGAAAACAGAATAATAAGTGACAAAAAACCTAATTTTTGCTGTACTTAAACATATTAAAATAAACTGAAAGTTGCAAGCATCTAATTTCTTGTATTAAGCGGGCTACTCACCTGCCAAGAAATGCCTCAAGAAAAAAACGAGCATATATTTCTTGTGCCTGGTCAAGAAATTTTGACGTTTAACAAATTTTTCATTTTTTTGCAAATTACTCTTATAAAAATGTACAAAATATGTTTAGCGAGACATGTACTCACCTTTGCCGTGAATCTGCACGTTTACCTCAAGAAATATATACGAGCTTATTTATTTCTTGAGGTAATCCGGCGTTGCCAACTATCGAAAAGTGCTGTATTTTTTCTTATGAACTGAGTATTGGCTCAAGAAAATTTGACGTGTGAAAACAGTTCTTGACCATTTCTTGAGCGTTTTTTTATATGGAGTTTGACATTTCTTGGCAGGTGAGTAGCCCGCTTTACACTGCTATACACACATTCTGTCCTATGAACCAAATATACTTTTTCGGAAAGTGGACAAAAAATAAAAATACACGTGTATCGGCGATTTTCATGTACACGTCAGAATTTTTTTTTTTAATGTCGTACATAAAAAAAATTTTCCACTTTTTTGAAAACATTTTCAGAAAAGTTTTGTAGCCCATACAATTTTACTCTAAGAATGTGAATGTTAGAACTCCCTACAAATTTTCCCTGCATTCATGGTTTCGGTATTTTTGGTTTTGAAATTTTAGTCATACCAATTGTAATAAATTTTTGAGATTTGAAAACATAAAGGTGGAGTGAAATTAATAAGCTTTAAATGTTTTGTCGATAACCGAACTTCTATTTAGGCTCTCATAAATTGTTTGCCTTAGTTTGGAAACGTACACTCCACCTTTATATTTTCAAATCTCAAAAATTGATTACAATTGGTATGACTAAAATTTCAAAACCAAAAACGCCGAAACCATGTCTTTATTTAACGACAAATTTGCTGAGGCTTTTTGACAGCATTCATATAAAGGTTTTCTTTAAAAAAATTTTATCATCTTTTTATTATTTTATTTTTAGTTTTGGTGATTCCTATCGGAAACTAGATTTTTAAATATGGTACTGTCACGGTTCCTTTAACTAAATGCTAAGTTTCAAGTTCCTAGATTACCACAAAGTTAGTCAAAAGTCGATCGCAAAGTTCCCAACTTCAAAATAGTTTTGAAAATATCTTGATATGTGCGCCAACTACCGGAATTTTTTTGATGAGAGATTGCATTGTCATCGGGTTCTGACAAATGTGACAAGTTTCAAGTCTCTAGCTTAGCGCGAAGTTACTCAAAAATCTATCGCAAGATTCCCCCTATGCTTTAGAGATTTATAATTATATCGAAACCTTTTGGAATTCTGATTTCAACAAATTGTATTGTCGCCGTTTCCACAACTAAATGCTAAGTTTCAAGTTCCTAGGTTACCTGGAAGTTGGTCAAAAGTCGATCGCAAAATTGCCAACTTCAAATTAGTTTTCCAAATATCTCGATCCGTGCGCCACCTACCGGAATTGTTTTGATGAGGGATTGCATTGTCATCGGGTTGTGACAAATGTGTCAAGTTTCAAGTCTCTAACTAATTTGGAAGTTATTAAAAATCGATCGCAAAAGTCCAGGAGTCTTCTAATTTTTTTTTTAAATTTGCAATTATATAGACCAGCGTGCCATTTATCGGAATTTTGATTTTTGCTGTTTGTAGTGTCACTGTTCCGTCAATTTAATGCCAAGTTTCAAGTTCCTAGGTTACCTGGAAGTTGGTCAAAATTCAGTCGCAAAATTCTCAACTTCAAATTAGTTTTCGAAATATCTCGATCCGTGCGCCACCTTCAGGAATTGTTTTCATGAGGGATTGCATTGTCATGGGGTGGTGACAAATGTGTCAAGTTTCAAGTCTCTAACTAACCTGGAGGTTACTAAAAATCGATCACAAAATTCCAGGAGTCTTTTAATTTTTTGGAATTATCTCGAGCAGTGTGACATCTAGCGGAATTTCTTCTACAACAAGTTGTATTGTCTTCAATTGTTCATATGTATGCAAATTTTCAATAATCTAGCTTACCGGGAAGTTCCTCAAATATGCGTCCCAAAATTTCAATTTTTAAATGAATTTACCGTATTTCTTGATCCGTGTGCCACCTAGCGGATACTTTTTTCGTTCACATTGCATTGTCACGGAGCTCCGAACTATGTTCCAAGTTTCAAGTGTCTAGCTCAACGGGAAGCTACCTAAAAAGACTTTGCAAGATTCCGAAATTTCGTATGAAGAAGGTGGTGCAAACAAGAAAGCGACTTAATATAAAGGTTTTAAAAACGAGTAGCGCGACCTCTAAATAACCTTTGTTTTTGTAATAAAAAATTATCGCAAATCTTTCATATAAGTTAGCATTGAAATTAAAGAAATGTTCTATATGGAAGTATAAATTTAAGCATAAATGGACACTGAGAAGGGTTTACCTTCAAGCTGGGTAGTGGCCTAAGGTGCTAGACCTTCTAGCATACAAGTCACTACAGTGTTGTGAGTTCGACTCTCACAATGCCGGGAAGAAAAGTCCTTGAAGAGATGTAACTCCAGTATCATCGAAACATATGTCGGCTTGTCTGGTTCCTGCAGCGCGTAGGTAAACTTTTCTCAAAAAACGCATTAGTAGCCTCTTTTTTTATCACAAGGAACAATATTTCGAGGAAACGTTTTAGAATTTTCAAAAAGTCCATATTTGTGAACCACTCTAGTATGTACATATGCATGTATGCATATACTCACATCTCGGCATAACAAAAAGGTTCTACAACATTAAGTGGCCTAACTGTTTTTTTATGAGTTATTGTAAATTTTATCACGTTTATGTGTATGTGTGTATTCTTTTAATTATCTTGTAACACATTTTTGCCTTCGAGGGACAGAATAAATTCACGAAATCCAAGCAAAGTAAATGTTGAGATAGCGGCGACAGTAACGCTATCAAGTTATGCATCTTCCTTGTATTTGTTGAGTCGACCGATAGGGTGAGGTAAGTAAGTGAGCAGGCAGTGCTCATAGTGCGTTTAGCCAGAAGCGAAATATTAAATTACGTTACCTCTTATTGCATGAATTTACCTTTGTAAACAAAGCCAGCTCAGGGGTGTAGCAAAGCAAGAATGAAAACATGACGAGGAAACTCAAAATGGTAACCTGTTTGTGGCTGAGTCTGTGAGTGTTAGTTTGTTTATCTAAATATTTTATTTTCCCTTTTTAGCCAACTAATAAACAAGAGAAATTTGAAGCTCACAAATCGCTCTTAGCGAAGTCCAAAAACGTAGGCGGTGAGCCAATAGCAATTGTCAAGCAAATAGTCCTTTTGCGGTCTATTGTCTGCTCGTTAAGAATTGTTTGTGTTTCTTATTATTTCTGCAATCCAACCAGCTGGTTGTATACTACATATTTTAAAACAAGTATGAACACCAAGCCCTACTAGTCAGACAGCTGTGTTTTTCCATACAAACAACTGGTAGGTATTTTTAACACTGTAATGCTACACGAGATTTCAATCACGTTTGGGTACGATAGCGGTATTTAATTCCCTAAATCTTTTAACTTAAAACGAGCATTTATTCTTATATATGGGTGCTTCCCAGCGAAAAAAAAATTGTGTATGGAAAAATTTTGTTATTTACTATTTAATATCACGTCCGCAACGTAACGTCCGCAACAGAGATATGAAATAGTAATATTACTAATAAAATGCTTTATTTGTCTTATTCTTGTGTTGGTTTCTAAGAACTCATTATTTTTATTTCTAATTTATGTTTAAAGGGTTTTAACCCATATAAAATAAATCGGATCCAATTTTCCCGGAACTTCCTCTTCAAAATTCAATAAACTCGTTCAAACGTAACGTCCGCAACGCCAGGAAATACCCATATTGTATAGTCACTACTATTTCGGTGGCCGCTTGAACGATTTGGATGAAATTTCACAAATATGTATACAGTATGCTTCATTTCAAGATTTTCAACTAGGATGTTGGCACTTTCGGCGGTTTACATACAGTGGTTGCCTCCTATATCAATTTTGTTTAAATATTCAACAAGTTGGTTATGCCAATATAGGTATCAAACAGAGACGGAAAATAATTTTTATTCTTCATTATTTCGACTAAAAAAATCAGAATGTTCCGAACATCGCAAAACAATTTTACAAATACCACCATACTTGTACAGGTATAACCTTTAGCAATCTGCAATGATTTATATTTTTTGAGGGAAATGGAAATGAGGTCAGTTGACTTAACTTCTCTTTGTCAATATGTTTATTGACGTTATTTCTTAATTGAAATGGAAATAGCGTCAACATTGCTTATAGCATGTCAACTGAACATCACGCGATGTTTGAGTTTGATGATGTGATCTTCAACATTACAAAAAGCGTCGCCTTTTATAATATGATTTCAATTTAAAATACTCAATGGTACGATTTTTTTAATTGTAAGTTTTTATTTAATAATCTGATATAAATCAAGCGATATTTAATTATAAATTGAATTTTTTCTTTCAAATTTATCTTAAAAAGCGCCGCAGGCAAATATTTGAAATTAAAAAACCGCACGATTTTTAATTCAAAATTTTTATCTTTTTTAGTATGATATTATTTTAAAATATTTAATGGCTTGACTTTGAAATTTATTTTAAAAAGCGCCGCAGGCAAAAACCGCGGGAGACAGTGTTATTTCCATTCAGCCATTTCAAACTTTGTGCAGAATGCTATTTGAAAACTGAGAAAAAATGCCACGAATGCAAAATGTCCCATTCTCTGCCCTTACTGCAGGCAAGTTGTAGCAAACACTACAAAAATCTTTCAAAAATTTATATAAAAATGTAAAATTAATAAAATATAAATATGTAAATATAAAATAATATATGTATTTCTTAATAAATCTGACTTATATCTATGTGGTTTTTTTTTAGTTTGTAAGCCATACATTTAATATTTTAAAATCATATCATACCAAAAAATAAAAATTTGAAAATAAAAATCGGGCGATTTTTTGGTATGATATGAGGAGCATGAATTAAAAATGACTATTTCTAACTCAAATGGAAATAGTGTAAATAACTCTTAGAGAATGCCTATTCAAAGTAATATATGGACATTTCTCCCAAAAAGTCAACTTTTTTAGCGTGCGAACTCCTTCGTTTTTTGTAAAAAAAGCAAATGCCAAAACACTTGTTTTTATTTTGACAAATAGTGAATCTTATAGATCTTGCTTAACACAATAATTTGTGTTAAGGATGATTTTGGGCAAGTGTTAATTTTCAAGATATTTACAAAAAAAGAAGGAATTCGCACGATACAAAAGTTGACTTTTTGGGAGAAATGCCCATATACTGATTAGCTTAGTTAATCCGTTATGATAACCGTTTGTTAGTGAGTAAAGCATGGGTCGGCAAATTGGTAAATGCAGGTGTACAAGTGAGAGCGCTTATACACGCGCTGTGATTGTCCGAACTATATTTTTAACATTCGCTGACCAAACAAGGGACACCCCCACGCGTTGCGGTTTCGCCCCTTGCTCAGCGACGACTAAATCATTTGGTAAACAAAGAGCGAAACGTGTCTGTGTGATGAGTCCAACTTGTTTGACTGATCTTAAGATCTATGGGGCGCCGAGGCTTGGAGTAAAGTGAGTAGGAAATAAACAGTTGCACATAACCATTGATCATTTTATAGTTAAGTTTAGTCAAAAGTGAATCAAAAAAAGTCCAAAAGGTCGTTAAAGTACTCTTTTATAGAAGGGCTTAGGAAAAATTCAAAATTATTATTGGAATCAAGTTCTTCCTTTCAAAGTATGTCGTCCATAACATATACGCGTTCGCGGCCCAGCCCAGCGGTTGATGCCGACGTAGTGAAAAATTAGATGCGACGCTTTTTTTAAATCACACTTAAACATCACGTGATGTTTAGTTGACATGTCGTAAGCAATGTTGACGCTATTTCCATTTCAATCAATGACAATATTGCCAAATTGCTGTTGACTTTACTTCTCTTTACAAAATAGAAATAGTGTCAATTGACACTTTTTCCATTGAACTTGTTACCTGTCACCTTTTTTGAGTTTTAAACATATTTATCAAAGATAATCATTATGTGTTGATTTTAATCTTTCTACTCAAGCATAATTATTACCTATTAATTTTTATCATTTTGCTCAGCCATAGTTATTATTTTTGATTTTTTTAATTTTCTATCATGCGTAATCATTTTCTTTGATTTTTATTTTTTCGCTCAGGAATAATAACACAGTGCGACAAAAAAGAAAAAATGGAATACACTTTTGAAGCGACTTAGTAGAGATTGTTGATCTGGTCGAGTTATACACGAAACACCCTTCAAAAGATTTGTAACGTCCACAAAATCTGGGTTTAATGCCAAAAACCCGTTTTTTCAGAGTTTTCGCTGAAAAAAAATCATTAAAAATCAAGCTTTCAAGCGATTTGAACTCAAATCGAAAGAACCATACCTCTAAAGCCAACTCTGATGTCCCGACTTTGTACTTTTGACTTTGAGCGCAAAAGTTTGAAAAATCCTAAGTTGACCCATTTAGAGTGCCCCAATCGTGTTAAAATGTGTGACCGACCCCCACTAACTTTTTAGGGCCGACCCACCCATGCCAGTGGCGGTCGGTCATACATTTGAGCACGATTCGGGCATTCTAAATGGGTCAACTAAGGATTTTTCAAACTTTTGCGCTCAAGGACAAAAGTAAAAAGTCGGGACATCAGAATTGGTTTTAGAGGTATGCTTCTTTCGGTAAAGTAACTTATTTTGATCCCTAAAATACGATTTTCTTTTTCACTTGGGCGATTTTGAAATCGATTGAACACAGTACTCCTGTAGGCCGCTTGGGACCAAAATATTAGATTTTGGTTTAGGCTGCATATCTTGATAACATGAAGTCCTTTCCAAAAAAACAAAAGGTATAATTAAGTAACGAATGCCTCTCGATGGAACATGGCCAATAAGGTTCATTCAGTGTCAATTAGTGCCAAAAAATGGTGTCAAAGCTGGAAAACCGGATGAAATTTCAAAAAATTCCAACTTCTGGCTTGAAAAACATATCATACTTTTTTCAATTGAATAAAACACTGTATATATTTCGAAAGTGTCAACAATTCTCTACCCAAAACCGTTGAGAATTTTGAAATCGATTGAAAATTGGATTTTTAATGAATTTTTTTTACGAAGAAACTGAAAAAATGGTTTTTTGGCCTTAAAACCAGATTTTGGGGGTGTTACAAACTTTTTAAAGGGCGTTTGGTGTATAACTCGACCAGATGAACAATATCTACTAGGTCGCTTCAAAAGTGTAAAATGGCTGTTGCACTGTGTAATTATGCTTGATTTTTATTTTTTTGCTCATAATAAAACTCAAAACGTCATATCTCCCGAACCATGGGGTATTTTGGTTTGAAAATTTACACGAACGTGCCTCTTTCTCTGAAGTATCTGATCCCATACATAAATAATTAAAAGATCGACTATAAAGGATGGAAAAGGTATAAAAAGATGTATTTCGTCGATTGGATTGATTAATTAATTAGTTAATTAATGTAACCTGGATAAACGACGAAATCGCATATGTATAAAATATAAAATTCTTTTCCTGTAAATTTTCAAACCGAAACTCCTCATGGTTCAGGAGATATGACGTTTTGAGTTTTATTTTGAGTAAAAAAAAATAAAAATCAAGCATAATTGAAGACATGCATGGATGAAGGGGGTATGTCGCATTCTGACTCAATTTCTGTTTTTGGCATTGATGAATAGTTTTTATGCATTTCTAGATTTCTGTCTTATCAAAACCTGACTATCGTGAAAATTTTAGAAGATAATTCATTGATGAAGGAGGTATGTACACAACTTTTCAATATGAACTGTGGAAAAAGCAAAACTTTAAAGTTAATTTTCTCGTTTCACTCAAAATGCGAAAGAAGGTAGTACTTTTATGCATGCATAATTGAATTATTTCTTGAGCGAAAAAATAAAAATCAAAGAAAATGATTACTATGATTTAAAATTCAATATATTTAAAATAATAATTATAGTTGAGCAAAATTTGTACAGCTCAAGGATAATGATTATGGCTGAGTAAAATGATTGTGCTAAAAAAATAATAACACAACGCTACAAAAAAAAAAATTTAATACACTTTTGAAGCGACCAAGTAGAGATTGTTCATCTGGTCGAGTTATACACGAAACACCCTTCAAAAGATTTGTAACACCCTCAAAATCTGGCTTTAAGGCAAAAAAATTTATTAAAAAACCAATTTTCAACCAATTTAAAAATTCTCAACGGTTTTGGGTTTTTTTCTTTTTGGAGTTCATTTTTCTCGTAAGAACTTTAAAAAACATAGCCATTTCACTGATTTTTTCATGAAAAGTGCCAAAAATGGTTAATTTTTTTAAATGTTTGTATGGGGAACCCCCCAGGTGGAGTTTTAGGGGGTGCGCCACTGGCATGGGTGGGTCGGCCCTTCAAAGTTAGTGGGGGTCGGTCATCCATTTGGATACGTTTGGGGCAATCTAAATAGGTCAACTTAGCATTTTTCAAACTTTGGCGCTCGAAGTCAAAAGTAAAAAAGTCGGGACATCGGAATTGGTTTTAGGGGCATGCTTCTTTCGGCAAAGTATCTTATTTTGATCCCTAAAATACGATTTTCCTCGTCACTTGGGTGATTTTTAAATCGACCCGCCTAATTGCACACAGTACTGAAGGGCGCTTGAGACCAAAATATTAGATTTTGGTTTATGCTGGATATCTTGAAAACTTGAAGTCCTTTCCAAAAAAATAAAATTGGTTGTTGTTGTTGTTGTTGTTGTAGCGAGGTGTAGCCCTGCCTAAATGTCAGACAGGGTCACCCTGAGTGTATTGCCCTTGGCCGGGTCGATATAAGAAAACGGCCCGGGTCGTTTCGGCACGATGGGTACAGCACAAGTACTGGTACCGTTCTCGTAGAACCGGCAATACAAGAAACTAGCCGTGTAGGCTATGTAGGTCAATTAGCGTTACCCAGGGTGCACCAACTGGAAGGCGACCTACTTATACACAAAATTGGTATAATTATGTAGTAGTTGCCTCTCGATGATATTTAACCAAAAAATATCATTTATGTCAATTAAATGATGTCAAAACAGGATGAAATTTCCAAAAATTTCAAATTCTGGCTTAAAAACCATATCATACTTTTTTCAAATACATAAAAGACTACATATATTTCGAAAGTGTCAACAATTCTCTACTGAAACTGAAAAAAACAGTTTTTTTGGCCATAAAAACAGATTTTTGGGGTGTTACAAATCTTTTAAAGAGCGTTTCGTGTATAACTCGACCAGATGAACAATCTCTACTAGGTCGTTTCAAAAGTGTAAAATGGCTGAAGCACTGTGTAATTACTTGATCCAAAATATATAAGTTGAACAATAATAATTGAATTCCGACTTGGGATTTGAATTTTGGGATTGTAGGGTTGCCACATATTGTTTTTTTTTATAATTTCGTAAGATATGTCAATATAGATATCAAATGAAAGGTATTTTCGGCCGTACCTACATACACAACGAGGATATTTTCAAGCAGATTTGTCACCTAAACGCAATGTCAGGAACCTGTTACTAATTTGAATAGTATGTTCCACTCTACCTGGCTTTATCTAAATTAATTTAAAACAGAAAATGTTGGTCGATACATCAGGCCCTAACCGTCAAGCAGGCTGAACACACTGGATCATGAGACTATTTGGAAAAGCGCCGAAAAGCTTGGGCAACCATAACAACACAACTATGTACTCTCGAAAATACTAGGGTAAGTAGCTGCCATTTCTAATGTACTGAACTTGAATACATCTAATGTTCGTATATACATTAGAGTGAAACTTATTTATCCAAGTCGCTTTGTGGTTAACCTAATTGCACGGTACAGCAGCCAAAAAAAAACCCACAGGGTTTCTCGCCGGTGTCTAAAGCTTTTGGGTGTGCTGAATCCGAATCTGAAGTCAGATTTTTCAGCTCACTCTAGGTTTTCTCTCCAGAGGGAAGTTTGCTCAGAGATCGGCAGTACTAAAAAAAATTGTTTTAAATTTTTTGTCTTAATAACTCACTATGCACATATACCCCAAATTTTTGCACTATGGAACATCTGTATCGCGAAAAAATATAAAAACCAAAATTAAATTACGGTTCCCTGACCCCAGAAGAAATGTTAAATTATTAAACAATTTTTTTTTTACAACAACCGATCTCTTTACAAACAAACCTCTGGAGAGAAACCCTGGGTAACCGGAAAAATCTGACTCCACATTCGGATTCAGCACACCCAAAAGCTTCCAAACCCGTTGAGAGAACTGGTGGGATTTTCAAAAACTTCAAATTTTGTTTGTACAGTGTTATTATTCTACAATTCAGTAGCTTTTAATTACAATAATGCTATGCGACCACGTGCCCATTGGACGTTTGCAGCCGGGAGGCAAATCGTGGCTGTAATCGATCGGAGCCTCTCAGATACCGGGCCGCCTCGGAGAGTAACTATGGCCTTACCGCGGTATGGGGCTCTGCCGCGGCGGACGACACACTTTCCCTTCACTCTCTCCTTGACCCTAAGCTGACCTTGTGCGGCGATGGGTTGTACGAACAAGATGAAAAACACGAAACAAAATTTTAAACAACTTACGTTCACTCCTCTGCAGAGGAGAGCTATGCTGGATCAAACGAAAGCACAGCGTCGGAGGACAACCTCCACTTCAAAATCAACCGGGGGACTGACAGCGACGGCAACTATAAATCTTCAAGTAAGATTGACTTGATGGGAGCCAGCACGCAGCTAAGCGGACAACGGCGCATGCTGAACTTCCATCAACCGCTGGTACGAAAACCAGTCTCTCAACACCTGTGGCAATGGTCTCAAGACCTGCACACAGAGATCCAAAGGAAGGAGAAGCAGTGAATGAGCTGTCAGCAAATGGAGCGACCGCGATGGAAACTACGGGTCCGGACTCCCAAGAGACATCTCCCCGCCGCTCTGCGTACCTGGAAAAACGATTGGCTGCTAGGATCCTGAAGAAATATGAGGGAGTTCCACAGGAAACGCTGTCGCCGAGCTCCGGATTTCCAAAGCAGTTATGTGGCAAAGAGGGTAAACGTTAACCCTTTCAAGCGCCAGAGATCGGACGTGGAGTTAAAACCCCATCCCAAGCGGCATCAAAACACCCCCGGAGCGGGCAAACCAAGCTTTGCTCATGTAACCAAGGACAGGATCCTTATAGGCATTCTTGACCGAGGCAACGACCGTTTGGCCATCCCCAAGGACCATTGGCGGCACGTGCGGAATGCACTCGGAAACGCTGTAATCGACGTTTATTTGGCGTCTCCAAGTGGTTCGGCGGCGGGCACGGATGCGGGCTGGCACCAGGAACAGATCAAACTTGTCGCGTGCGATGACGCAAGAACTGTTGAACTGTACAAGGCAGCAGCGGCAAGACTGGGTGAGGTCTACGAAGGTGCAAAAATCGAGGTTGTCGACTGGAAGGACATTTCGGCTCGGCCTAGGGCAAGGGCATGGATTCCTGCCATCCCTGCAGAGCCGGAGATAATTCTCACCATGCTGCGGATAATGAATCCGTCACTCTGGTCGATGATGCGGTAGGGCCTGATAGACAAGTGGTCTTCACCATTAATAAGGAGGCACTCGAGCCCCTTAAAAAGTGTAATGGGCTAGTGCACTACAGTGTAGGCCAGATAGTCATCCACGTATACCGTGGCGATGGACAGCGCGCTGTCATCGCGGCTGCTGCGAGAGACTCGCAAATCGAAGTACCGCAAGAGGAAACCGAGGAGTCCGACGCGGAAAGCATGTTATCCGCCAACTCGGAGATGGAAGACAGCCTACCGGACGGGGAAGGCCTCGACGTCACGGTGGTAGCAGCCCATCCTGAGCGCAATATCTCTGAAGCCTCAGACAGCAGGGCTCCCGCTACGCCAAATCGCGCAGTTGCTCTGAACTCGACGTTGATAGACAGCCTTCGGGATAGGGCAGACCTCGACGATATGGGGACGGCAGGGAAATCTGATCGCTCTCATGTTGGTGGTGCTTCAGATAAACCTGCACAAATCTAAAGTAGCCTCGGCTGCTTTAAGTAGTCGTCTTTCTAAAGGCGACGTGGATGTGGTCCTCATCCAAGAACCCTGGGTCAACAGCTCGAGGATCTGCGGATTGGGGACTAAGGGTCTCAAGCTCATCCCAGCCAGCGAGGAGGGCAAAGTCAGAACCTGTATTTTGGTTAAGCCTGACCTCAACACCTTTCTTCTACCTAAATATACCAATGGTGACATTACCGTTGCCAGTTTAACAGTCGGCACCACCAGCCTGACGATGGCGTCGGTCTACGCCGAAGAACCTCCACCACAAAGGGAGGTGAGAGATCTGAGGTCAAATTTTTGTACGGGTCATCTTATTATAGGAGCGGACGCTACTGCTCATCACGTCCAATGGGGAAGCTCCGATATCAATGCCACAGTCGAGTCTCTGTTTGACTACCTATTAACAACTAACCTGGTAGTTTGCAACGTGGGTAGCGAGCCTGCTTTCATCACTAAAAGCCGTAGGGAGGTCATAGATCTCACTATTTGTAGTGAAGGCTCTTATGAGTGGGTCAGAAAATGGCGTGTTCTTGAAGAACACTCATTCTCCGACCACCGATATATAGAAATAGTGTTGGACTTTCGTCCAATGCGTAGCCTCAATGGCTCGAATACAAAGTTAAACTCAGGGCCTACAAAAAAGCCCTGAGACAGGCAAAGAGAACTTCGTGGAGGAATTTCTGCACTGGGGTCGAAAAGGTCGACGACCCAGCGAGACTTAGACGAGTTCTCTCGAAAACTCAAACAGCCATTAGCTATTTGCAGAAGCCTGACGGATCCTGGACCAGCACGGAAGGGGAAACCCTTGAGCTGCTCTTGAACACACATTTTCCGGGTAACTTGCATAATGCACCGTCAGCACCTGCAACAAGCCTGGCAGTAAATATACCCATCACGGAGGAAAGGGTACGGCGGGCAGTTAAGAGCTTTGAACCATTTAAGGCTGCCGGACCGGACGGGATTATCCCCGCGCAACTCATTAACACGCTGGAGACATCAGCCAAATGGCTAGTATTTCTCTATAGAGCCTGCCTGGCTCTCAACTACATTCACTGCTCCTGGAGACACGCCACGCTAGTGTTTATTCCTAAGGCTGGGAAGGCCTCCAACTACAAGCCAAAGGCCCCACCAATGTCTCAGTGAATCTTTCCCCACCAAAAATGAAAGAATCCCCACGGAAAAAAATGCATTAAACCCCACGAAAATGATTTTATCCCCACCAATCGAAATGAATTAAGCCCCACCAAACGTGGGGATTCTTACATGACAGAATCCCCACGAAAAAACAGGAATTAATCCCCACGAAAATGACTTTAGCCACTTTACTTCTTTTTTAATTTATTTTGCTTGCTTTATTAAACTTCAAGTTTTAAAATCCCATGAAAAAATAGTTGTAAGAGATGCATTTTTACTATATGATTATTTACAAAATTATGGTTTCTCCTTTTACGAAATGTGCACTATTAGTGATTTTAACCTTTCGTAAAAGGAAAAATTCCCTTCTATTATTTTATAATTTACAAAGTTATGGTTTCTCCTTTTACGAAATGTAAAAGGAAAATTCTTTGACAATTCAATCTTAATCGAGTGATTATTAAAAACAGTTCTGCGTATTCTGTGTAAAAATGAATATGGAAAAATTGAAACAAACAGAGAGTAATCGTATAAACGCAAGGAAGATCTTACTAAATAAATACGATATTATAAACTTTTCTCATTTTCCTGGATTTATAATTGATCCTTTTTTTGGAAAAAAAGTTATAAGGCGCAATTAATAGTTTGTGTTTTTGCTTTCGTTAATGGAATCAGTGAGTCGCAACTCTTTCAACTAATACGATGGATACCGTTCACAAAAACTCACCAAAAAAAAATATCAGATTTACTCTTATGGCTTGAAAATTCTCCAAACGCTCACGAGTACTATAGTTATAATGTCATACTTAATCAAATAGTTTTTTGTAACGGAGACTTACGAAAATATGGAGAAAGAAAGCAAAGAAATTATATAAAATTTGAAAAGTATAGTTTTACGTTGCTAACTGTTTGTTTTGTTTTCATAAAAGATCACGGAATTAAAATGAATTAAACCCCACGAAAATGATTTTATCCCCACCAATCAAGATGAATTAAGCCCCACCAAACGTGGGGGTTCTTACATGACAGAATCCCCACTAAAAAAAATGAATTAATCCCCACGAAAATGACTTTAGCCCCACTTTCCGCCATTTTTAATTTCGTTGTAAAATTGGTGGGGCTTATCATTTTGCCCGGAGGGGGTTAATTCAGTTGGGGCTAATTCATACACCCATTGCATACAGGGGCAAATTCCCACAAACTCTGTGTGACTTGATGCAAGTAGCACTGCGTGAAGTCTCGGCATGGCCCTCTCGTTGCGGACTTTATATCAACCCGAGAAAAGTGGAACTCGTTCTCTATACCAACCGGTACAAAATACCACCGCTGGGCCTACCAGAACTTAATGGCGTGAGCCTGAACTTGTCTGATAAAGCCAAATTCTTGGGCACAGTTCTGGACAGGAAGAAACTGGAAGGAGAATATTCTTCAGCGCCAGAGGAAGGCGTGTGTTGCACTTTACACATGCAAAAGAGCCATTGGCAAAAAGTGGGGTCTCAGCCCCAAAATATACAGATAGATTTACACTGCAATTATCCGACCTATCATGCTATATGGAATCGTGGTGTGGTGGCCTGCGCTGAGCAAGGCCACAAACCGGAATCTGTTAGGTAAAGTCCATAGATCTGGCATGATCTGTATAAGCGGCGCGCTAAGAACAACGCCCAACGAAGCTCTTCAGGCCATTCTAGGCATTCTGCCACTCCATCTGGAAGCGTACGAGGCAGCAGCGGCAGCGGCTCTGCGCCTAAGGGAAACGTCTGGCTGGGGCGCAAGCACAACTGGACACTCCAGTATTCTCAGATCTTACAGTTTTCTCCCTCTGAGCACAGATCGATGTGCGGCCACAACAGTCGGAGGGGTTTATTCAAGGGATCTGGACCTTGAGCTCTCCTTCAGACTACCTGATCACTGCAGCGTCTTCCAGTTCAGCAATCTTGGATGCCGCGATTTGGATAAGTAAACGCGCTATCGAAAAGGATTTCCTTATTTTCAGCGGCAGCCAGGCGGCCATCAAAGCTCTTGGCTCTGATTCATTCAACTCTGAACTGACGCTCATCTGTCGTCGATCTCTTCAAGAGATGGCCCAACAGAAACGCGTGAACCTCACATGGGTCCCGGGACACAGGGACATTGAGGGAAACTGTAAGGCAGACGAACTTGCCAGGCAGGGTACGACCAAGCAGGTTCTTCGGGATAAAGAGCGCTTAGGTATGCCGTTTGCCACATGCAAGCTAATGCTGAAGGAGTACACACTCCGTCAAACCAACGAAAGGTGGCAACAATCCCCAGGGTGCCGGACATCCAAACAAACCTGGCCAAAATGGGATCATAAAAGATCCAGAGGCATTCGCGCCCTAAAAAGGGGAGAAATTTCCATATTAATAGGTGTTCTAACTGGGCACTGCGTTATTGGTAGGCACGCAGAAAGGCTAGGTGTGCCCTACCGACGATGCTGCAGGGGCTGCAAAGATGATGAGGAAGAGGAAACGGTGAAGCACCTCATCTGCAACTGCCCGGCTTTAAGCGGCGCGAGAACGCGCTTTTTGGGAGTTCCCTTCCTGGATAGCCTAAGCCAGATCGCGGAACTGAACATAAAGAACTTGATGGCCTTCATAAAGTCATCTAAGTGGTTCGGGGAGGAGTAACGGTGTCGGTTTAGGAGTGTCAGTCCCGGGATTCTGCTATGTGGAAAATAATCTTAAAAATATAAAACAAGTACATATACATATGGCCAAAATCGCGGACTGTTACGTTACAATCAGACTCACTTTCCAATACAAACTACAAAAAAGAGATGGATTTGGACACTTTCAATAGGGGGATTCGCAAAGTCTTGCAAGGTGCACGGATCGCACGAAATGTATTAATCCTATGCCAAAATATGCAAGACTACGAGAGCACCCCTCACTGAGTTTGCTGTAGCATCGTTAACAAACGTCAAATGATTTTAATTGAAACTGAACAAATTTTAATTTTTTTTTTTCTGAAAAAAGTTGGCGCTGACAGTTACTTTTACTTTTTGTGAGAGTATTGAGCGAAATACAGGGTTGATTTTTTATTTCCTACAATTCTTGCAATAAAATATACATAGGTTTGAGAATTGTATAAATTGTACGGATTGCATGTAATTTTTTGCGTGTATTTTGTTGTTGTGACTTTACAATCCATGCAATCCGTGCAATCCGTACAATCCGTGCACCGTTTGCATGACTTAGCGAATCCCCCTAATATTTTTGGCATATGCATCTTAAAGTGAACTTCTGAAGTAACATTTTCTATAGATATGAAAATGTTTGTAGGTCTTCTTATTTAAGAGTTATGGACCACTTTGTGTGGACTGTTACGTTACATACAAATAAAGACTGTTACGTTACACGTGCGATTTTCGTTTAGAAAAAAAGCGCACAACGCATTAATTATATCTTGGCTGTGCATTTCGTTGTATATAAAACTAGCTGACCCGGCAGACGTTGTCCTGCCACAAATTTATTTCCCTGTCTGTTTCACTAACCCGATCCCTATATCTATTTTAAACCATATCCCTATCTCCTTCATATAGGAGAAACCACGCCCCCTTTTTCCTTATCCCCAGTTTTTTTGGAGGTGTCCGGGATTGATCTTATATAGCACCTCACAAAATTTCAGTGGTCTAACCTAAATACTTCTAGAGATATGGACTATGAAGTATTTTATTCGTATGGGAGGTGCCACGCCCCCTTTATCGTTAACTCGAGTTTTTTGGTAGGTATTAGGGATCGATCACATATAAACCCTCACCAAATTTCAGTGGTCTAACATAAATACTTGCAGAGATATGGGCTATGAAATGTTTCCTTCATATAGGAGAAACCACGCCCCCTTTTTCCTTATCCGCAGTTTTTTTTGGAGGTGTCCGGGATTGATCTTATATAACTCCTCACAAAATTTCAGTGGTCTAACCTAAATACTTCTAGAGATATGGACTATGAAGTATTTTATTCGTATGGGAGGTGCCACGCCCCCTTTATCGTTAACTCGAGTTTTTTGGGAGGTATTAGGGATCGATCACATATAAACCCTCACCAAATTTCAGTGGTCTAACATAAATACTTGCAGAGATATGGGCTATGAAATGTTTCCTTCGTATGGGAGGTGCCACGCCCCCTTTTTCTTTATCTCCAGTTTTTTGGAGATGATGGGATTAATCTTATTTAACTCCTCAAGAAATTTCAGTGGTCTAACCTAAACACTTCCCGAGATATGGACTATGAAGTATTTCATTCGTATGGGAGGTGCCACGCCCCCTTTTTCGTTACCCTAGTTTTTTTGGAGGTAGTAGGGATCGACCTCATCTAACCTTTAACCACGTTTCAGTGGTCTAACATAAGTACTTTCAGAGATATGGACTATGAAGTATTTCATTCGTATGAGATGTGCCACGCCCCCTTTTTCGTTATCCCCAGTTTTTTTTGGAGGTGGTAGGGATCGATCTCATATAACCCCTTACCAAATTTCAGTGGTCTAACATGAAGACTTCCAGAGATATCGACTATGAAATATTTCATTTGTATGGGAGGTGCCACGCCGCCGTTTTCGTTATCCCCAGCTTTTTTGGAGGTGGTAGGGGTCGATCTCATATAATCCCTTACCAAATTTCAGTGGTCTAACATGAATACTTCCAGAGATATCGACTATGAAGTATTTCATTCGTTTGGGAAGTGCCACGCCCCCTTTTTGGTTAACCCCCAGTTTTATGGGTGAGAATGGTGTTGTTATCCTATAGGTCTGTACCGATTTCCAGGTCCCTACCTTAAACCCATTTAGAGATATTCACCTTGAAGAAAAATGTTTGTATGGGAGGTGCCACGCCCCCTAATATTTTGTTCTGATTTTATAACATGACCTGCGCGTGGTAATAACAAACAAACCCCCTAAAGGAAGTATATGATTTGGTTCAGCCGTTTTCGAGTTTTAGCGTAACGACTGAACACCATTTCATTTTTATATATATAGATTGTATGGGAGGTACCACGCCTCCTTTTTCGATAACCCCAAGTTTTATGGGTGAGAATGGTGTTGTTATCCTATAGCTCTATACCAATTTTCATGTTCCTACCTTAAACACTTTTGAAGATATTCACCTTGAAAAATTCAGTTTGTATGGGAGGTGCCACGCCCCCTTTTCCGATTACCCCTTCTTTTATGTGTAAGAAGGCTTTTGATACCATATAGGTATATACCAATTTTCAGGTCCCTACCTTGAACCCTTTCACAGATATTCTGCTTAAAAATTTTAGTTTGTATGGGAGGTACCACGCCCCCTTATTGGATAACCCCCGGTTTTATAGGTGAGAGTGGTGCTGTTATCCTGTAGCTCTGTACCAATTTTCATGTTCCTACCTTAAACACTTTTGAAGATATTCAACTTGAAAAATTCAGTTTGTATGGGAGGTGCCACGCCCCCTTAATATTTTGTTCTGATTTTAAGACATGACCTGGGCGTGGTAATAACAAACAAATCCCCCAAAGGAAGTATTTCATTTGGTTCAGCCGTTTTCGAGTTTTAGCGTTACAATTATACACCATTTCATTTTTATATATATAGATAAATTCAGTTGTATTAGGATCAGATATCCAAAAATTTCTAAAGAAATAACATGGTCCAGGGGAGGAAGACAGAAATCCATTTAATACGGAAGTGATTCGGCCCATGGTTTTTTTTTTTTTTTTGGTTTATCTAACTCTTCTACTAGTTCTACTAGTGGCCACAAAAGGGTAAAAAAAAATTTTAAAATATGCAGAGCATTTAAAGTACATTTTTTTGGTTTCTTTTAAGTAATGGTAACATTTGTCAAAAAATTTTCTTCTACAGTTTGTTGGTGAGGTGATGCTCCATCAAAAGTATGTTAACAGTTTTATTGTAAATGCTTTGGATTTCCCGCTATAATCACTTTTTCCCAGTTCATATTACAAAAAAGACGATGCATTTTGTATGAGGTAAATTTTTTTTTGCAAATTAAAATTTTGTTTTGCCGATTTCGGAAGAATGGTTAATGGATATTAAAGTTTGTTCAAGCGATTTTTTGTGAAACAAGATTAACCCTTGAAAAACTACTAAAATTGCAGTTTATTTGAAAAATAGACTGGGAGTGCTCGTGGAAATTTGATTTTTTTCTGGTTTGTTAACGAGCTAGATTTTGTGCACAAAAAACTATTTTGAATTTTGGACTGTTACGCTCACAACATTTGTCTTCTCGAAATATTTTATCAAATTACTTTCAATTAACCTAAATCCGTCTGAAAAAGGTAAATAGAGCGTTAGAAATAATATTACTGAAATGCAACGTACTTTTTCGTTAGATAATGTAAATTTTAAAAATTTTGTTCATTAAGAAACACCGCTGAAACTATCGTATATTTTCGAAGAAAGTAAAAGGTTGCGCGTTGTCTTCGAGCACTGGATTCTTTGGCATGTGTGTAACCCCAAAACAGTCAAAAGCACCCAAAATTTTAACAACATTTTTTTTTTGTGGTTTAGTTATTTGGCGAACTTGGCCATATGTATGTATATTAGACTGTCCCAAAATTTCAAAGTTATTTTATTTAAACGCATACCCCATAATTTTGACCATTATGCATCAAAAAGTGTCCTGACAAAGTTTTATGCAATTCGGACCACGGCAACCCGTGCCGACTTGCAGTTGAAGCTATCAGTAAAATCGTACTACATTCCACTGCGTTTCGCTAATTTAATAATTTATGTACTAGTTTCTCTCATATTTCTGTATCGGTTAGACATATTAACTAAGATTCAATTTTTTTTACTTATTTATGGATATAACCACACCAAAAGTAGTCAGAAGTAAAATTTTGTTAATTAAACTGATCAAAGAATCAATAAGTAGATGTCTACCAAAAATAACTCGGCCCTCTGAATACGAAGAGTTATTGGCCTAGGCATATATATATATATTAGAGCGGGTCGATTTTTTTCGTATCAGGGGCCCATGGCGATTATGGTTAATTGGATAATTTCAAGCATTTTTGCCGAAGAAAGATTAACATGAATTTCGAGCTGGCGGATTTTTCAAACGTATTTTTTTTTTCTTAAAAAAGTGATTCACTTGTTAAAAAGCTGTGTTGAAAACTAAAAAAAATTCATTCTATATATGCATTTGGGGGTTTTTTTGAGTCGATAAACCCATTTCCGACATTCATTTCTTATTTTGACGTCCGTTATCTTGACAATTTAACAAGAATATAGAATCGAGGTGTTAGTCTACTTAAAAAAAAGAAATTGCATTATGGGAAAGTCGAATTTCATAGATTTTCGGAACATTGTTGTTGATTTTCGGAAAAAGGTGTTAAAATTCAAAAAATGGACGGAAGCGTCCTCTGGCGGACGTCAAAATAAAAAATCAATACCAGAAATGGATTTATCAACCCTAAAAACCCCCAGATGCACATATAGAATGTTTTTTTTTTATTGTTTTCAATACAGCTTTTCTACAAGTGAACCACGTAAAAATAAAGATAAAATCCAAAAAGGACGTAAGCGCCCTCTGGCGGACGTAAAAAGAAAAAACGAATGTCAGAAATGGATTCATCGACCCCAAAAACCCCCAGATACATATATAGAATGATTTTTTTTTAGTTTTCAATACAGCTTTTCAACGAGTGAATTACGTAAAACAAACAAATAAAAAAAAATACAAAAATAAAAGCACGGAAACGCCCTCTGGCGGAAGTCAAAATAAAAAATTAATGTCGGAAATGGGTTTATCGACTCAAAAAACCCCCAAAAGCATATATAGAATGAATTTTTTTAGTTTTCAACACAGCTTTATAACAAGTGAATCACTTTTTTAAGAAAAAAAAAATACGTTTGAAAAATCCGCTAGCTCGAAATTCATGTTAGACCTATACCACAATTAATTAATTAACCACAATCGCCATGGGCCCCTGATGCAAAAAAAATCGACCCGCTCTAATATATATATATATGCCTAGGCCAATAACTCTTCGTATTCAGAGGGCCGAGTTATTTTTGGTAGATATCTACTTATTGATTCTTTGATCAGTTTAATTAACAAAATTTTACTTCTGACTACTTTTGGTGTGGTTATATCCATAAATAAGTAAAAAAAATTGAATCTTAGTTAATATTTCTAACCGTGTAACATTAATTAATAATACAGTATAATTTCATACAGAATTGCTTAAAGTTCTATAATTATGTAAATCTCGTCCGAACTCCTTCAGTTTTATATGTTTGTATAAATGTGATGAGTGTTGTTGGTTTGCGTGAGAAATATAAAGTACATTGCAAGAACCGAAAGAAAGTTTGGTTAAAGAGAAACATCTTAGACAGAAAATTAATGTCGAACCAAAATAAGAAAAGAGCAAAATTACAGACCCAATCCAATCTAAGAAGCACAATTAAATTCGAGTTTATGGCAAATTAGAAAATGCATACCGTAGATACCAAAATAGGAATTTTTTTTATTAAATTGCGAATAAAGTAATAACTGTTGAAATATGTCATATGATTTAAGCATTTTTGTGGTGTTGAAATAAAATTAGGTGGAAATATTTTTGATGTGCATTTATTTATAATTTATGTGTATGTAAACGTTAACGGTGAATACTTTCACCACAAGCATTAGAAAGAAAAATTAACAATAAAAAACATTTTTAAATGTTTCATAAATAAATTAAGGAAGAAAGCGAAAATCTATTCATCACGATATCCATCAAGCAAATAGCCCTACATATAAACTTTTATATATTCATGTATTTATGTACGTTTACGACGCTAATTGCTTGACAAGATATCCGATAAAATATGTAAATATACATTAATAATTTATTGCGTTTCACGCACTCACCTCATATCTTCGGTATCGCGCAATACGTGACGACGGTCATCCACAAGACGCATATCATTTTCATAATCATAATCCTTGTCATCATCTGGCTGTAGTTTTCGGTGTTCTTCGACGAGCGATTGGACGGTGGACGCTGCAGAGGCAGCATTGATGGAAGCATCATTTTCATCGCTGCCATTTGCTGAGGACTCATCCAATAATCTCGATTTCTTATCACGCCGTAGAGTTGCAATTTTTCTTTCTTCTTCTTGTTTTAACTTCTCAACTTCATCCTTTGATAGGAACGAAAACACTTTTTCTATTTATTTTGTAGAGAAAGAGAAATTAAAAGAAGATAATATTATAGACAATACAGCGGTGCTCAGATAATTTTGTATGAAAGGGTAAATTCAATACATAGACAAAAATGTGTATTAAACTGGGACAAAAATAAAAAATTTCGTTTTTTTTTTTCAAAAATTATATTGATTTTCTCTTTAAGAAAGGTGAAAAAAAATTACTGTAATTTTTTTAGATTTTTAAATTAAAGTCTATAGGTCTATCATCGCTAGTTTAGATTTTACAGACTTAACCTCCAATTTGGTAAAAAACGACAAATCATTGTTGAAAACCACCATTTACTTGAACATATTTTTGTAGGAAATTGAATTCCCTACAAAAGCTGCCTAGACTGAAATTTTCTCAGAGTAGCTGTTTTCTAGTATTCTAGCCTCAAACATTGGCATGTTTTTGGATTTTCCGATTTTGGTTTGAAAATTTGTAAAACATGAAAAAATCAACATCGAATAAAACCCCTGCAGTCAAATTCCGAACAACTCAGCAAACATACTAGTTCATTGACTAACCATTTTGTGGCTTATGCATACCAGTTCAATGTTGATTAGTTTTAAAACCAGTCAATGCCAAACTACTCAGCGAAAATTCTAGTTCATTGACTATACATTTTGTGGTGTATTTATACTAGTTCATTGCTGGTTAGCTTCAAACCAGTCAAGGCCAAACTACTCAGCAAACAATATAGTTCAATGACTAAACATTTTGTGGTGTATTCATACTAGTTCACTTCTGATCACCTTTAAACCAGTCAATGTCGATCTACTCAGCAAACAATATAGTTCACTGACTATACATTTTGTGGTGTATTCATACTAGTTCATTTCTGATCACCTGTAAACCAGTCAATGTCCAACTACTCAGCAAACAATATAGTTCATTGACTATACATTTTGTGGTGTATTTATTCTAGCTCATTGCTGATTAGCTTCAAACCAGTCAAGGCCAAACTACTCAGCAAACAATATAGTTCAATGACTAAACATTTTGTGGTGTATTCATACTAGTTCACTTCTGATCACCTTTAAACCAGTCAATGTCGATCTACTCAGCAAACAATATAGTTCACTGACTATACATTTTGTGGTGTATTCATACTAGTTCATTTCTGATCACCTGTAAACCAGTCAATGTCCAACTACTCAGCAAACAATATAGTTCATTGACTATACATTTTGTGGTGTATTTATTCTAGCTCATTGCTGATTAGCTTCAAACCAGTCAAGGCCAAACTACTCAGCAAACAATATAGTCCATTGACTATACATTTTGTGGTGTATTCATACTAGTTCATTTCTGATCACCTTTAAACCAGTCAATGTCCAACTACTCAGCAAACAATATAGTTCATTGACCATACATTTTGTGGTGTATTTATACTAGTTCATTGCTGATTAGCTTCAAACCAGTCAAGGCCACACTACTCAGCAAACAATATAGTTCAATGACCATACATTTTGTGGTGTATTCATACCAGTTAATTTCTGAATACCTTCAAACTAATCAATTCCAAACTACTCAGCAGACACCTAGCTCGTTTACTATACATTTTATGGATGTTTTTATACTAGTTCTTTGCTGATTACCCTTAAACCAATAAATGCCAATCTAATCAGAAAACATATTAGTATACAACTATAATTTGCTGGGCGAAATCATACTAGTCAGAAAGTTTTCTGAATATCAATTGTAATTTTCTGAATGTCAATTGTATTTTTCTGAATATCAAATGGAAATCCTGAATATGAATTGTAATTTTCTAAATATAAATTGTTACTTTCTGAATATAAACTGAAAAGGTGTAGTCAGAAAAAGCCTAATCTATTTTAGAAAAATACTAATTAGAAAAATTCCATTTCATACTACATTATTATTATAAGGCCTTATTACACCGCAACCATTAGTACGATCTATTGTACTACATGGTACTATGCAAACATTATTTGAAATTTTTGGTTTGCTTCTTTTTTTCTCTTGTAATTCACAGATGCTTTTTCGTGTTTGGCTAAATACAAATATGATGCTGATGTATATATGATCTAGTATGTCAACTGCTATATTTCTTGTGTACTTATATACACAGAAAAAAGGCACTGGTAAAATCTACAATCTCGTGCTGTTATCCTGAATTTGACCAAATTTTGGTTGTTTGAACGATATTTTTTGTTGAAGTAACTGTATTCAGATCTTTTATGATCCCTCTAGATCTTTTATAATCCCATTTTGGCCAGGTTTGTTTGGATGTTCGGCACCCTTGGGATTGTTGCTACCTTTCGTTGACTTGGAATACACACTCTGTGGCAACAATCCCCAAGGTGCCGGACATCCAAACAAACCTGGCCTAATAAGGAGAGAAATCTCCATATTAATAGGTGTTCTAACTGGTCACTGCCTTATTGGTAGGCACGCAGAAGGTGTGCCCTACCGATGATGCTGTAGGAGCTGCAAAGATGATGAGGCAGAGGAAACGGTGAAGCACCTCATCTGCAACTGCCCGGTCTTAAGCGGCGCGAGAACGCGCTTTTTGGGAGTTCCCTTCCTGGATAGCCTAAACCAGACCGCTGAACTGGACATAAAGGACTTGATGGCCTTCATAAAGTCATCTAAGTGGTTCGAGGAGGAGTAACGGTGTCGGTTTAGGAGTGTCAGTCCCGGGATACTACTATGTGGAAAATCCCAACAAAAATCAAAGCAGCACACTATAAGTTGGAAGAGAAGTTCGGCAAAAGTCTCGTTAGAGGTTATGACAACCTGTTGGTATATAACCGCCATTTTTTTTACGTTGTGGCATAAACTTGAGTATATTGACAACAACAATATAAATTGACTCTAACAATGCTCCTTTAACTCGAGTGTATGGCCCAGCATGAAAGCAGTCTTACTTTGACTCTTTTTGATGTAAACATAAGACTTACTTTTATCTATGTATACATATGTGGGACCGGAACTCCGCAGTGGACGACAAACTTAACCTTGAGTAACCTTAATTTACCTTACCTAAAAATACAACACCAAAGCCCCAATTACATAAAACTTTGACAAATGCGCGCCTCGTTTTTGAGCACTTGCAAAAATTTCGCTTCGCTTTACGTTTAAAAAATTTTGAATGAAAGTGGATCCTACAAAGTTGAATACAATTGGGCCTTCACCTATATAATCAAACTTGACGAACGCGGAATTTGAAAGGAGCCATTGCAAGTTGAATTCAATAATTAAATTAAAAATACAATAAACAACATAATTTAAACAAGTAAGGAAGTCTAAGTTCGGGTGAAACCGAACATTACATACCCAGCTGTGCACATAAAGTGGGCGTGATCGTTCACCGATTTTTCTTATTTTCTGTGGTAGTACTCTACATAAACATAACATGCCTGGTACCTAGTTTCGGTGCCACGCCCACTTTCCAAAATTTTGAAAAAATTATGTAAAGAATATGAAAGTTGATGTATGTACCAAATTATATTATTATAGCGAAATCAGTTAATTAGATATGGACTTTTCAATATTTCCAACTCCTTTCAATATAACTTTTATGAAAAAGTAGGCGTGGTCGCGAAGCGATTTCGTTTATTTTCTATAGCTGAATTTACCACAACAATAGTATGTACTCTACGAAATTTCGTTATACTAGCATAAACTGTTCTGAAGTTATTAAGAGTCAAAATTTTAAAATTTCTTCAAAGATACGTGGGCGGTACCACGCCCCCTTTTCAAAATTTTTTATAAAATCGGCCTTAGAACATCTAAATCAATACATATTGCAAATTGTATCATTGTAGCTGCTTCTAATATTGAATTAACCCATTTTATACGTTTTTCGAAATTTTCGATATCGAAAAAGGGGCGTGGTTATGGTCCGATTTTACCCATTTTCAATAGCAATCTATTCTGAACCCAAATAAGTGCGCATGCCAAATTTGGTGAAGATATCTCATTATTTGCTCAAGTTATCGTGTTAACGGACAGACGGACGGACGGACGGACGGACGGACGGACGGACGGACGGACAGACGGACGGACATGGCTCAATCAAATTTTTTTTCGATCCTGATCATATTGATATATGGAAGTCTATATCTATCTCGATTCCTTTATACCTGTACAACCAACCGTTATCCTAACAAAGTTATAATACCCTGTGTACAAGTACAGCTGGGTATAAAAATATAGAAACAAAAAAATTGTGTCAACTTTACCGAGAATCGAACTCAGAGCCTTTAGCTCATTTTTGGCTGTGTATGAACTAGTATATAAACTGGTATAATGCTGATGCAGAGGCTGACTAGTATACCAACTGGTATGGTGCTGATGCAGAAGAGGACAATTGCTTTTCTTTTTCTCTTGTAACTGCTTCTTTTTTACCTTGTAATTCACAGATGCTTTTTCGTGTTTGGGTAAATACAAATAGTCGCTGCTTTCTTAAGAATAAACTGGTATATTGCTGATGTAGAGGCTGACTATGATACTGGTGCATAGACCGACTAGTATACCAACTGGAATGAATGTCAAATTCGTGGACTAGTATGACAAGTGGTACGATCTGAATGGGCATAATGATTAGTATGTCCTGCCGCATAGACTGAGCAGTATGTCAACTGGTATGATTCTGATGTATATATGAACTAGTATATCAAGTGGTAATATTCTGATGCATATATGAACTAGTATGTCAAAGGGTATATTTCTGATGCAAATTTGAACTAGTATGTCAACTGATATGATTATGATGCATAAGTGAACTGGTATGTGAACTGGTATGATTCTGATGCATAAATGAACTACTATATCAACTGGTATGATTCTGACGCATATATAACTACTATGACAACTGGTATGATTCCGATGATTTTTTTAACTAGTCTGTTAATTGGTTGATTCTATGCATCAGAACTAGTCTGTCAGCTGGTATGATTCTGATGCAAATAAGAAGTAGTCTGTCAACAGGTATGATTCTGATGCATATATGAACTAGTCTGCCAACTGTTATGATTCTGATGCATATGTGAACTAGTCTGTTAACTGGTATGATTCTGATGCATATATGAACTAGTCTTTCAACTAGTATGATTCTGATGTATATATGAACTAGTCTGCCAACTGGTATTATTCTGATGTATATATGAACTAGTCTGCCAACTGGTACGATCCTGACGCATATACGAACTAGTATCTTAAATGGTATGATACTGATGTATATAATAACAAGTATATCAACTGGTATATTCCTGATGCAGAGGCTGGCTAGTCAGCCAATTGGTATGGTGCTGATGCAGAGAAGGACAATTGCCATCTCGTAGGACATCCCCGTGTTAAAAATACCAGTTGCTAATATGGAAAAATTACAGAACTCGAACTAGTTGAGGCCGCCCGGCTGACTGGTATTTGATTAGTATAAAACTAGTTAAGTTGACTGCAGGGAACTAAATACATATTCTTGAGGGAAATTGGCTGCTGAATCCGAATTCGATATCAGAATTTAACAACGGGCCGGAGGTTCGGCCCTTACATTGCAAGAAAGTCCAATATTATTTTGTGATGGTTTTGTTAGGTTAGAGAAGAACTGCGACCTGTTAGGCTACTTCTGATCACGGATTTGGATCTAGGTCGCCAAAATACACGAAAATTAGTGTATTGAGTTCACAGATCCGTCCACTTTTTGTTTTTTTGCGGCTGCGCTATTTGAAGACTGTAAAACTACACCTTCGCAGAGATTGCATATATTAAAATATGTTTGAACGTATATGAGAAATGTATATTTTTGGTTATAATATTGATCATATAATGATAACACTGCTCTACACACATTCTGTCCTATGAATCAAATAGACTTTTTCGGAAAGTGGACAAAAAATAAAAATACACGTGTATCGGCGATTTTCATGTACACGTCAGATTTTTTTTTTTTTATGTACTTTATGTACGTTATGTATGCAAAAAAATTTCAAATTTTTTGGAAAAATTTTCAGAAAATTTTTGAGTATGCAGTTTTGTAGCCCATACAATTTTACTCTAAGAATGTGCAAGTTAGAACTACCTACAAATTTTCCCTGAATTATCAGAATTTTTCTTTAAAATGTGTTGAGTGTTTTCCTCCATACAAAAGTAAATTTAGTTTGTGACTCGTATGGCAGAAAACACTCAAAACCCTTGCCAAAAAAAATTCTAAAAGATCAAGTAAAATTTTTAGCGATTATTTTTTTATGTACGTACATAAAACAAAAAAATTCTGACGTGTACATGAAAATTGCCGATACACGTGTATTTTTATTTTTTCTCCACTTTCCGAAAAAGTCTATTTGGTTCATAGGACAGAAAAAAAGTTCGTTTTTGTACCGCAGTGTAATTAATCATGTAGAATATAAATAAACAAAAATTTTAGTAAAAAAAATTAAATCCAAAACACCAAAAAAAGACGGAAATATGATTTTTTTTTGCAATTTAATACTAAACAAATTTTGGAAAAGTAACAAAAAAAAAGTTGTTCTACCTATTTTGTAGCCCACGCTATTTCCTTTCAGAATCCGAATATATCTTTGTTGTACATGGATATTTGCATTTTTGACAATTTTTGAAAGAAAAAATGGGAAATCGAAAAAATATGCTAATTTTTGAGGCTAGAATACTAGAAAACGGCTGGTCTGAGAAAATTTTGTAGGGACTTCGATTTCCTTCAAAAACATGTTCAGGTAAATGGTGTTTTACAACAATGGTTTTTCGTTTTTATACCAAATATGAGATAAAGTCTTTAAATCCAAACTAGCGATGATAGACCTCTAGACTTTAATTTAAAAATCTGAAAAAATTACAGAAATTTTTTTTCACCTTTCTTAAAAAGAAAATCAATATAATTAAAAAAAAAAATTTTATTTTTGGCCCAGTGTAATGTGTAAACACATTCTCGGAGCGCACATAATATAGGAGTCCGATTTGAGTCCTAAATATGTTAAAGATATGAGCCTCTTTTATTACTCCGATTTGATAAAAATTATGAGCCGAGAGTGTTCATTGCAAAGCAGGGGGCAAATTCTTGTTCTATGAAGTGATAAAATGAAAAGAATTTTCATACAAATTTATGAAAAGAAACTTCAAATTCATACAATTTGTTTTCACGTTATCATTTCATAGATCGAGAATTTCTCCCCAGCTTTGGAACAAAAATTTATATTTTGTTTGTGAAAATTTTTTATTTCAAATAAAAATTCAACTACGACGATCTTTGTTTTTAATTTTGGTCCCCATTCAATGCCAAAAATACGTTATTTAATAACTCAAAAGGTCCAGTATATGACTTTTGTAAGATTCATAAATTCATCCGAAAAAGCTTCATAAAATAGTCATATATGACTATAATTAAGGTTCTATAGCCATTTTTGAGGCCAATAAGAGTCATATATGACTCCTACTCAGGCTCTTACAATATATGAAATTTCCCAGCAAACCAGATTCGGAGCGCTCTTAAATCTAAGGCTTATATATTATATGATCATTATATGAGTTTTTCTCAGTGTACGCACTTTCGAAATTTAGATTTAAATGTCAGAATCTTTTCTATTTAAAAAAAGGTTTTTGTAAGAACATCAAAAAAAAATTATTTTCAGAATAATAATAAAGGTGTAAAGACAAAGGGTTAATAAAAGAAAAGAAAATAGAAATAAAATAAATAAAAATAGATAAGAGAAAAAAGATCCTGAAGGTACAAAAAATCATGCATAAAAGGCTCTTATATTGGCTCTTTTAAGAGCTCAAAAACATTCGAAAAAGCTCATTTATGAATGACCAGTTTCATCGGAAAAGCAACTCAAATACGAGCATTTTATGACTTTATGATTTTTTTATGAACTCATTAATTATATGTTCCGAAAGAACAGAAATCTTGGCAAAATATCATAAACTAAAAAAAAAATGAATTTCAATTGCTTTAAGTTGGTTTGGGTGATGACTGATCATTGATGCAGCTTATTGAAAATTAATTTTTTTTAAGTACGGAGATTCTGCTGATTTTAGCTTTGCAACTCAAGCAACACAATTTATAATCATCGGTACGTACTTATTTTTGGATAATTAGTGCGGTGTGGATGGATTTTCGTGATAGTATTGGCAGTAATCGACAAGACAAACTTCATACAAATTTATAAGCCAAGAGGTTTGAATTCCATTTACCAATGAAATTTACATTCAGAGACCAGGGGTCTGTTTTTTCACTCTGCTGAACTAGTTATGATTGGATCCGCCTCGTAATTTTATTGATAATATTTTTCAGTCTTTTGAGAAAAAATTTTGACTCATTTGGATCTATGTCTTTAGTTGTTATAATTGTTTTTTTTTTTTTTTAACCAAATTTATCTTCACTTAGGCCTTTTTGTATTTCTTGTAAGACCTGAAATATGGTTTCATAGATCCAAATCTTGGAAACATACGCACCCATCTGTTTTTCTTTTGTTCTATTGGTTTAGAGTAGCTTTCTAATTTAGAAATCAATTCTGAACATAAATTTTTTGAAGTGCTTCAATATTTTCGAAAATGTTTCCATTGGCAATTTGGTAGTGTTATTTTTTATTTCATACGAAGTGCCTGAGCTTCTTACCAAAGGGTTTTTGATTTGCTCTTTCATAAGAAACTCAGGCACATTAATTTGAATTTTATTTTTATGGGAGGGCAAATGGGAGTGCTTTGAAATTTTTTTTGAATTCAAAGTGTAAATTTGTATCTGTGCCTTTATTTCAGGGCAAAACAAAAGCAAAATAGCTTCAAGGGTAAAGGGCCAGCTCAGCACTGGATAATAGAACATGCATTAGGGCGGGTCGATTTCAAAGTCGCCCAAGTGACAAGGGAAATCATTCTAGGGGTCAAAATAGGATACTTTGCCGAAGGAAGCCTACTTAACTCTAAAACGATCTGATGTTCCGACTTTTGACTTTGAGCGTCAAAATTTGAAAAATCGTAGGTTTAGAGCATAGGCCGGCAACTTCTTTCCTGGGAGGAAAACATCAATGCTTTAACATAGCAAGCGCTTAGAGTGCCCCAATCGAGTCCAAATGTATGACTGACCACCACTTACTTTGAAGGGCTGACCCACAACATTTAAAAAAATCATCTTTTATTTAACTACCTAACAAGGTTACAAAAGACACGTTTTAACATCAGTATCAAAATTCTGAAGGAGGAAACTTGAATATAGTTGAATGAAGCCATCGAAAAAAATTTTTCGAGATCCGAAAAAAAAGTTATGAAAATGCAGACCTATTTTGAAGCTACATGCACTCAGAAAAGTTTCCTTATTTCAAGGAAAAATGTCCTTTGTTTGGCTCCAAAGACATGGCTTCCTTAACATAAGGAAAATATTTCACTCAGTTTAAAGAAGTATATCGAGAAATTGAGTTCTTAAAGTTAAGGACAACATTAACTTAAATTGTGGAAAAAAGTCTTTAAACTAAGAGTATTTTTTCTTATATTAAGTAAATAATAAATAAGGAAACTGGTTTGTTGTTTCAAGGAACTGCCTTTTTCTGTGTGTACAAACTTGAGTTTTTTAGTAGTAAAATTTTTGTGTGCTCGTGTTTTTATTTGGAAACCGAAACCAGAACGAAACCGTTGCCGAAACCGAAGTAAATGTTGAAGAACGAACCGGAACCAAAACACGTTACAAGAACGAAACCGAAACCGAAATGTTATTTTAATCGGTGTCATACATTGAATGTAAGGCATTTTGCTAATTTTCCTGGTCGACGCGCATGAATACATATTTATATACATATCAGAGTTATGTATGTATATAAATTTTTATATCTGTTGCAACATTTTGTGTTTGTATAGTAAGCTGGTTATCGCGTCTCTTACCACCTCCTTCCCCCCCGCCTGTGCAACCGTACGGTATGTAGTCATAAATCAAGATAGCTGAGAAATTAATACTTTTCTCGTGAGTTACAGCGGTTTATTGTTGTTGCGTGTAATGAAAATTGCTTATCTTTACTTTGAACTCCTTTGCTGCTTGTTTTGACCTTTTGCGTGTTGAACTTCTTTTCTATGAACGTAAGCTTTGCGCCAAAAAGAGTTTTGTGTTAAAGAAAATTTGTCAATCAAGAAAGTTTTAGTGAAAATGAATGTATACAAAAAACAAATATAATTTTTTCTCCTTTTTTATAAATAAAGATACAAATCAATTGCGCAATATGTGACATTTATCACGAAGGAGGCCATTTCATTTCATATCGCTTGTCGGGACTTTTTCTTAAATATTTTAGCAAAAAAAATATAAAATTTAAGACAAAGTTCATGGTAGTTTACCTTATAGAATGATCAATTCAGAGCAGAATTGCAGAAAATCAATAACATGAGAATACTCGAAACTTTGAATAATCGGCTTATTTATGCTACAATATCTGCTTACCTGTCTTTTGCGATGGTTTGTGTTGATCTTCCATCGCTGATTCGAAAAATCGCTTCTTATCAGAAACCGATTTAGGCACTTTTTTTGTTGTTGTAATGGGTTCTGGCGAAGGTGACTGCTGAACAAAAGATAAAAAAAAAAAAATAATAGTTAGAGCGTAAATAAATACATTTTTTTATATACATGTATGTATTACATTCTTTGTGTTTATTATGTAGTGTATAAGTAACAAAAAAATATTTCCATATCAACAGCTGAATGGTATGTAACTCTACAAATTTCAAAATATTTTCCAAAAACGCCATACCTATTTTAGAACTTTTTTCAAAAAACGCCCTATCTCACTGAAATGTATGGAATTTTCATTGAGGTTTTGAAACTCATTCGGAGATAAGCCATTTTTGAAAAAAAATTTTGCAATATGGCGTTTTAGAAAAAAAATTTGAAATAGAGCGTTTTTAAAACATTTTTTAAATAGGGCGCTCTTTCACTCAGCCTTCGATATTCTCATCGAGTAAGTTGTCTTAAAAAAATTCTACATACTCCTCCAGGTAGTCCTAGAACGTGATTGTGCAATATGGGGATCAAATAAATGTAGATTTTTACGTGGACGAGAAGTGGTGCTAGAATGGTTTTATACATGTATCATAGAAAAGGTATTGACGATAGTAATCGATATCTCGGAAAGTATGGTATCTGCCACGTCAAATGGCGAAGGAGCAGTGAACAGCTCGGAGATGGGAGACAGCCTGCTGGACGGGGAGGACCTCAACGTCACAGTGATAGCAGCTAGTCCTGAGCGCACCACAGTTGACACTGCCACAGTTAGGAGGATCTCTGCCACGCCAAACCGTGGTCTGAAGAAATCGTCGTTGAAAGATAAGCCTCCAGACGAGGTGGAACTCGACGATACGGCGGTGGCAGGGAAGTCTGAGCACTCTCATGTTGGTGGTGATTCAGATAAACCTGCACAAATCTAAAGCAGCCTCGGCTGCTTTAATCAGTCGTCTCTCTAAAGGCGACGTAGATGTGGTCCTCATCCAAGAACCCTGGGTCAACAGCTCAAGGATTTGCGGTTTGGGGACTAAGGGTTATAAGCTTATTCGAGCCAGCGAGGGGGGCCGGGTTAGAGCCTGTATTTTAGTTAAGTCTGAGCTGAATGCATTTCTCTTGCCCAACTATACCAATGGTGACGTTACAGCTGCCAGTCTAACAGTCGACAGTACCAGTCTGACGATTGCGTCGGTCTATATGCCCTACGACGCCGAAGAACCTCCGCCACAGAGGGAGGTAAAAGACCACGTCCAGTGGGGAAGCTCCGATATCAATGCTAGAGGAGAGTCGTTGTTTGACTATTTGTTAACAACTAACCTGGTAGTTTGCAACGTGGGTAACGAACCTACGTTTATTACTAAAACCCGTAGGGAGGTAATAGATCTCACTATTTGCAGCGAAGGCGCTTATGAGTGGGTCAGAAAATGGCGCGTTCTCGATGAGCACTCATTCTCCGACCACCGGTACGTAGAAATAGTTCTAGACTTTTCTGTTGAGCAGCCGGTTATGAAACGCAACCCACGTAACACTAACTGGCAGCTACACAATGAAATACTATCTAGGGACTTGCCAGCACTGCCCCCACAAGTCCCCTCATCAGTAGGGGAGTTGGAGGATCTGGTAAAGACATTTACAACGGCGCTTTCGAATGCCCTAGAGCAGGCTTGCCCAGTGCCAAAACCACGCGGTAAACATAGGCCGCATTGGTGGTCCTACGACCTGGACTCGCTCCGTAAATCATGTAGGACACAATTTAATAAGGCCAAGAGCCTTGGCACGGAGACTCAATGGCTCGAATATAAAGTTAAACTCAGGGCCTACAAAAAAGCTCTGAGGCAGGCGAAGAGAGTATCGTGGAGAAATTTCTGCACTGGGGTCGAAAATGTCGACGATACAGCGAGACTTAGACTTATACAGCCTGCCTGGCTCTTAGCTACATTCCGTGCTCCTGGAGAAGTGCCACGGTAGTGTTTATTCCTAAGGCGGGGAAGGCGTCTCATTACGAGCCGAAGGACTACAGGCCGATCAGTCTCTCATCCTTTGTGCTCAAAACCTTCGAGAGGATAATAAATGACTACCTCTCCTCTACTATTGATAGCAACCTGATCTGTAGCTATCAGCATGCATACACCAAAGGGAAATCTACAGAAACTGCGCTTCACAGCCTAGTTTCTGTTATTGAAAAATCGCTGTATGAGAAGGAGTACTGTCTTGCGGCCTTTTTAGATATTGAAGGAGCCTTCAACAACATAAGCCCTGATGCTATAAACACCGCTTTAACAAGTCTGGGCATAAGCAGGTCTCTTATTGGACTTATTGATCAACTGCTAAGGGGTAGACGAATAGCTTCATCACTGGGCTCGGTTGACTTATCACGCTATGTCACAAGGGGAACGTCTCAGGGTGGTGTTCTCTCCCCGCTTCTATGGAACCTCACTGTCAACTCGATGCTGCGAGACACAAGCTGGGGGGGCGGGAAGGTAGTGGCATATGCAGACGACTTAGCTATAGTATATAGGGGCAAATTCCCACAAACCCTGTGCGACTTGATGCAAGCAGCACTGCGAGAGGTTTCCTCATGGTGCTCGCGCTGCGGACTGAGCATCAACCCGGGAAAAGTAGAACTGGTTCTTTTCACCAACCGCTATAAGATACCACCGCTAACACTACCAAAACTGAATGACGTGCACCTGAACCTGGCTGACAAAGCCAAGTTCTTAGGCACAGTTCTGGATAGGAAACTAACCTGGAAGGAGAATGTTCTTCAGCGCCAGAAGAAAGCGTGTATTGCACTCTACACATGCAAAAGAGCCATTGGAAAGAAATGGGGGCTCAGCCCCAAAATATGCAAATGGATCTACACCGCAATCATTCGACCAATCATGCTCTATGGAGTTGTGGTATGGTGGCCTGCGCTGAGCAAGGCAACAAACCTTAATCTGCTAGGTAAAGTACACAGATCTTGCATGATCTGTATAAGCGGTGCGTTAAGAACAACGCCCAATGAAGCACTCCAGGCCATACTTGGCATTTTGCCACTCGATCTGGAAGGGCACCGGGTAGCAGCAGCATCGGCTCTACGTCTAAGGGAAACGTCCGGCTGGGGCGCAAGCACTACTGGACACGCCTGTATTTTGGGATCCTATAGCTTTCTTCCGCTGAGCACGGATCGTTGTGCGACCACAACAGTCGGAGATAGCTGTTTTAAAATCAACATTCCCAGCAGGGAAGAATGGGAGAGCACGGATCGGAGTCCCGCCACTCATGGCGGCACTTCCATTTATACTGATGGCTCGAAGTTAGACGGCAGAGTTGGAGGAGGGGTTTATTCAAAGGATCTGAACCTTGAGCTCTCCTTCAGACTACCTGATCACTGCAGTGTCTTCCAGGCTGAAGTTTCAGCAATCATGGACGCCGCGGCTTGGATAGGCCAACACACTATCGGACACGACATTTTTATATTCAGCGACAGCCAGGCGGCCATCAAATCCCTTGGCTCTTATTCGTTCAACTCTGAACTGACGCTCAGCTGTCGTCGATCTCTACAGGAGATGGCCCAACAGAATCGCGTGAACCTCACATGGGTCCCGGGGCATAGGGACATTGAGGGAAATTGTAGGGCAGACGAACTTGCGAGGCAGGGCACGACCAAGCAGGTTCTTCGGGATAAAGAGCGCTTAGGTATGCCGTTTGCCACTTGCAAGCTTATGCTGAAGGAGTACACACTCCGCCAAGCCAACGAAAGATGGCTGCAATCTCCAGGATGCCGGATATCCAAAGAAACCTGGCCGAAATGGGATCATAAAAGATCGAGACAAATTTATGCCCTAAGGAGAAGAGAAATCTCCATATTAATAGGCGTATTGACTGGGCACTGCCTCATTGGTAGGCACGCAGAAAGACTTGGTGTGCCCTACCGACGATGCTGTAGGAGTTGTAAGGATGATGAGGAGGAGGAAACGGTGGAGCACCTCATCTGCAACTGCCCGGCTTTAAGTGGCGCGAGAATGCGCTTTTTGGGAGTTCCCTTCCTGGTTAGCCTACGCCAGGTCACGGAGCTGGACATAAAGGACCTGATGGCCTTCATCAAGTCATCTAAATGGTTCGAGGAGGAGTAACGGTGTCGGTATAGGAACGTCAGTCCCGGGATTCTGCTATGTGGAGAATTCCGTTAATACCGGGATTTTCCATATGGCAGGGTCCCGGAACTGACTTTCCTAGTGTTGGTGGTATCACAAAGGGCCTTTTAATACTGGCCTAGGTGTGCCTCTACGGTAGCCACTTGAACCTAACCTAACCTAATCGATATCTTTGACATAGCTATATTGTCCTGAAAGTAACACTTTGGTATAGGTTCAGCTGGCGTTGTGATAGGAATTAGGTAGGGAAGGTGCCAAGAAAAGAAGGAAAAATGAAACGAAATTATATTGAGCAGAATAGAAGAAAAGGGGTAGATGGAGAGTAAGAGGAAGCGACAGGGATAAGCCTTTTTAGGGATATTCAGCCTTAACAACTAAGTATGTATGGAAGGTGCGACGCCCCTTTTCCGATAGCTCCCATTTTGTTTTGATATATAAATATTAATAAACCTTTTATATTTACTATGAATAAGGGGGTATGATCTATGAAACCATAAGTATGTACCTTTTACCACGCTTTTATTAGGTTCACTTGTATGTTTGTTTGTTTGTTTGATTGCTTGGTTGTAAGTATGTGACTCTCGTTCGGTCTAAGCCCCAGTGGCCCAAAAACAGTAAAATGTCCCTAAAATTGGGTATCAAACGAAAGGGGAAGGCCCCAGGTTTCATTTGGACATCGATATATTTCGATAAATTTATCGATAACTGAGTTATCGGTCAAAATATAATTGCCCAAAAACCTAAACAATGCCCTACGATATGGGTATCAAACGAAAGGTGAAGGCCCCAGGTTTCACTTGGACATCGACATATTTCGATAAATTTATCGATAACTGAGTTATTGTCAAAATGTGAGGCCAAATACCTTAAAATTTCCTAACAATATGGGTATCAAATGAAAGTGGAAGTCCAGAGGTTTCGTTTGGACTGCTGTATTTTTCGATATATTTATCTGTAATTTCATACAGGCGGCCGCCGTGGTGTAGCGGTTAAGTGTTCGGCCTTCTACACCAAGTCGTGGCGGTTCGATGCCCGACAAAAGTAACATCAAAAATTATTTAGAAAAATAATTTTTCTAAACGGGGTCGCCCCTCGGCAGTAGTTTGGCAAACTCTCCGGGTGTATTTCTGCCATGAGAAGCTTCTCAGCAAAAAATTCATTTGCTTTGCAAGTGCCGTTCGGAGTCGGCAAAAAACTGTAGGTCCCGCCAACTTGTAGGAAAACTCAAAAGCAACACACCACAAGTTGGAAAGAGAAGCTCGGCTAAAAATCTCGTTAGAGGTTATGATAACCTGTTGGTATTTCGCCGCCATTAGTTTTTTATTTGACTAAAAAGTAAAAAATAAATATAGATTAAAAAAACTAAAACTCACGCCTTTAGAGAGTATTGAAAAAAAAGTTGAAAATAATTTAAAAACCCTACACAGTAGTATTGTGGAAAAAGCGAAGTCCGCTTTGTGCCATAATTTTCGTATATCGAGCGCTCGACGCTTTACCCACATAATGCTAGTTTCTTTACTACGCTTTCATTAGCTTTACTTGTGCATACATTCATATGTATGTTTGCTTGTTTGTATGTAACTCTACTTCAGTCTACCCGATAGTGGCATATGACTGTCACAAAAATGTGCCTTCAATATTGGTGTCAAACGATAGGAGGTTGCATTTGGACTTCGGGCATAATGCCTACAATCTGGGTATCAAACAAAAGGGAAGTTCTACAGGTTTTTATTGGACTTTGGAATATTTCGATATATTTATCGATAACTGAGTTATCGGTCAAAATAAGGTTGTCCAATAATATTCAAAATTGCCTACAATATGGGTATCAAACGAAAGTGGAGGCCCAGAGGTTTCGTTTGCATATATCTCGATATATTTATCGATTACTTCATAACACATTTAACTAAAAAGTAAAAAATAAATTAGTTTAAAAAGTGAAAACACGCGCTTTTAAAGAATATTGCACTAAAAAGGTAAAAATAATTTAAATAAAAACGAAGATTGTGGAACAAAGCGGACCACGCTTTTTCCACAATACTACTGTGTAGGGTTTTTAAAATTATTTTCAACTTTTTAGTTCAATACTCTCTAAAAGCGTGAGTTTTAGTTTTTTTAAACTATATTTATTTCTGTGACAATAGTATTTATTCAAGTCCCTACCTTGAGCCCTATTAGAGATATTCAGCTTGAAAATTAAATTTGTATGGGAAGTTTCACGCTCTATTTTCCGATAACTTACAAGTTTTTGCGCAAGCATGGTATTGATATTGTATGTATGTATTTTTCCATAGCAATTTTCATATCCCTACCATGAACTCTTTTAGAGATATTACGCCTGTAGATCATTGTTGTATGGTGGGTGCCACGCTTTATTATTATTTTTTTTTCTAAAATTGTTGAATTATTGCAGCAGGTTGAAGTCCATAAAAATGCATCATTTTCACAATATCTGTTACTCCAACAGCCAAATAGCGAAAGCTAACTGCAGATTGCAGATGACCAAAAAAATTTGATCTTGAGCTCAACCCAAATTTTGGAAGGGCATATGAAATGGTTTGAGCGTTTTATTGATTTCGTGTATCCAATTAATTACCCCTTGATTAGCTTTAACATTTGTAGAGATAAAGCAAAGTAGTAAGGACCGCAAAATAATCTTCGTTTATGCTTTTCACTTTTCTATTTTTTCTCTAAGTGACAATTATTCTGTCTGTTGCATATCTTTACAATATACAATACTATATGTATGTATGTATTAGGGTGATTCAAATAAAAAAAAATTTGGTTCTTTTTTCGGTCTTATACCCTGAAACTATAGGTTTTAATGAGAAAATAAGCCTTGCAAAAAATTAGCGCTCTAACTTAACCCTTAGGGGTGGCTATTTTTTCGCCCTTTCCCACACATTTTGTAAGGGGAAAATTGGCATTTTTTTTAAAGTGAATTTTCTACAAAATGTATGGAAAGTGCGAAAAAAATAGCCACCCCTAAGGGTTAAGTTAGAGCGCTAATTTTTTGCAAGGCTTATTTTCTCATAAACACCTAACTTTTTAGGGTGTGATACCAAGTCGACATTTTTCTTGAATCACCCTAGTATGTATACATAAATGTCCTGCAGTGAAATAGCAAACTAAATAAACAAAAAATGTAATAATTTCCGACACCAGGCTCAACGCCAAAATCGATCAAAACATTATTTTCATTTAATATGGTTGAAGAACTACTATATTTTTGTGTATATCTTTAGCCTGACCTGTTAAATATTGATTACTAATCGTAATGATTACTCTTTTAATTATTATTTTTTGAGAAACCATTTAATGATACAATACCGATTATTTTACATTTTTCATGATTAAATTTTCAGTTGGTGAAAAAAAAATTATCAAAAGTAACAAAAAAGATAGTAATTTTTGGATTTTTTTTTTTCAATCAGTCAACAAATTAACCATACAAAGAGAATTAAAACAATCAGCACCGATTAAGAAAGAAATTCAATCAATTAATTACTAATCCTAATAGGAACTTAACAGGTTTGTTTTAAACAAGGTTTAGTCCGCTGTGGTGTAGCGGTAGTGTGTTCGGCCTACTACACCAAGTAGTCGAGTATCGATGACCGGTAAAAGCAACATCAAAAATTATTTAGAAAAAGAATTTTTCTAAACTGAAGTCGGCAAAAAAAGTGTAGGTTTCGTCAACTTGTAGGAAAAACTCAGAAGCAGCGCACCACAAGTTGGAAGAGAAGCTCGGCAAAAATCTCGTTAGAGGTTATGATAACTTGTTGGTATATCGCCAATAGTTTTTTTTTTAGACAAGGCCTAGACATCTACTGGGACAATTGTCCGAAAATCTGAGAATCAAATTCAGACAGATTATAACGCTGTTTGCTTGGTTTTCGAACAATGAAATTGCTGTTGCACTTGTGAGAGTGCTATGATTGCACCGACCAATTTCGCTTGTTAACGAGGTAACAATATACGCTTTTGTTTCGGTGATTTCTAGTGAGCGACGGAGCAACAGTAGATAATATAATTTGATTCGTCCTTTGCTCTTTTACTAAAACACCCTTGCTTCAAATTCTGCCGGGGCATGGTTTAGACTGATAAACTTATGTCCGAAATTTTGCAATTGACAACTCGTGTCAAAAATTTCAGTTGCTTATATCTAAGCACATGGCTAGTCTTTTTCCATATAGATAATTTGAATTGACTGCAGGGCTCACTTATGGCAAAGATAAACAGCGAAGCAAGTATTCTTAATTTATCACTTAAACCATCTTCTGTCGGTTTTATGACTCAAGTGCATTTATCCATAGTTGAATTTTGCACAAAGGACGAGATCATGACAGACATTTTACCCTTCCTTCATGCAGGTGAAAAATTATTGTAAACATAAAAAAAGAAAGAAAAAAATTGTTTGGTTTCGTGTTATCTTTCATAGCAAAAACGGGGATGGATGTATGATAAGTCGCATGTTTCATTCATGGTGGTTGGGATTGTGAGGCTGCTGATGGTAAGGACGGTATCGTTGGTATCGGTTGTACACTTTGTTAGAACAAAAGAATTTCATCATTAATTAAGAAATCTAGTGGAATCAAGTGCTACTGAACTCTACACTTCATGCCCTTGTAGTGCAATATCGCAAAGTTGTGAGCAGCAGTCGTCCAGTAGCAGACTAAATGCAGTTCATTAGCTTTTTAAGTACAAATATAGAGGTAAATAAGTAATTTATTATTATGTTCAATTTTCCAATAGCAATTAAAGTCAAGTGAACAGCTTGTAAATGTTTTTTAATTAGCATGTCGGTTATTTTAAGGGGAAAAAGCAAAGAAGCAACACTGGATGAGCAAATAAGGCCAAAATAAGTAGCGAAGAAATACATATTAAAACCAAAGTCTGAAACCGGTTAAAATAACGTTCCGGTTTCGGTTCCGGTTTTGCAACGTGCTTTGGTTCCTGTTTCGTTCTTCAACATTTATTTCGGTTTCGTTCCGGTTTCGGGTTTCAAATAAAAACACTAAAATAAAAGTGACTAATTTGCTTAGAAAGTGACTATATTGCTTCGAAAGAGGTCTGAATTGTCATGACCTTTTTACAGCGGCCATGATGGAATTTCTCCTATATAATAATAAATTTTATTAACGCTTTGCATGGATGAAATTTCTGCAAAACAAATTCCTAAAATTAACTCTAATTTTTTATTAGAAAAATAGTAGAAAGGAAACCAAAAGTAATGAATAAATCAGCCATCGCCGCGTAGTGTCTCATTCATCTCACTGCCGCTCTGCAACAACAAAATCTTGCTCTTTGTGACTCACAACAATAAACCAGATTCGAAAAGAAAAATAAAAAATCATTGCAATATTATTCTTGGAATACCGTTCATTTCATGCTGGATGGTAGCGCTTCGCTGTAAATGTATAACGGTACACCCACGCTACATATACGCACATACATATGTATGTACGTTCAGTTGTATTTGTTTTTATTTTTTTAATTGCGCTGCATAGTAGTTGCAGCGACTGTTTTTTTTTTGTCTTAGTTTAATAATAATTCTTTCGAGTATTTTTTTGTGATTCCAGGAACGATGTTGCTGTAGAAAATATGACGTTGTTGTTGTAGCGCTCCGTAGGTTGAAAGCGCTGGCTATCCCTGGTATAAGTCGTCGGTATAAATCGTTAAAAACAATAATATGAGTTGTGCTTTATGAGAAAAGCCTGAACATTTCTTTTTCGGATGTCGTAAATTTTTTTCGATCGCTTCATTTAGCTACAGTCAAACTTCCTCTTTCACAATTTTTATACTGAGGCACGTTTTGAGTCTTTTGTAACCTTGTTCGATAATCTTCCATGAAAGTTTTCAGGGTACCCGTTTGTAAAAGAATATACCAACGAGCCCAGTAAAAGAAGTGAGACATTAAATAAATGCAAAACCGTTTGGCACCGGTTACGGTTTCGGTTACAGTCCTTGATTAAAACAAATAAAAAAAAGTCGCACATAATCACAACTGCTTTTGTAATAAGCGAGTGCCGAATTTTCAACTGTATTTAATCAGCCGCTATGAACAATGGATGTCTTTTAGCGAATATACACGCTGCCTTTATCTCATACGAACACTTTTTTTATATTAGTTTACGTTAATTAGGGTCTCTCAACAAGCGCTTGTATTCTTAGATAAAAACACGGAAGCGAGTATGCATGGTTCTGAAGCTGGGGGGGGATACTTTACAAAAAGTCTTAAACTTATTAGGATGACACCCAGAGGCTGTATCCATCAACATGACAGAGTCTAGGGTGTACATGGGTTGGCGCTTATTACTTAGTCAACGGATCTCAACCGGTGGTAGCCAATGTGGTGTTATACAAAAAAGGAATTTAATTCTCTGATAAGAACTTGGGGATTCTGGATAGATTCTATGAACTAAAACTTGAACTAATTGAGTTGAGCTTTCAACTATAGAAGAAGTGAGAAAGCCCATTTTAACTTATTCAATCGGAGTAAAGAACAGTGTGTTTGGGCAAGATTCTCCTAGAGTTTCGGGAAAGTGCTCTATGTTGACTTGTTTTCATCGACATATTTAATGTTTCTGATTTTTTGCAACTTTAGTAAATAAAAACAGCACCACAATCGGTTTAATACCACTGTTACTGTTTCGATTTCGAAATAAAAAAGGAATACAAAAGCAATTCGACTACTACAAAACTCAAATGCGTAGCTTCATAGGTCTAAATTTAAAAAAATGCCTGCGGCCAGGATAATAGATAAATATTATTCATGCTACACACAGAGAAAATTGAGCTGGTGATGGATAAGAATTAACAGTGATTTGGTTATACCAAGCAAAATATAGTTATATCAACCAGAATATCTGTTGATTCAACCAAAATCACGGTCAATTCTTATCCATTCCCAGCTTATTTTTCTCTTTGTATGTATGGATGAAATTTCTGTAAAACTAGAAAAAAGAAACTCAATGAGATAATTCGTCAAAAACATTAATATAAGTGGTGCTTTCAAAATTTTAATAATGAGGTCAAAAAGTGTATTTGGTAAACCAGGGTACCATTTTGTAAAAGAAAATATGTACCCACAAAAAGAAGTAAGGCATACAAAAAATTTAAAACCGGTTGTAACTGGGTTCGACTATTGAAACGGTTTAGGTTTCGTTCTTTTTAAGATCGAAATAACGGTTACGGTTTCAGTTTTGGAAAATGACTAGGGCTTAGTCGGTTACCGTTTTGGTTTCGGTTTCACTCCTGATAACAAAAGGTAATTGAAGCATCATCGCGAATAACGTTCTAAGTTACAAAATCAGAATTTGTCAGAAGAACAAAAAAAAAACTCTAGTCATATTTTTTAAATTTATTTCTCTCATCTGTCTCCTTAACTTTTTCTTTTATATCTTTCATATTATCACTTTTACATCTTCCTTATGATCTTCCAGTGCCGTTACGAATCACTTTCGACGCTTCTATGCAAAAAAATGTATGTCACTTTAAATTACCATACTATTTTTAAATGCATTTTTACAGTTTTGTTGTGTCAAATTTTAGAAAATTTGTTTTCTGGACAGGGCAATAGAGCAACATTTTGTTATATACTATAAAACCAGGTATGAAAGAAAAATGACACTTGAAACGTTATTCGCGATGATGCTTCAATTACTGAAATTTAATGATTTTTTTTATATTTTTAATTTTTTTTACATTTACTGCACATGTATTACCAGAAAATAATTGGCAATCAGAAACATACCAACTTGAGTAGCTCAAAATTCTAAAAGATACCACTTGTTGAATTACCCTATACATTTTATAAGCGTTTCCTCGAATTTCCTACAGAGTATTTCAAGTTTTTATGATTTTTAAGGAAAGATCGCACAGATGGCGCTATGCATAGGCATTCATAAAATCTATTACAATTTTTTGGGAAAAAGACAAGTATACGGCATATCTGACAGCAATTGTGTGGGTGGAATTAAAAAGGTAACGCTTAAACAAGCAACTATAGATAAAGGTACGATAACAGCAAATATGATAGAGATAACAACCTCATGCTTGTCTACTAGAGTTGGTGCGGATAATCGCATTCCTAATCCAGTTTTGATTCGCATTTGCATAACTTCTAAGGAAAAATTTTGTGGAGTACTTTTTTCAATTATTTTTTTATGGATTTCTTTGATAACAACAATATTGATATGTATCAATGAGCAATGTCAATTTGTGTATATAAATATTGTATTAGTCAATATTGACAACCATAATAAGGGCGAATCTCGCGATCTTAGCGGCACATGGCGAAATTCCAACAATTTTTTTACAGTTATCCTATAATCTTGCATTGGAATCGTGTTCTGGGCATGTTTATAAAAAACCTTTACGTAGCGAAAAGTCATAAAGGACGCGTTGGAAGTGAAGGGTTAACCTTTTGAAAAAAATTTTTGGTGCATCTGCGAATGTCTAACTTTTTGGGAGTACGATATGGAAACGGATAGCAGACGACGTAATCGGAAACCTATTTCTCCTCATCCTGATAACAATTCTTGAGGACGAATGGTGTCTTTTCACACCTCTCCCGTTCGATCAGCTCTTCCAACTACTCCAAGGATTGAATTTATCTCACAACCGGCTGACCTCGTCTGAAAAATACTCTCAAGAAGTATCGGAGTACTCCTTGAAAGTCCTGGGAGAGGGCCACTTAACTTTTTTAGGAGTACTCTATCGTTTTGCTTCTTCTAGAAAATATGTACTCTATGGAGTACTCCTTAAAAGCGAGAGAGTGAGGGAAAAGCCGATCACCAAAGGGCCACCTACTCCTGTTCTCGCTTTACTTCTGAGTACACTATGGAGTAAACTTTTTGAAATGTTGGTTAAAGTAGGGAGTCTCCTAGCAAGCACTCCGCTAAGCCAACGAAAGATGACCACAGTCCCCAGGTTTTAACCGGGCACCACCTTAGTGGTAGGCACGTAAAAAGGCTAGGTGGTGTACCCTACCGACGATGTTGTAGGAGTTGCAAAGATGATAAGGAGGAGGAAACGCGCTTTTTGGAAGTTTCCTTCCCTGGTCGCGGAGCTGGACATAAAAGACTTGATGTTCTTCACCAATTCATCTAAAAGGTTCGAGGAGGAGTAACGCTGTCGGTTTAGGAGTGTCAGTCCCGGGAATCTGCTATATGGAGAATCCCGAAAACACAGGGATTCACCATATGGCCGGGTACCGGGACTGACTTTTCTAGTGTTGGTGGTGGCACAACGGGCCAAGCATGCCTCTTAAGCGTGCCTCTGCGGCAGCCACTTGAACCTATCCTAACCCTAGGTAGTCTCCTAAGATAACCATTTTGGTTTTATTACTTCAAAAATTGTTTCGAGGTATTGTGGAACTATCAAAGACATGTAGGGGTGTGAAGTAGGTCGCCTCCCAGTTGGTGCACCCTGGGTAACGCTAAATGACCTACATGGCCTACACGGCTAGTTTCTTGTATTGCCGGTTCTACGAGAACGGTACCAGTACTTGTGCTGTACCCATCGTGCCGAAACGACCCGGGTCGTTTTCTTATATCGACCCGGCCAAGAGCAATACACTCGGGGTGACCCTGTCTGACATTTAGGCAGGGCTACACCTCGCTACAACAACAACAACATGTCTGCTATGAAAGGCGAAACGGGAGAATGTTTTATCGGAAAGCAAAAACAATAGGGAGATTCATCAAATCATATAAGTTTACGAAATGCGTAAATTTATAAATTTACCAGCTCAGATCAACGTCCTAGAACAATTTATGTGTACTTGATGTCGAAGTCAAAGAAAAACTTCATTCGAAATTTCCATTAAAAAAGTAATTTTTACCCTTTTTTTAAGCATATTCTTCCATTTTTGTCTAGTGCGCACACTGCTCCTGAACGAAGAATAGGTTGACCTAAACTGACACCAAAAACTGGAAATGCCACATCGTCTGGGATGGTTTCCTGATGATGAATCACTTTGAGTTGAAATCCTAGCTGCTCCTTTTTGGAAAATATTTGGACGGAGATGTTTTGGGGTTGTGGTCAGAACAGGCCGGAGAATCTGTCCATAGAGAATTTGAAAAGTTTTGGCAAAGATTCAAAATAAATTTAATTGAAGACAAATCCTATTCACAGCTGCTAAAAAACGCTGTAGTTTCTTCCCAACACATATAAAACAACACTATATCCATAGCGTAGCACTTCACAAGCTATGGTCCCTTAGTAGCAGTATTTACATATACATAGTGGAATAGACCTATACACGGAGGGAAATCTATGGATCGAACATCCATAATTATTGATATCACATTAAATAAAAATTGATAATCCTGTTCCATCAATGAATATGGGTGTTTCATCAATGCTTTTTTGATAAATCACTATTGAAATGGTATCCATACAAACTATTGACAAATTCTAAATAGTTTAAAAAACAAAATTTTATTTTCAGGAAATTATCAATCCACCGAAATTATCAATCCACCGATTACGTCCAGTTACCAATTCGCTTATATGTATTACCATGACGAATACAATATACATATGTACATAAGTCGTATGTTAAAATCCAAAAACGATTATTTTACGTGATATGACGATTCGACCCCTGATCGAACATCGCATAACAAGAGCGTAAACGAGTCCTACTAAAATGTATGCCAAGGGTGTTCTCAGCTCTTCACAAAAGTGAAGGGGAGCGGGAGGCATTTATTTGTTTGCTAAGTAACTATAATTTTTCATTCAGTTTCATTCGGCAAGGTTAGGCCAACGGCCCATCCTTACCCCGCCTGTCCTTGATGTATGCTGTGACGATAGAAAAACTTAAATAAATGTACATAAAAGACGGCACAAAATAAAACAATTCCAAACAAAGAAGGTAATTTTTGGTTTTATTACAATGTAGTTAAATAGCTGTAGTTAGACGTAAATTCATCGCATCTTATTCCTATTATTGTGTTTAATATTGGATTTAAAACGGATAGTTAAAGTATGTGATGTATGTATATGTCTAGATGTATTTATAGTTATTTATGCACAGAGCCAACAATGCCTAATAAAATAGAACAAAAGTCATAAGATATCTCTATAGATTTTCTTCAAGAATATGTGCTTCTTATTATTGTAGAGACAGTCTTTTTAATTTTATTAAGAAGATTTTCTTTTTAATATTTTAAATGAAAAATAAAATGATATCGCCCTCACCGAGAATCGAACTTACAATTTTCGGAATGATAAACCCAGCTGTTAACCATCAGGCCATCGCTCACTTTTGATTGCCAGCTTCTAATTACCGATATGTGTAGAGTTGTTAATGTTTCAAAGGAAAATCTTATAAATATATTTAAGAAGATTTCTTTTTAACATTTCTAATTAGGAAAAAAGAGAGAGAATCGAACTTACAATTTTTCGATTGCTAAACCCAGCTGCTAACCACCCGGCCAGCGTCTAACTAAACCTTTGTACTAAATGTATAGTTTTTTTAATAAGAATTTCTTCTTAAAACCAAAAAGATTTCCTTATAGTTTTTTCTTCGTTTCCACCGTTGCGACTACCCCTTTGCCCAAAAGCTGATCATGAAGACAATCTTATTAATTTTATTAGGCATTTTTGGCTCTGTGTGGATATATGTATATTCGTATGAAAGCTAATTGGCAGCTGAGTGGAAGAGCACCTTATTTCAAATTCTGATATAGAATCTTCTTCAAGTAAATTATGCGTTAAGACCTTTTTACAACTTTTTATATGGTTTGCTGAAATAAGGTGTTCTTACACTCAGCCTTTGAAATACCATTGCGATTGTTGCTATTAAATAAAAAAGTATAATAATGCTTATGTATTGAATTTTAAACTATTTGTTATTTAAGGTACTATTGTGCATGTATTTTAAACTTATTTTACTAAAAGTATTTAATTACCTTGTAAATGATATGAAATGGAAAAATTCAACTGCGTAGTAGTATATGTATGTATATTAAGGTGGAGTGAAAACATATGGAATTTTTTTTTTTTTGAACAGGATAGCAATAAACGAGATAATGAGCCCCACAAAAATTTATGGCGAAAGGATGACGTTTGAGGTGCCCCGAGCCACAAAAAGTTGAAAACAATAATCCCGATCTGATACTAATGTGAAATTTCGAAAACTATAAAATCAAAAAACGAAGTATGAGGATTGATAAACATTTTTAAGCTGAGTATTACTGTGATAAAAATGCATAATAAAAACTTTCACCTTTAATTTTCTTCTGAAAAATATAGGATCTATTTTAAACTTATACGCATACAGATCATGTTCCGCCGGAACGGGAAACTCGACAGAAATCACGAAATTTATCGAAATTGTCCCGTTCCGGAAAAAAAGTCCATAAACGGCATGTGGTAGAATGGGATAACTTTTAGAACTAGAACTTTGCTGTTGAAAAGCTTTGAATACCTAAATGAAAATACATGTTTATTAAGTGAAAAAGCTTCCAGATTCCGCACAAATTTGTAAAGTAAGCTTGAGTGTGTAAGTAATTAAATCTCTCGTTCTACAAATCCATAGTAAAGGTCTTATATCGCCCAAACAATCTGCCATATAATCTATGTTGCAGCTGCATTCAGAAAAAAGTTGCCTTATTTTGGCTCCAAAGACATGGCTTCCTTAACATATGTAAAATATTCCTTAATTTAATGACTTTTTTCCTCAATTTAAAGATTTTAATATTGTGTGAGAGGAAAACCGCCAAACATTTTTAAAAACCGTCAGACTTTCCGCTTACCGCAATTTGCAATTTTCTCCCGTTAACTAAATTTCAAAAACGCCAGATCTGGCCAAATTGGCAGCATTGATAGTTTTCGAAATTTCACATTTGTACTAGATCGTGCTATTTTTCTCAGCTTTGTGGGGCTGGGGGCACCTCCCACGCTTGTATCCGTTCTGGAGGTCTGCCAAAATGAATTAAAAAAAAAACGTCACTCCACCTTAATGTATATGCTTGTAAATATGTTTTAGATACTTGGTATTAAGAAGTATTATAGAATATTGACAGAATATTGCTATATGCCTATAAGATGCATGCAAGACTAAATGATGCCCAGAGCCGAGAGCAAACAACTACAAATATTACTAGTCAGTGTTGGAGGTGCCCTTTTCAAAACGGCCTCCTAAAATACTTTTTTTTTAAGGTTTCCGTAGAGATATTGCTATAGATATAATAAACTTGATAATTGCCAATTATTTCATTAGATCGTGGTAGTATTTTACCCACCTATACTATGTTCTTAGCAAAAATTAATAGATAATCGAGAAAAAAATGTTTGTCAACAATAAATAGTACCTCAGAAGCACAGAATCGGTTGTTAGTCTGGTTTTGCTCAGACTTAAATATTTCTAAAAATTTATTAAAAATATCTGAACCGTCCTATTTAAATACAAAAAAATTACATTTTTTTATTATAGAAAAAAGCAGTTCTGAAACATAGTATATGAGGTAAAGCAGCGGATTTTTGATGCTATTCTGACAGCTCAAATATCGGCATAGCATAGTGCAACGTATTTTAGATGGCTGATTCTCTTTGAAAGAATTCGACCTATAAGTTAATTCTTCGTAACATTCTACATTTGCAGGTCAATTCTTTTTGGTGGTCGGGTTTTTAATGGGTAAAATAGTTTCAAAGCTATTTGTGCCCGAAAATATACTTAAAAAAACAGTTTGAATGATAATAATGATGTTTAAAACAGAGGGTGTCATCTGTCATTCTATTGCGCTGACTTCGCAGATGGTGATTTCGTTTGCACTGAATGTGAGCGTCTGGTGTAGATTTTCTTCCGGCACACGCAGCAGAACCATTGACTTCGACCAGGATCAGGCTCAACGCCAGCCCTGATCAAGAGAATATCACTCAGAAAAAAGTTTCCTTATTTCAAGGAAAATTTTCCCCTATTTAGCTCCAAAGACATGGCTTCCTTAATTTAAGGACGTTTTTTCTCAATTTAAGGAAAAAAAATCTTTAAATTGAGGAAAAGTTATTAAATTAAGGAATAGTTTACTTATGTCTTTGGAGCCAAAGTAAGGAAACTTTTTTCCGAGTGATGGAGCAGTTCTGCTGCTAGGGGCTGCTCTGAGGATGGCACATTTTGTAGGGAGGGGAGGGTCACTTCGAGGTGTATTGCTCTTGGCCGGGTCGATAAAAAAAACAACAAAGGTACAAGTACAGGTACCGTTCTCGCAGAACCGGCAATACGTATAAACGAGGACTTCCGTTCGAAGACATTGATGACAATTTAAGCTAAGGGCAAGGCTACACTCCGTTACAACAACAACGACCTGGTGTTTTCCTTATAAGTCGAGAATTAAAATAAATCGGCTGACACTGAGGCATTAAGTATCTACGGCTGACTAGAAGATCACCCTATTTCAAAATATTTTTTAAAAACGACCTATTTTAAATTTCTTTGACGAAAATTAAACATTTTTTCAATAACTCTTTACTTAAAAATTTGGATCAAGAACGTTCTATCTCATAATGAGTTTCAGATTCAATCCTAACGAAAACTCAATCAATTTTGAGCTGAGATAGAACGTTTTTGAAAAATATTTTGAAATAGAGTGATCTTTCACTCAGCCGTTGATATGTATCTATATAAAATTAAATATGGTGTTCTGTGTGTCGAATTGGCTCGAACACTATTTTTGTTTCGCTAGATGGCGCTGAAGTCGTTATATTGCAAAATCCGTATTTATGGTCCGTTTCTGTTCATTTTTTGCTTGTATGTATGTATGTTTGATAATAATCAAAAACTTTGAAGCAACACAAAATAAGCCCGCGTAAATAAAATAAAACGCAGTCATGGTCGGTTTATTTTATGGACCAACCCCCCATACTCATAAAAAATATAAAAGGTTTAATATGCTCCTATAATTCAAAATTTGTATGGAAATGTCGCAAGTCTACAAAACAGCAAACAATTATCTCGCTAGATGGCGCTGGAGTTGCTGTCCTATGAACCAAATAGACTTTTTCGGAAAGAGGACAAAAAATAAAAATACACGTGTATCGGCGATTTTCATGTACACGTCAGAATTTTTTTGTTTTATGTAGTACGTACATAAAAAAAATTTTAAACTTTTTTGGAAAAATTTTCAGAAAATTTTTGAGTATGCAATTTTGTAGCCCATACAATTTTACGTTTTTAAGTTAGAACTCCCTACAAATTTTCCCTGAATTATCAGAATTTTTCTTTCAAGGGTGTTGAGTGTTTTCCTCCATACAAAAGTAAATTTAGTTTGTGACTCGTATGGAAGAAAACACTCAACACCCTTGCCAAAAAAAATTCTAAAAGATCAAGTAAAATTTTTAGCGATTATTTTTTTATGTACGTACATAAAACAAAAAAATTCTGACGTGTACATGAAAATTGCCGATACACGTGTATTTTTATTTTTTCTCCACTTTCCGAAAAAGTCTATTTGGTTCATAGGACAGAAAAAAAGTTCGTTTTTGTACCGCAGTGTTATCAGATTCTTTTAGTTTTTGGCACTTATGTTTATACTTAATCCAGAACTCCGTTGCTAAAACCCCCGCTGTTGTCGGTATACTAAAAAACCGTATGTATGGTTAGTTTAATTAAGTTTATCCGATAAAGTAAAGTGCAACTGCTGGTAAATATTACAATTTTTTCATAATACTTTCCTGAGGAAAAAATAAAACGACAATATTTACCTTCAAAACACGATACTTATCCTACCACTTACAACCCCAACTGTTACGAAGTGACTAAACATGTCGATACAAAACTTAGAAATAGTCGCCTCTAATCGTGGTTTTCCCGGAAATACCAAATTCACGAAAGCACCACGGAATATTTAAGGGCAAATGAAACCCTCATTTTTCCTTTACTGTGCGTGTATGTATCTACATATTTGTAACTACTTCTACTTTCAAAAGTAATACATTAGTTGAAAAGAAATTTAATTTAGTTTGCACTCAACTTAACCCCAAAACTACCTAAAGAAGGCCAACACAGAAAATGTATCTCGTGTCTACCCAGGACAACACCACCGCAAGCTAACAAACCCAACAGCATTAACCGCACAAAGTAAACAAACGGGAACTGTAAAGCCAATAGCGGCGTACAAGGCAATCAGCAGGAAGTTGGTAGAGAAAAGCAACAAATCGCCACTCAAATTTAAGCAAATTAAAAGCTCTGAACTTTCAAGTCAACTGCATTAAGCGCACAAACAAATAGTGTAACTAGAGAACGGGTGTGACTTTCGAATCGGATGAAGGAAAATCCAACATAAGTCAAATTTGTTGTTGCTACTGCCCCTGTTGCTGCTGGCACTACACCACTAATCGCTACGCTTTACAAGATCTTAAACATTTGTGACTCAACTTTCTGCCGCCTATCAGACGGTAGTCTCTTTCCCTGTGGGCGGTGATAAGGCGCCCGATAACACCACACCTGCAAATTTGGGTCTAGACAACGGTGATGATGTAATATCTAATTGTGGTTGTGATTGTGAACGTAACTTGAGTGGGCGCGGGCTGGTCGGAGGAGGAGGTGGAGCTGTGTGCAATTTCAAATGTGTTGGCTTAAGCGGCCGCTTGGGAGGCAATGGTGGCGGTGGTGGCGATGATGTTGATAAACGACAATTCAGTGAGGTGTCACTACTGCGACGCGAATCAAAGAATGAGGTGTTACTATAGATGGCCTCCTCTTCAATGGTTGAATAGATTTCCTCTGCCGTCTCATAATAAGAGGCCGCATTCAAAGTGCGACGCAAAGACGCTGTCGTCTCCGATTCTAACGAGGCTAGGGAAGAGGTAGAAAGGTCTAAGGAGTGTACTGTGTTTTGATAATCACCGGTGCTGATGTGCACGGGACAACCGGATGTGGAAATGGGCACAGTTGAATTTTGAGCTACTATTTCCGATATTGTGGGAAATTGCATAGACGAATACGACGGGGAGGTGGAGCATGCAGTGTGAGCAACTGGTGTTTCACTTTTGGAACTAGTTGTGGTGGTTGTGTTGCCAACTGTTTTAGTTGTGTATGACCTGTGCTGACTGTAGTGAGAAGAATGGGTTTGAGAGGACAATGTGGCTGTTGATGATGCACTAGTTAACACGAAAGTGGCAGTGTTGGTGTTGGATATTGGTTTCGTACTAATTTTACAGTTGGCGTTAACTGATGAAGTGTTAACATTGTTACTATAACTGCCAATAGATTTGGGAGCTACAGCTGCGAGCTGTGCTTTATTTGGTTGTGTTGTCGATTCACTCACCAGTACTGTACGCTGATGCATGTGAAGTGGGGGCGCCTGTTGATGAAGCTGTTGCGGTTTTATATATATAGTGGCTGTTGGAGTGGCCGAAGTCGTATCACCACTGGTCAGGAGTATGGGTGTGGTTACTAACGATGATGACGACGAGTTAGATGTTTGTGTAGTGGGTGCCGAGTATTGTGCCTGTGGCAGAAGTACAAGGCCCCCTACAGTGAAAAGCGATTGGTTTTGTTGGGAGTGAGAAATGCTACCTGTTCCCGTAGGGATCAAGTGGCCAGTTAGGACGTGGGTGGTATTTGGCTGTTGGGGTTCTGGAAGGCTGGTATATTGCACAGGTAGTATTTTCGCAGTTGGGAATATTTCTGTTGGCGAAAGTGAGTTAGTATTAGATGCAAAGCCTGTGTGTTTTGCTGCTGTTGATGATAAAAAATCCAACTTTGGCTGCATGTTAACAACGGAAGAAGAAGTAATAGAAGAAATAGGAGAAGATATGTTAAAAGTTGAAGATTCACTATCGCAATGGGAACTACTATCGAAACCGGGTTTCTGTGCCATAGAGGAAAGCAGGTGGTAGGGTGGTGGTGGGAGAGGTAGTGCTTCAAAATTGTCATCTGAACTATCTATAAATGAATTTACCGAGTTTTTGGTGCGCGCATAACTTGGCACTGGTGGCGCATCTTCATGTGGTGCGCCCAGCTCTGGAATTTGTGACTTTCTGCTCACGCTACGTATCTGGTTGCGCATTTCATTCTCATGCAGCAATATTGTGCGATGCTCTTCCACGCTAACCAATATATTATCTGGCGAGTTTTCATGTATAAACTCTGTAGGACGGCGCTGTGAAGGTGGCACCTTGTCTTCTGCTATTGGCGGTGGTGGAGGCAGCACTTCCATGTAGTAAGACTCTTCGCTTTGTCTGCCACATGCGCTGGTTGGAGTTGTTGTTGGCATAGTAGCATAATTGATTGGCGGTGGAGGTGGACTTTCACGTGGACGTGGACTACGTGGCGTTTTTACGCGCACCGGCAACTTTGCGCAACTGCTACTTGGCGTTGGCGTCAATGGAATGCTTGACACGGTCGGTGGCGGTGACGGTGGTGGTGGAGAACGTACTTCATGTATTCTATTTGTAGCAGGATCATGCTCGAAAACTGTAAAATCACCATAACCAACATCAGCGCTTTGAAATGCATCTAACGCCTCATTATGCATCAATTCAGCTTTTTTAGTTTTCGGTTTTGGCATTATGGGCGGTGGTATCCGTTTTGGTTTGGCCCCCTTTGAGCTTGATACTAAATCTTCAATGGATTTTGATTGCGCACTAATCACAGTACTAGGTGTACTACGTCCACTTGACACCGAACGCTCTACGCCCAACAACAAATTCTCAGTTGATTTTGAGCCAAAGAAAAATTGCTCGCGCGCCGATTTTAGCGCTGCTGGTGATTTGGATATTGCTTTTGCAAGCTCGGTGTATTCATCGCTTTTCGTTTTGTCGAGGAATGCCTCACGGAATGGATTATCTCTTTCGATTTCTTCAGATACCAGCACTTTCTCAGCCTGTGGTGGCGGGCTACGACGGTAACCACTACCACCACATAAATCTCTGCCGGATACAGGTGATGGAGCGCGCACGTATTGAACTGTAGGCGAATCAATTTCTTTAATACGCGCTACTGTAGGCACAATTGGCGGTAATTTTTCTGGACGTTTGAGCCGCTCCACCGTGGAATTATTTGATGATGACGGACTTGGTGAACGTAGTATTCCTTTTCGTGGCACACGATAACGTTTGCTGTTATATTCTTGCTCAGATTCGTAAAAGCGTGTATTATAAACATCAGGTGTGTACGACCGTTCGTAATCCGACCTGGATCGTTCATCACCGCTCAGATCGAAACTTACAGATTTCCGGTGTCCACCATAGGCGACGCTTGAAAGATCTGGCGTGCTGCGCCCAGATAAATTACCTAGGCGATTGGACGTTGGCGTATATGGACGGTAGTCGTTTTCAGTGTCGCTTGTGTAGCGCGGTGATGGACGTGGTCGCTCGAAGTAGTCGGAATCGGTATCACCCAGATCGGGTGTCGCATCGGCATTCTCATCTCTTGAGTCGTAGTCTTCTTGCTCGTCGGTGTGCATGCCTGTATCTTCTTCGACACCGTCGTCGACTATATTAATAGGTTCGGGTTTTTTAGTTTTATAACCTGATATGTTGGTCACGCCTTGCTGGTTGCGGCTTTCATTTTTGATGAATTCTTCTGTGTCTTTTCGCGACCTTGCGCTGCTCGTTTCTATCTCACTGGAGCTCTGTATTCGCCGCTGTTGAATTTTAGTGTGAACAAAAAGAGTTTGTTCAGCATAAAAAATAGGTTTTTTATTTAAATCGAAAAGTATTGAAAATTAGTATGAAATTTAAGCGATAAAACATTCATTAAAGCGTTTTGAACAAAGTGATATGAATAATGTGCTATTAAATTGAAGTTTTGGTGCGGGTGGAATTGAAATAAACGCTTTGTCGACAGTAGACTTAGTAGTGGTTGAGTGCTTCAGAAACAATATAGCTAAAGGTAAACTATGTGAAATTAAGTGAGTGAGTTACTTGGAATGTTTTTTTCTGACAGTGCGAAATACCTAAGTGAGTTTCTAAACAATAATTATGGACAAATACAATTTTCGGTATTAGCACTTATGTATGTATTAATGAAGTAAACAAAACCCGAGCGCTATATTTGTGTACAATTCTGTCCTGATGAAGAATAACAGTACATATTAGGGATTTACAGGGTTATAGCATATCTGTCTAAGCGGTCCCGAAAAAGTCCTGAAACGGACCGAAAATTATCTGGAAACAGTCCCGAAATAGTCCCAAAACAGTTTCGAAAAGATCCAAAGCAAAGTCCCAAAATGGTCCCGAAATTACCCAAACAGTTCCAAAATGATCTCAAAAACAATCCCGAAGAAGTATCGGAATAATATCGAAAATTACTGAAATGGTCCCCAAAAAGATCGAGTTCCCGAATAAAACCAAAAAGTTACGGCAAAAGATTTGTTTGTTCACATTTCTGTCGGTATACCTGCAATAGAAATTTTCAAATTTACCAATTTATCCAACCTTCTCCACATATTCCAAGCAACATACATACATGGCATGTGGTATTGATACTGTTGTATGCAAATTTTCACAATGCTACAATTATTTGTAGTATAGAAGCTGATACACTTGTGGTATAGACCGTAGTTTTGACTATACTACGATGTGTGTCCCTAGCATAACCGACAAGAAGAACGGTCCATTCGTATTAAATATGAATGACAGGAAGGACGTAGATAGATCAAGAAAACATATTCCCATTACCTTTAACGAATTGACGATTTTTTTTTTAAATCGAGCTAACATACTAACAATCCTATTCTTGCTGGAAGTTACGGTTCTATCAACTTTTCTTAATGAGAAAAGAGGTATGACAATTGTCACAGAATCGGACTCTTAATTTTGGTTGTAGCGAAGAAAATTCGCACAGTAACGCACGAAAAATTTCGATGCTGGGAAACTCCGCAAAATACAGGAAGCTGATAAATTCTTCCTCTCTAAGAGCAATCTCCGACCTTATTATTACTATATGGCTATATCGCGGCCCAAACCACGACTTGTACTATGCCGAAAGTCACTCTCTCTCGAAAAAGAAATGACACGTCGAAAAAAGATTCAAAAAATGCATGATAAGAATTCGAAATACGAAAAGCGATTAAATTTGACGAAAAATGAAGGACAAAACAGTGTGAGAGATAATAAGAAACATACTAAATATTTCGGGAATGAAGTATAAAGGACACACAAAAGCACAAATAATTCAATGAAATGTTTAAAAAGCAAGATAAAAAACTTAACAGTCTCTAATTTCCTCAAAGTAAACCCCAAACACACATTGTATACCAGAAATAAAACCAATTTTTTCTTTGATTTTGCCGAAAATCATTATGCATTCGAGAAGGCAATGAATTTTTATTAGTTTTGTTTTGGTTTTCTAAATCACATAAAAAGTTCACGGATTTTATACAGTTGATTATTAATGTATAGTAGTGTTTTCCGACCCACATATATAATTTTAACATTGTTTGTAGATAAATATGTATATTTATGTACAAATATAGTGCATTATTAGCTGCTTTTGGTTCAAAGAGGAAAAGACGCCTTCAATAAATACACATATTCAAAATTTTTCAAGTTATTTTTTCACAAGTTATATATTTATTTTTTAAGTTCTTCTTAATGGACAGTTGATATACATTTAATGTGGTTTATGTATGTATGTACATATATACTTTTATATCATTTTTTTAGTTTGTATTATCGTCGGATTAGGTACACAGATGCTTAGGAATCGATAGGTTCAATAATATTTTATGATAATCTCAGTAAAGGAGGGATTTAGCCAAATTGAATCCCTTATAAATTTACTTATGATATATTACTGCAGGAAAAATAATAATTTCCATAAAATAAAATGACGGCATGCTCCAACGTTCACTATTTTTTTAATGTTTGCCATGGACTTTATTCAGTTCTTTCTGTTTCAGTTCTTTGTTTGCACACTAAATCAAAAAAGACACAACACAAAATCGGAGTAAGTTTAAGTTAAACGCTTCTGGATCGCACAAAAGTAACTTGATTTTTGAAAACTTAGCATAACAGACTTTTTAGTGACCTAAAAAGTTTTGAGTTGTGATGGTTTTTGATTTAGGATGCGATTAGACGTTTGTCTTATTGTTTGGCATTTTACGTGCTCTATTTGTAGCCGCCTGTTTTGAATGATCCCTTTATAGGCCGGCCCACAATGAGATTAAGCTGCGAAAATACGCTGCGAATTGCTGTCCTGCTGTCATTTCTCACTACGAAAACTGGACGCAATTGTTTGACATTTTTATTTTTCTTTGTTTCGACATTTATTTAGAGTGACCAGACCAAAGAAAAAAAAGGGACGAAGATGATAAAAACTCCAGAAATATGCGTTTGTGAAACTTGGGAACAATCTAGCTATACTTTTTTTTAATACAGGGCAGTCTAAATATAAAAAATTGTAATGTCTTTTTTTTGTTTTTTAATTTTTAACATAAATTACATGTTTCTATTTTGACAAGGCGAATATTGGCTTGGTTTTTTCGCGACGATTTCCATTGTGGGCCGGTGTTATATTTTCTGTTTTTTCTTATTTCTTCGTATGTTCTTTTTGCAGCCATGTTCCCTTTCTCTATTATTTTTGTTTTTAGGTTTCAACTTCCAGCGTTTGTTTAATTGTTTGTGGTATCGTTGCTGAATGTTGTTTGTTCTTTTTTTGGGTGTTTTACGTGTTCTGTTTGTCGTCGCTCTGTTTTGTTCGATCTCCTTCAGCCTTAATTTTGACTTTAATCAGATTGAATCTTGATCGGCTTAGTGGCTTGATCACAGAACTGTAATTCGTTACCTAAGCTTTGCGTTGGCACCGTGAGTTATAAACTGAGAACTTGCTATTCTTATGCTTTCAAAAAGAGATTACATTAATACATAACTTGATCACAACTTCTTTGTCTACATAGAGATATACATATTTAGCTAGTAAAAAGTACGAAATATCCATTGTAGCTTAACAAATAGACAGTAGTAATTGGAATTTGTTTTACGAAACCATAATACAGTAATAGGCCATCTAACCGTGCTTTTCCAGACAAATAAATTCAGTAACTTTGATCCCTTCCTCGTGATTGAAGTAAAAAGATACTACACACTACACGTGTTGCATATATCTTGGCCCGAACATACTGTACTTTTTGATAGTTGAAGTAGACAAATATGATATAAGTACATTCATATAGGCAGGTATGTATGTAGTAGATACAAGTAGCAAAATTTCACTAATATGTACATTTATTATTTTAGGTATTCGGTCACATTACACGTGCCTATAGCAGTATCTGTTATAAATCCTCTGTATATTTGTATTTTTTTTGTAAATGCATTTACATAGTAACACTGTTATCAATTTCAATACAATTACATACTTAATTGATTTAACAAAAAATTAAACGAAATCAACCATTTATACTATAATATAACTGTATTTATGGCACTAACCATTTATATACATATATAGGTACTGTTGCATAATTGTAAGATCAGTAATAAATGCATCAGGAACAGCTAACCAAAGTAGAGAAATTATTGAGGAATCAACGTTCCTAATGTGGCAAACGTATTGTGCCTGAGACGTACGGCTGGAATAAATGAACATATGAATCGTCTATTTTCAAAACCGGCCTTCTCACAGACGAACTGAGTGGAGATGGCTGGTTTTGAAAATAGACGATTCATATCAACGGCTTAGTAGAAGAACACCCTTTTTTAATAACGTCCGATTTAAAATTTGGTTCAAGAACGCTCTATCTCAGAATTCGTATCAAAACAACCTATCTCAATGAAAATTTAGTACAACGGAGTTGAGGAGTTTTTGAACTAAACTTTGAAATAGCGCGTTATTGAAAAAATTTCTGAGATATGAAGCTTTTGAAACATATGTATTTTGAAATAGGGTGATCTTCCTCTCAGCAGTTGATGTGAAAACGGACACCTGATTTATTTAAAAAATCTCACCTATAAAAGCCTTGACGACCTAAATTGGTTTCCCACTTTATATTACTGTTCCAGATAAATATATGTTTGTCTAACATTATAAATATGTACATACAAACATATTATGGGATACGTTTTTCAAAGAAATGTTTTTTTGTTTTTAACTCTTGGTGGTATTATTCCGCTTCAACATATTTTTTATTTAAATTTTTTTTATTAATTGTGCTAAATTTGTGTAACAAATTAAGTAACCAAACACCGAACCTTTAATATCATTCACTTAACAACGAATGACAAATTTAATATTTATAATATTTGCACGCCATTTTTTTAATATGTACATATCGTCGGCTTAGGTCGCAAAGGTGCTAAGTCCACTTCTTCAAATTTTACAGGAGAGACAAAAACAATATAAAAATATAAATTTAAATTAGGAGTTTCGGCTTTTTTACGTCATGTTACTCAATCATATATATTATTTCTGTAAGGTCTTTTTGTATTTGCTCCTAATTTTCTGCTCTCATTAGAAACCAATATTAATAAATAAGGTATCGTTTTAAAGGTGGGGGTTAGCTCTACATGCGAAACCATATATTAATTAAGCGTATTTTATAAAAATTAATGTGTTTAAATAAACCATTGTGAATTCACAAAAAAATCAATTTGCACTGCAACGCTATTGTGACTGACATTCATCAGACTTCAGAGCGGTGTTGCTAGAATCGGGGATATCGCCATTTTCGTGGATTTTCCGTCTGCCAATGTAATTTCGAAATGGTTTGGTATTTGTTTCCTTTAAGGGTTATTTGCAATCAAAGTTGCAAGTTTTCATGTGGTTGTTGTAATCACATTAGGCCGTCCCTAAAAATGTCCAAAAAAGTGTTCTGCGCAGAAATGCTGAGGATGGCGTAGCCTGTGTTGGACCAGACGAGTGTTATTTTTTATAAGCAACTCGGAAAGGTGTTCGGCACACAAATACCATGGATCCCGATCCTAATTGGGATCGGACCTGGGTCCTTTTTCGGGATTTTGGTCATAATTTTTCACTGAAACAAAAAATTATAAAAGCGCTCCGGGACTCGTGATCCTGCGGCCAATACACGTTGTTTGAGCCCTCTCCCACAATTTTTTAAAATTTTTTTGCAGTTGACCCCTAAAGGAAAGAAATACCAATGCCTTTTGGCTGTAAAATCCCCAATTCATGATTTAAGCAACAAACTCAGAGCAGCACTACAAAAATTTGAAGAGAAATGTTTTTGAAGGTTCTAATGATAACCTGTACATTTATCGCGCTATAGTTCTTTTGAGGTGTGTTTTCCATGCTAGAAAAACAATTTGGCTCTCTTGAAACTGTTTTGGTACAAAAAATAAATGTGAGTGGCAACACTGCGCTGGACTGGTAGTGGTGCAAGTCTTAGATTTTGATTAAAAAAAGACAATGGTGAATGGACATTCTTTTCAAATGTTCAAATGTAGATGGCGCGCGGGCGGGTAATTGCCAGTGGTGAACGTCTTTGCTAAACACCTGTTGCGAATATTTTTCTTATTCTTTCTCACAACAAGTGCAGTTGATTTTATTTGTTAATTGAAAAACTTTTATGGATGCTTCTTATTGGATCTTTTATTATACTCCGTGATAAAATATACTACGTGGATCCGTGCGCGCCTTGCGCAAAAAAAAAGCAAATGGTTTGAAATTGTTTACTTACGTCATACAAACTTATGTAAAATTTTCGGAAATTTGATAAAAAAGCAATCGATTTTTTCTATAAATATGACCCAGTGGCGACATGTATTTTTTTACAAAACTCGACCATTAAACTTAAACTTAAATACAATATTTGACGTAAAAATAAAATCATTTGTAATTCTTTGTTTGAATGTCGCTTGGGCTGAAAAAGTTATATCTTTGAATCGCCTGACTCTAGAAAATGCCACATACAACTGTCCGTGTGAAAGCACACATTGAGCATTAATTCTGACGGGCAAAGGGAAGTAAATTTAGACGAAGTTAATATATTTTTAGATTGTCGCTATGTTAGTCCTCCAGAGGCAATGTGGCGACTTCATGAGCGCCATCTCTTTCATCGTTCACATACCACCCAGTCCACCCAGTTTTAGAGTATAATACGTGGAGCTCATAAAAAAATAAAAATTTTTAATTTCCGCCGACTTATATACATTTATGTGACTAAGCACATTTTCGGCAGCCAAAAACCTGTGAGTGAACCAAACCAATTTTCTGAGTATGAGGGTTCTTAGAGGTTCTTCCGTAGACATTTAACCTACTCCTACAATTTTTATATTAAGCTTAGTTCTTTCACAATCCGCGCTTAAGGCTCAATTGACCTATTTTTTGGAGCTCTATAACTCTGCAAATAGAAGCAATATTTGCACAACTTTTGACGAAAATCGACTTTTTGCTAATTTTTCGAGGTCCATAAGTCGACAAGTAAATATAATTTAGGTCTTTGGAAGGCCGAATATGCTAGCCCAAATATTTGCCTTTACTGTCCAAGGTCAAAAAGTTTTGTGTAAGGAGAAGTGATTTCAGCTCGGATAAATGATCCCATTTAATTTTTTTTTACTTTTCTGCTTGTAAATTTACCCCCATATTCATAAAAAATAAAATTGGTTTATAAAGCTTTTTAAAATGACATTTTCGTACAAATTTTTAATAATAAGAGCTTAATAAACCTTTTATATTTTTTATGAATAAGGGGGTTAATATAAAAAAAAATTCAAATTTGTATGGACTTAGCACATTTTCAAATCAATGCCAACAACGCACTTGAAAACAGAATAGTAATGCAATTCATGGTGTAAATTGTGTATTTTAACAGTTTTTAGCATTTTGCATCAAAACCTGAAAAAATCCATAAGGGGGACTTAGCACCTTTGCGACCTAAGCCGACGATATGTATATATTTTCAGTTAAATTTTATTTTTGTTTTTATTTTTATTTTATTTTAATTTTATTTGTTTAATCAAATTCTTCAAAGTGTCAGCTCCAGAATATCTTTATATTTTGTATGTAGGTATGTATTGTTTCAGTAGCAGTCCGTGCGACCATTTTAAACTAAATATTCAGTCTTATAGTTATAATCATCCCCTTGTTAAGCATTTTTTTGCTCTGTGCTCTGCAACGAAAAACGAAATACGGAGAAACAGAATAGAAAATTTTATAATTTTTAATGACCAATTAAAGTTTGGTTTATTTTCTTGCAATGCAACGTATAACAGGAGTATATAGTCATACAGTAAAGGGGAAGTGTTGCAGAATAATGGAAAACATCAATAGGAATATTTTTTTTGAACGGAAATGAAAAAGAGTGGTAGCAGGTACCCATAAAAATGTACATAGCATGTGTCGTATTCACGTAAAGGTATAATCAAATAAACACCAATATTTTAGTTTAAGTTTAATGGTCGAGTAGCATTTTAAATAAATTATTCAAACTAAAACCATGTGTGGAAATGAAAATTAATTTGAAGAAAACATATCTTTGAAACGTTATAGGGGTCTTCTCTCTGAATTTTGTTCATAAAAAACCATAAGAAATTAACACACTAATGTCAAAATTCAAAATACGTGTGTTGTTTGATCTTGCTGAACAAATTTTTAAAAATAGTTCTTGTGTTATTTTTGAAAAAAGATTGGAGAAAATAGCCCAAATAAAGTTTTTGTCTTTAAAAAGTTATAGGAGATAGAGGAAGATCAAAGAAGTTTTTGAGATATTTGAAAAACTAGTTAACTCCAACTTTGGAGCATGTATTCATAAAAACATATTCGTGAAAGTCATGACTTCATAAACAAAAATTGCAGATTTCTGAAGTCTTTGCTCAATAATTTGAGTTTGCTTGTTAAGGACCTGCGAACTACAAAAAAGGTTTTTTTCTGTCGGGAATTTGACAGTTCCGTGATACAAAATAGGCCATTTTAACTTGGTCTGCAAGCGACGAATAGAAAATATCTGCAAAGCTTCGGAAACTGAGAAATATCGATGTTTTCATTCATTCAAGCTTAACAAAGGTTTATTTTGCTTTATTTTGAATTTTCCAGATGTATATTATTGTTCCAAGTATAAAATTGTTTCTTAAAATATCCTATTTCAAAATTTGGTTCAAGACCACATGTCGCAACGAGTGTCATAACCGCATAAACGAAAATTCTATACATCATTTTCAGATATGATAGAGGCCCTATGCGAACAATAGTACTATTTGTGTTGTTTTTTTAATTAACCCTAGAGAGATAATCTGCGTAAAATTGACGCATGTGCGAAAAACTGTATTTTCTCTGTAAATAGCGAAAGTGTGTTGCTCTCCGTTTTAGTTATCTCAGTCGTGAAGTAGAACTTTCGTATGACACACGCGTTGCGAATGTAAGTGTTGCCAGTTTCGAAATATAACGGCTAGGTGGGTCAAAATGACGCATGATTCTCTTTTATGTAACTTTTAAGATTTTTAGCTTTATGGATAATTGGAATAATGGAAATTGCGGATCCCCTCGAAAATGATGAAGACGAATAGCCAGCACCCAAAAAGCGGAAATACTGCTGCTACTGTCCCTCAAACATAAGACGAAAGGCAAATGCTTCGTGCAATATATGCAAAAAAGTCATTTGCCGTGAGCATAATGTCGACATGTGTCTAAACTGTATCTGACGGATTTTTCTAAAATATTCATTCTTAAACTTTAAAATATATCTTCTTTATTTATTCTTTAAATTAATTTGGACCATTCAAGGCAGAAAATTAGTTATTTTTCACTTAAGAAATGTGGTTGCTAAGTTTTGTAAAAAATTGAGGAAGTTGAATTGTTTTGGTTTTTTTTCGCAAGAAATGAATTATAAAATATTTCAATTGTTGTTATTTGACTTTTATATGTATGTTAGAATATATTCCATAACATTTTGCTCCAATTTAATGAGTAAGTATTATAATATACCCAATTCTAACTCGTGCGTCAATTTTACGCATGATTATCTTTTACGTATGTCAAAATATGATTATCTTTCTATGGTTAAATTTTAAAATAGAGCGTTTTTCAAACATATTTTGATCTAGGCCATGGTTCAATTATAAGAAGGTTTGCTCTTCCCTTGACGTTTATTATTGACACTCCCAGTATGAAAATGTGTACGGGTTTCGTTTGCGAATAAAAAAGTAGGAATGTTTTTTTTCTTTCATCGAGGAAATGGTAGTAGAAAAATCGAAAAAGGAGGATATAAATTGTAATGCAAATAAAAAATTGCAAAGTAAACTAACACATTCGAAGGGGCCAAAAAAAAGTTAGTTTTTTTTTTCAAAAATTATATTGATTTTATTTTTCAGAAAGGTGAAAAAAATCTTACTGTAAAAATTACAGATCTTAACATTAAATTCTACAGGTCTATCATCGCTAGTTTAGATTTCACAAACTTTACCTCATATTAAGAGTAAGAACTCGGAATCCCTTCAAAAGCTGCATAGCCTAAAATTTTCTCCGACTAGCCGTTTTCTAGTATTCTAGCCTCAAACTAAGTGTCGATTTCCTGGTCGATTTTTTTTCGCTCCACCGTGTTAATAGTAATTCGACCGATCGACAACTTGTATTTGATGGTTGAATACAATCGAACGTCTAATCGAATAGGACATCGACACATGTAAAGCAGTCTTAACCTAAATTTTTACTAAAAGTTCCTTGAAAGGTTTTCAGGTCATAAATATTATCGGAAAAAGTGTGCCAAAGGGATAGTATTACCATTTTACTAACCAAATTTAACCAGTTCCAATAAATTTACCTCCAACTCTTTCATGCACACTTGGCTGATGATTAAGAATGAAAATAACATACTCTTATCACAGAAGAAAAATCTTTAAAGTCAGTTATTAATGATAAATTCATCAATTTTCCAAAAGCCAACCTCTACTATTTTTCTAACTACTACTATTTTAAACTAATTTTCTAACTACATTTTTTACATGATTTTGCTAAAAGGCTACCCAGAATGTGAATGACAATTTTTGAGGGACCAAGATGGCCACAACTGACAGAATCTGTCATCGAAAAGCTAACCTGGTATAATTGAACCATGGATCTAGGCACTATTGAAACAAATTTCGAGACATGCCGTTTTTAAGAAATATTTATTTTAAAATAGGGTGGTTTTCCACTCAGCCTTGGAAATGAGAAAAACTTGTCGATTGCAAAAATTATATTAAATGTTTTTCAAGTGCACTCTGTATGTCTTAAAAAGTGTATGGCGAGAGTAAATATTTTACAAATCTTTTCTTGGTTTCCGGAATCAAGTAATTGTTTTTCCAGTGGCAATATGTATATCGTTACCTTAATTCACAAAGGCCGTATCTGACACATTTTTCGAAAATTCATTTTTTCACATATTTTAGTACGATTTATTAACAACCTCACTACAAATTTTAAGCAATAATATCGAAGATATCCAAATTTACAAAGCTATGTATTTTTAGTTTTTCGCTACTGCTGTAAAACTTATTTCATGTCAGATAGGGCCTTTGAGAAGTAAGGTAACGATATGTCTACCCCAGAATACGAATGTCGCATGTGAAATTTTCCCATTTCGGGTTTATTGCATTTTCATACTCAGATTCGCTGACCCTTTCAAATGGCCTGTTTGTTCTCAAAGACTATAACTTCTCAGATTCTCAGCATAGATTTTGTAGCATGCCATACAACTGTAGCTTTTCGGTACACAGAGCCAAATGTACCTAATAAAATAGAATAAAAATTACATATGATATCTCTATGGATTTTTTTTTTAGAAGAAGTTCTTTAAGCCAGGTTCTGCAATTCACTTCCGAATAAAATTCGTGAAAATTTTGTCAAATTACATAGCAATTTAAAAATTTTCACAAATATTATTCGGAAGTGAATTTCCAGAACCTGCCAGTTTATAGGTCTCTTTACTGAACAAAAAAAGTTCAGAGCAGGTTAGAGCAGAGCAGAGAAGTGCAGCTGTCAAACTAGAAATAGAACAACACAGAGCAGAAATGCCATGAAGCACTTTAATCTCGATAGTTTCTATTTTTTTTTTTTTTTTTTTTTTTTTTTAAATCCTCAAAATTAGTGCAAATGCACGTATACTAAAATGTTGCCTTTCTTGCAAGCTAGTTATTTTAATGTTTTCACAAATTTATTTTTTCTTGACTGACAATTGTTTCTATGCTCTAACTTACTCCACTGGATTACTCTAGTTTTGTTTTGAGCATACTCATGAAACAAAAGATAAGAGCAAACTAGAGCAAGAAAAGTGTTCATTAAACACAATTTTGTGAAATATGTCAACCTGGCGTAAGCTAGAGCAGCTCAATAAACAAACCTTATATGTTTGTAGAGAAAATCTTTTTAAAGTTTTCAAAGAGAAATCACAAATTATTTAGATGTTCTTTTTAATATTTTCGAAGAGATTTCTTTCACATTAAAGCGAAAAAATTATATTTCAGAGTTCTTGTATTGAATTCACCGAGAATCGAACTAAGCTATCTTGAACGCTCAACCCAGGTGTCTACCATGATGCCATCCATCGTATACTTATGCTTTGTAGCGTCTAATCACAGCTTTGTTCTAATGACACCACACTGAAATTAATAAGATATTTCTTATTAATAAATTCAAGGAAATATCTTAAATAATTAAGCAGTTTTCCCTATTTTACCTTTTTTGGTTTCCGAAGTTTCGACTACTCCTGAGCCCAACAACTGCTCATAAAGAAAATCTTGGTAATTTTATTAGGCACTTTTGGCTCTGTGTGGTATATTTTAAACATCCCAACAAACCATGATGTTAGATTTCGATTGGAGTTACATTAGAGAACTTTCCCCATTCTCCAATTTCTAACGTTAGACGACGACTCGAGAAACACTGGGGAAGCATAGCGTTCTCCAACAAAATGAGATATAATTCTCAAATCGAGGAATCCATAGTTTTCTAGTCGAATTCTAGTGTCAGTCTCAAATGGGATTCTAGTGTGATTTGAGTTTTTGCCTGGTTCTCTAACCTTACTCTAATCGAGTTCTAATGTAGTTCTGTACTGTTGCCCTCGAATAGAGAATAGTTAAAGAATTACCCTAGTTATCTAACGTGAAGACGAATATCTCTCCAACTTTAGAGATTGTGTTTGTTGGGATATATCAATATTCTTAGATAGCGTTATGTATTCATGGTGAAGTGCTTCAGCACGTAAACTCAAATTAGAACCAATTATATAAATACAAAAGCGGAGGGTTATAACTTTATCATCATGCAAGACTCAGGTGCATACCACTAAATACTTACTTAACTAAAGTTCTTGAATCAATAAAATCAGTATCTTTTCTGCCAAATTATATCGTACGCTTGTATGTACATATTAATAATAAAAATAATAATAGAAAAACAATTTAAAAAAAACTAAAACTTAATTGTAACAAAGTAAATAGCAATCACCTCAGTGAAGGTGCGCTTCGAAAACGAGGTCGAAATGAGGGTGTTTATGCAGCTTTTCAGCCCGTCCTTTCTTCCACCTTATCGGCAGTTTTCAACGATGGGCAATCCAATGTAGGTCAAATTTTTTCGATAAATATTCCATTTTCAACTTTTAATTCTCGATTTGTTATAAATAAAGTTACTTGAAAGTTGCTGCAAAAGTACAGTGACATTCACACTTTGAATACAAGACCACCATAATTTACTGCTGAGTTAAACATCAACCTATTTTAATATATTTTTCAAAGGTGCCTATCTCAGATTTTTTTTATAATTCGCTATTTTAAAACGAAACACATTTTCAGCTATTCGAATCAAATGCTAAAATAGGGTATTATTCAAAAATACCTTAAAACATTACGATCTTCCATTCAGCCGATATGTTTTAAGTATTTTCAAAATTATTTCCGTATTTTATAAATCTCTCAAAACCAGTTAAAACTAGATACAATACATATTACACATTTATTTATAGCTTCATATTATGAAATACATATGTATAGATAATTTTACCTTCTAGTATTAAATCTGTGTCAATTAGGTAAAACTACGTATATGCCCCAGCATTAGTCCAGAAAGCAAAAGATATAACCAAAAGTACTGAAAATGGTTTAGTATTTTGTTTTTCATTGTACACATTATTGATTGATGAACTTCGATTTGCACACATCTACCTACTTGAAAAATCAAAGCTGTTGACCAAGCGATCTTATTTGCATAATTAGCGGTAATAAACACAGTGAACGATGAATTATTCATGCAAAACGTTTTTAAGTTGAAACAACCCATTGAATTCATAGATCCATATGAAATAAGTTTCTGGCTTGATAACTCGTTTATGATAATTTAAAACTGGATTAGTGAAATAGAGAAAATCGAATGAATCTAATACCTGCATTGTTTTAGCGATTGTTGGCCTATTCATACAACTAGTTCATCAATTTAAGAGATAATCGCAAATCTTCAATTATTTTATTTATAACATTTTGACTTATTCCGTAAAGACCTTCTTATCAGCGTAGAAACTCCTCTTCGTTTTTTATATTATTTTTACGTTACTCTCTTTGTTGTTTCTTTCCTTAATTTTGCTGTCTTTTCCATTGCTTTTCTATATTTTTCTTTCCTTTACTCTTATCTCCTTTTTTTGTTTATTTCTTTTTTTCTTTCCCTTTTTTTGTTTATTTCTTTTTTTCTTTCCCTAAATAATAATCTAACCTCTTGGGCCATTTTGACCGTCCAACATAGCTAGTCAGTCGTTTCTTCGTTCGGCCAACGGAAAAATCCGCGGGATCGCAACTCGGTCCCCACCTGTTCTTTTCATCGGTTTGGTGGTCTCCTCTTCCACTGCTTTCGCCGGCGCGTTCCGATAAGAATATCCTCTGGGCCGGAGGACTTTAGTTCTCCATTGCCCACTCAGTCCAAAATCGCACCACATAAGTTGATAGCAAGAATGACTCCTTTGCATTGATATTTATTAAAAACTACCGAGCATTTTGTAATATTTTCTATATTTTCATCAATTCTTGTTCAAGAGAGCTCGACTCATCTTTCCTCAACACAACCCTCAAACAGAATAATGACCTAATCAGTTGATGTAGCAACACATAGGTATTGATGAAATATCAAAAAAAAAAAAAACTAAAACCGTACTTAATTGCACAACACAATAAATCAATAAATGAAAATGTTGTTCTTGATTGAAGAATTGGTTAGACACAACTTAACATATTAAAGCATTGTTCCAATAAAGATAAGTACTTATGCTGCATGTGTGTGTTTGCAGATATGAATGTTGGTGTTGGTGAAAGATATTAATGTCATTTGGTAGATATGTATGTAGGTATGTATGAATGTATGAGCACGTGAACACAAACAACTGAGTAAATGGTAAACGTTTGACACGCACATAACAATAACAACAACATAAGGATTATGATACAGGGATGCATGTAACGCCTAATAACACACACAAATCGTCGCCCGGATAAATGATTGTCGTATGTGAAAATTTGGTCGAATTGAGTTATAAATGCAGTTACACTGAACTGATCGAGATCTTTCGAATGGAGTCATCAGGGTTTTGATATCTCCTTTAGTTTCCGAGATATTGAGTGAAATTTTTAAATTTTTTATATTTAAGATACATTTTTGGATTGGTTATAAGCAGAATGTGCTTTTAAGTGAAAAACTGTTTATTTTATTTTTATAAAAAACAAAATGTCATATTTAACTAATTTCAAACATCTTAAATTTAGACCAAAATCCGATAATTATTTGTCGTACGTCATACATTGTTCCTGCAAAACTGTTGCCAAATGTAACATACGACAAAACTTTACGGAAGAAAATCCTTTATAAATTCTAAAATAATTAACAAAACCCGTTAAAAAGTAATTAATTAAATAATTTCTTGGACCAGTAAAATTCTCCCAAACTTTGGACTAAATGCAATAAAGCGTTTTTGAGAAATTGAACTCCAAACTTCAAGTCTCATTTTCTAAAAGTCGTCAAATGTAACATACGACAATCATTTATTCGGGCGACGAAATGCAATTTATACAATTATGAATTGATTTCAACATACCTGTTGCTGTTGCGGGTCTGGTTGTTGTTGTTGTTGTGGAGGTGGTGTGGTTGACTTTTTGCCACTTGCCGATATCAAGTCCGTAGTAGAAGGCGTGACCAAAGCTGGTGAAACTGGTGGTGTTGTTGTGGTTCTCGTCGTAGTTGTGGCTACTGTTGGCAGGGTTGCTTGTTGTGGAGGTGTTGGTGATGGAGAAGGCGCCGTTATCGATGGATTCGTATCGAGTGTATGCTTGGAAATGACAACGGTTGTGGTCTTTTGAATTTTATCTTGGTCATGATGTTCCGCTGGAGATTTTGGTGGAACTGAGGTAAATGCATCAGCGGCGCGAACAATTTCGAGGACCTGTTGGTAGGAAAATAAGAAAAAACGATAAAATGTATGAGACACTTTGAATTTTTAATCATAAGCACAGACAAAAAAGAAGCACTAACAGTACCATTCCCTGACTAACTGGTGCGTTCATTATGAAACTTGAAGGATTGCACCATAGCAAAGTTGTTCTTCTCGGGGTTTTAATGGCGTAGGAAAACCTTTCACATTAACCAGACATAAAATGACCCCAAAAAGGTTCCAAAATGGTCGGAAATATAAAATAAAAATTCCTGAAAATATACCAAAGAAGTCCCAGAAACAATTGCGAAATAATCGCTAAAAAGTCCTTAAATGATACCGAAAACAATGTCGAATTCTCCCGAAAAGAACCAAAATAGTCCCTAAAGGTTACAAGACTCTCCAGGAAAGGTCTTGAAATTATTGTAAAAAAAACTCCAAAATAGCCCCGGAAGAATTTATCAAAGTGCAGAAATGATTTCAAAAACATTAAAAAGTCCAGTAAAAGAACTAGGCCGAAAAGATTCCGAAATTATCCCAAAACCTCCCAGAAATTGTACGAGAAAAGCTCCGAAACTATGATTACTGATCCCAAAAACCAACCAGCCGTGAAATTTCGCCAGGAACATTCATTTTGCTTGGCGATTTTTAAATTATTTGGTCAATTCACAAGGGGTGCCGTATTCGTCTATCGTTGTATGTTTTTGAAAAATAGACAAATAGCACGAAATACCAGAGGTTGTGAATTGCGTAATTATTTCCAATAACATACCTACCCTTTTAAATGTTCTGTTATTTTATTAATTTTAAACGTAAACTTCAACAAGTGTTTCTTTTCGATCAATTTCGAATTACATGAACAATTTAAAAACGGGTGAACAAATATTCCTACTTAATTAATAACATTTTGTTCCATACCTTTTCCGGTGTACTCTTTTCCTTAGTTTGTTGTGCCAATGTTTTATCGACCTTTGTAATTGAGGTGAGAGCATCAGGAGAAGTTTGCGGCGCTTGTGGAATACTACTTTTAGATGCATCGCCTTCCATCGCATGCTGTTGTGGTGGAAAATTGTTTGCACTCGTCGGAATGGTTGGCGAGTGCGCCAATGCCGCCACAGATGCCAGTACTGAGGTTTCACTTGAATCGGTTTTCGGGGTAAAAACTTCCAAATCCTTGGTAATGAAAAATATGAGAAGGATTTTGAAAAACAAGTCTTATTTATTTAAAAAAAAACTTTTATTAGTGTTAACTATATTTGTATGTTTCAAGAGGTCAGGGTGTGTAATTTTCAGTTGAATTTTTCTGAAAACTGTTTCTATAGCAAATAAAAAGTGAAATTAATTAAAAATTCTACGTCAACGTCAGGCAGCCCGCGATATACCGAAATAAAAGCGCTAGGTTTTTCTGATTTTTGCATACTTTCATTACAACATTTCCCACTTCACCATGAAACGCGCTGTCAAAAATAAAAATTCAAAATGCTTTGCGTTGGCGCAGCAACAGCGGCGAAAAAAATATTTTTATGAAGATCTAGATTAGATTTTAGTAATGAACAATTCATTACTACCTTGTATGAAATTGAAATTTTTTTTGTGATCTTATGCTATTAGCCATCAGTGCGTCATTTTGGTAGTATTTCTTGCTATTTTTGTTTATTTATCGGTGATAGTTGCGATCAAATCGTAATTTCGGTTTCTCAAATCTGCTAAAATCTTCTTCATTTTTGGGAATTTATTTTGAAGATTATGCTCAAGTTAATTCCCAAAAACGGAGTTAATTCGGAATTTGCGTTAATGTATCAGCCCTATTAGTTGTGTATAGCACTTAATTGGCTGAAGAAGGCAAAAATCAGTGCAATCGACCAAATATTGAAACAAATATAAGCCAACAAAAATTATATTTCATAAATGCTACCTTTGCTACTTTGGATAGACAAAAAGTTTTTGTGCTACAGCGTGCTATACCTTCGTACTACAATATAATGAAAGTTTAGAATATTTTCTATCGGTTCCAGAAAACAATTTTTGCCCATATTTACTTCCCTTGAATTAATGACGAAAAGTCACATTAAATTTTCATAAAAGTGACATGACGTATTTGTAACATATTTTGTTAACGAGTCTGTAGTCCTAGAGAAACAAATAAGAGGGAAGATAGGATTTCTACTGATACAGATGTTATTAATAGACTGCTGGCAGGTTCTGACCAAGAAACTGTCTATGGAATTGGATCCTGTTGCCAAGGATATATTTTTTTACAGCTATTTCACGCTTAAGGAAACTTTAAAAAGAGCGAAAAAATTTAAGTATTCGTATGATGACAATATTTCCAGCTCTATAAGTTATGGAAATATCATGGATCGGGCAACAGAAAAATTTTAGGGTATCTGAGTTGTGAAGCACATAGATTTTTTTATTCTCATCTCCATTTCTTTTCTAGGTAACTCAGATTTGGCACTTTTGAAGCAGTTTGACAGAACAAAACATGCTGCTATAGGTTTTCTTTGCAATACATATGTATGTATGTATGAAAGTACTTACTTGTCGTATGCGTTCATCGTCGTCACGATCCAAACTCGACATGCTTTGGCTCTGACTCAATTCGGAACCAGTTTCGGAGGCACGGGAGCCTGTAAAGTAAACATAAAACAATTATATAAAATAAACATTTCCTAAAAAAGTGCGTACACAAAAACTACATTTGATAGCAAAAACATGCACATACATAATTATATGCAAATCCACGTCTGTATGGGCGTACAAGCCCATAAACGAAAATTTTGTATACCCCAAATTCCACCCACCCCTCATCTAACAATCATACGTACCATGCCGGCTGCTCGGTGTGTTGAAGCCTGTGCTCATGCCGCCCGCTGCACCAATGGAATGAATTAAATTGGATTTGTCGTATCCTTTGCAAACAACTAAATGAATTTCATTGCCAGCGTTTCGTAAAATATTCACTGCATCCTGATGTGAAGCTCCCAACAGCGAGTTACCATTGACTTCCAACAGCCGCATACCAACCTAAAATTCACAAAATATTTAAACAAATGCCAACACTTACAACACAACGCAAATTAACAATAATGGAAATGTAAGTAAATAAACGTAGCTGAAAATCCTTTTCAAATTTCATAAAAAATTAGGAAATAAGTGCAAAATAAAATAACCGAGTATGAGTTTAGCGGCAAGCTCGTAGCAGCAGCAACAAACATTGCTTTTCAGTTATTTTCGTTGAACTCTCATTTTCTTCTGTCGTAAACGAGCACGCAATATCAATTTATTCCAACCAATTTTAGCAAATACACACACATTGCTAATACTTCAAGAAGCCTTTGCTTCGGTTTCGTTATCCCTAAATATGTGTGTGGCATGAGCTCATTATTTATAGATGTGTGTACATACCTTTAGTCTTCCATCGCGTCTCGCTGCGCCAACTGAATTAATCTTCGAAACAAATACACCCTCATCGGTGGGATCAAGAGGATTGCCGCGTTGACCATTTAGTCCGCCCTTAATGTGCATGCCCAAACGTTCGCCTTCAACTTTGCTAATGATGATATCCTGTGATTTATAATAAATATGAACAACTATAAATATGAAAGTGCAGGGAAATTTCAATAGCAGTAGTGCTACTACATGCATTTATACATATTTATATTTAGAAAGTGTGCTCTAACAAAACGCAAATATGTATGTCCCCTCATAGATATGTACAGTAACACCGTGTTGACTGTTCAGGCGATTTTTCGAAAAGGCTTTGATTTGATGGAGTGTGCGAGACCCTATACACGAGCCCATATGTACAAGAAAAGACTGTAGTTGGCAAGCAGACATCCCAAGATGTGGACTGATCTCATAAGGAACCATATACTGCTCCTGGTGAAAGCCCCCAGCAGTTGGCACTTGTGCGCAAAAAAAGTGATAAATTTGGCCGAGTGCCTGGCTAGATTTTCCCTCCAGTTTTTTTGATGGATTTAAGACAGGTCTTTTGTCTATATATGTAGGTCCTGCCAAAAAAAAAAGCCACTGAACTGCCGGAGACGAGTCAATTGACACATTTTTCCACTCCGCTTGCAACGAGTAGACACAAGCTTCTCTCGGTTTTTACCGAAAACGCTAATGCGAGGTGGGCACTGGAACCTCATTATTAACCTCTCTAGGGGCACTGTCTGATGGGCGTGATTTTTGTGGCAGCTGTAGGGATGAAGAAGAGATTGATTTGAACACTTCCTCTTCAAGTGTCCCGCGCTAGCCAAAGCTAGGGCAGAATGTCTGAACCAATGTTTTTTGTCCGTTTGTGTGTGACGGAAAGAGTTAAGGGTCTTTCTGGGATTATTTTTGGTCATTTTGGGTAAGTAAAGTTAGCGCTAAGTTGAAAGCACCGAGCAAGCTTGGTCCCCAGGTACTTCTTTGATTAAGCGAGTATTTTCAGACTTGGTTAAATTAAAATGCGCATATAATACGTGAAGGCATCGTTGCGCAGAGCATCAGATTTGCACTGATAGAGCGATTCTTGGAAATTGGCTGTCAAATGAAAGGGATCTACCTGTAAATGCACGGCAGGGAAAATTTCTTTGAAAAGGGTATGTTTTTCTTAGGGTTGTTACCACCTGTTTAAAAATAATTTGTTTCTATTAGGGAGTTGTCTCCCTTTTAAATTTTAGGTGTTAGAGGCCTTGACCTGAAAATGAGTAATTTATTATCATTCTTATAAAATGGGTTGCCACCTGTTGTACTATATCGACGCGCCATACGAACACTAACACCAGAAATTTTGTCTCTGACGATAAGTATAACTTTCATTTTTTTCTCTGAAGATAATGTACTACCTATAAGTGTTAGTTTTCGTCAGATACAAAATAAAAGTGTGTGTTTTCGTCAGACGCAAAATAAAACTGTTTGTTTTTTTACAGAATTTTAAAAGTTTTAGTTTTCCTAAAAAATTTAAAAAGTGTTAGTTTTCGTATGGCACGCCGATATAACACACGGGATTTTTTGTACTGAGTATCAGATATACATCGTTAGAACGATTCGGGATTTTTTGAAAGCCTTCATCTTCTCTAGTGATATATGTATGTATATTCACTAAACTTTTGTCTGCCGCAGTTTACTGTGAGTGACTGTACTTTTATTTAGGAGTATGCAAAAATAAGGAATAAAGTCTGAAAACGAAAAGTAAAAGATTGAAAATAAAATTGGTATGCGTAAAATAAAAATCTAGATTTAGCCTACATTATTGAATTCGCCAAATTGAATCTACAGCAAGCAAATTCTATTTTAACATCAGTTGACACTTGGAATTTGGCCCTCGATTCGAGTAATAAGAGATGAGAACGAGTGTTCAACCATAGCTTCGTTCGTTCGCTGCTTATGAATAATTATTCCTGGGAAGGGGTTTCTTTGTCACAAATCACGGCGAATTCAGCTGTTTTTGCATAGGTGATCCATAGTAAAAATTGTTGAACTAACATGAGTATGCATTCCAGAAAAATTTATTTTTCGACGTGCAACACAAAAACTAACACTTTAAATTTTTCAAAAAACTAACACTTTTAAAACTAACAAGTCATGCATGTTGACAATAAACTCAAAAAATGCCCCTTTAACTCGAGTTTATGGCCCAGGGTTGGGCCGGGGGGGTCCAATAACCCAAACGGCAATAAACCAAATTTGTGTTATTGCATCACTTTCAGAAATAAGTCAAATTTTGCTTCCCACGTTTGAGCAATAAGGCAAAAAAGTGGACATGAACGCATCACTGACTTTTTTCCCGCGGCGCGGGGCGTGTGCCGGATTGCGGCGACCGGTCGCAGCGGGTCGTGCGCGGCTTGGCCCCAACGACTTAAGCAGGTTTGATATGAGCCCCTTGCGATCGTGTCTGAAATGAGCAATAAGACAAAATTGGACTTCTTTCAGAGTGGTAATAAACCAAACCTTAAAATTTTGCTACATTTTGTGTTATTTTAAATTCAACAAAGTTTGTGTTATTGCCGTTTGGGTTATTTCAACCCCCCCCCCCCCCCCCCCCCCCCGGTTGGGCCATTTTGAGTAAAAACTTATTCAAATAAAAAATAAAAAATTATTCATTATTTTAAAAATTTTGAGTGATGTGTGACCGGTTATTTTTATTCATAAAAATCAAAGTTATAAGTTATTTTTATTTCAAGCGATTCTTGAAAACTTCATTTTTAATCAGTTATTTACAAATGAAAAATTTGTCCATCGAGACCCCGGCAAATTATACCCATATGCGCAATACATTTGGCGTAACCTCGTGACCATTTTCTGTATCGTTTCGGGACTGTTTCAGGATCGTTTCGGGACCATTTTCGGTATCATTTCGGTGTCATATCCTACGATGTCATATCATATGATGTCATATCATATGATGTCATATCATATGATGTCATATCATATGATGTCATATCATATGATGTCATATCATATGAGGTTGTTGTTGTTGTTGTTGTTAACAATGCATTGCCCTGTCTAGAGTGTATGATCATTCCGAAAATCTTCATCAAGCTCTTCTATGGGGAGTCCAAGGAAACGTGCAGTTTCAACAGGGTTTGTCCAGAGGGGTTAGAAGTGTAGGTTCAGATGACCAATTGAAGAGATGTAGGGTATCATGGGGGGTCCTACCACATGCAGGGCATGTGTTTGAGATTGTGTCATTCAGTCTGGATAAGTAGGAGTTTAACCTTACACTGTATCCAGACCTAAGCTGTGCCAAGGTGACTCTTGTCTCCCTTGGTAAGGTGCGTTCTTCTTCAGCAATATCCGGTGGAGGACTGTTCAGAACGGGATTCACAGGTAGAAATCTGACAAAAGTGTCTACCGACTCGGTGTGGATGTCGGTTAGAGCCCGCTTATGATTCTGCAGATAAAACGGCAAGGTATTATGATGCCGGATCTCATCATAATGCTTACGGAGATGTTTCCTTATGTCTCTCGGGGGCGGATCTGTGCCAAAAGATGACGGTTTGGATGTGCTGGCTTGTGGCAATTCATTTACATTGAGCAGTTTTGTTTCCTGATGGAGGTGAGACTCGGAAGACATTAGAAGACATCCCGTAGCAGTTCTGATGGCAGTATTTTGGTAGACTTGTAACTTCGTCCAGTTGGTGTTATGTACATTAGGCCTTATATGTAGTTAGCAACGTTTCTTTGTCTTTTCCCCAAGTACTGCCGGCAAGTGACTTGAGGATCTTGTTGCGACCACGTACCTTTGAGACCATTGCAGACACATGACCAGCAGATGAGAAAGTATTATCCAGTATCACCCCTAATAACTTTGGGTGGCTGACAGTTGGTAGCTTAGTGCCATCAACGAAAATGTCTAATTCATTTCTCACCTGGTGCGTCCATGTCGTGAAAAGCGTCGCCGTGGATTTAGTCGGAGATATCGTCAGATCTCGCTCAGTGAAAAACCTGGAAAGGTCGCAGAGGTAACCGTTGATTTTCGCACAGAGTATAGGGGCCCTTCCCCGTCGCAATTATTGTACAGTCGTCAGCATATGAAACGACGGTGACGCCCTCTGGTGGTGGGGGCATCTTCGACAGATTGAAATTAAACAGTGTCGGGGATAGGACACCACCCTGTGGCACCCCCTGTCTAATACATCTAGGTTTTTATGTTGCGTTTCTAAAGTTGACCGACGCCTGTCGTCCATTCAAATAATTAGCGGTCCATCTCTTTAACCCATCAGGTATCTGTGTTTCGAAGAGATTTTGTATGAGAGTGGCATGGTTGACTGTGTCAAAAGCTTTCGACAGGTCAAGTGCCACTAACACAGTCCTGTAATTTGGTTGGTTTTGATTTAGGCCGCTATTTATTTGCGTTGTAATGGCATTGAGTGCGGTGGTGGTGCTGTGAAGCTTACGGAAGCCATGTTGCTGACTAGCCAGGTGCAGATTTGGAGTATAATACGGGAGCAAAATGGACTCTAGCGTCTTCACTACCGGCGACAAAAGTGATATAGGGCGATATGAATCGCCTATGTTTGCCGGCTTTCTAGGTTTTAGTAGTGGAATCACTCTCGCCTTTTTCCATATTTCAGGAATGACGAAAGTGTTCAGTGAAAGACTGAATAGAGCCGTATTTGTGTCCCTCCTGGCCTAGATGTTTCAGCATCTTCATGGCAATGCCGTCGGGGCCGATGGATTTTGAGGGCTTAGGCTGTCTGATGGCTTCCTTGACCTCTGAGGCAGTGATGCCAATGGGCGTGTTTTGGTTTTTGTATTTAGCGCCTGTCGCATGGTTCTACGTTTAGTTCTATCGGGCGGGGAATGTAGTACAAATTTTCTACAGAAGGAGTTCGCACATCCCCTAGGGTCCTTCTTCACCTATATAACTTCATATGATGTAACATCATATGATATGACATCATGTGATATGGCATCATATGATATGACATCATATGATACGACATCATATGATATGACGTCGTTTGATATGACACCGAAATGATCCCAAAACAGTCCTGAAACGATCCAGAAAATGGTCCCGAGGTTACGTCAAATGAATTGCGCATATGGCAAATAAGTGTTAGTTTTCGTCAGACACAAATTTTCTGATGTTAGTTTTCGTATGGCACGTCGATTTCGCCCATGTATATTAATACACTGTCTCTACCATTATTACTATGCAGTAAATATTGATATGGATATAGCGACAATAAAAATTCATACTACGACCATAGATATTGATACGCCGTTCAAATATATTACAATCCTATCCATACATATAAAAAACTTGACTTTTTATTGGAAGCAAATAAGATTTGATAACTAGCTTATTCTGAATGATTATTGCATCAATTTTATCGCTATCAATAGTAATATTGACACAACATTCAAGGCATTTCTCTCAGTGCAGTGTAAACCCGAAAATATTCGACATAAAACCTGACCGTATCGGATTGACATCGATTAAAAGGCCCGGCATTTCGAAAAATGTATCAAAGCCTTACCTTGGAATTCATGAAATGTGTTTACCTTCATCTAAACGCAACAAGAGAATTCCAAGGTATCTTCAAACGGGGTGCATTTCGCCCAGTATAAGAGCGTTGGTTTGCTACATCGTCAATAGTAACTTATTCGAAATGCAAACAAGTTAATAATTTAAAATTTAAAGTGCTTTCAATTCAGTAAATTTAACACAACAAAAGATAATGAAATCTTGGAAACATGTAGTACATAGTCCAAACAAAGAAAAGCGGCTTACCTCAACCTCGGACTTTGGATATTGCAAAAATAAAAATGGAAAAATTGTGTAAATTTTTTGCAATAGAGTGTGAGAAAAGAACAATCCCTAAGATAATACTTTTTTAGGTGTAGCGAAATTGCTTAGATGATAATTGTTATTTTTTTGATCGAATAAGCAAGTAAATTAAAGCACCAAAGAAGCTTATACTTACTAAGTAATTTTCGAAAAAAAATCACTGTATGAACTAAACTCACCTGGAAACCGGGTGGTGGAGGATCATGTTGTATGGTCAATTTGATATCATCGCCAGGTTGTACTAGTTCCATCACAGCTTCTTGATGAGTTGCACGCGAAATGTCAATATCATTCACCTTCAAAATTCTATCACCCATGCGTAGCTTACCACATTTATGTGCGATGCCTTCGGGTACAATCTGAAATTAAATTTTTATAATTGTGTTTTGATAACAAAATCAAATGTAATTGAATAAGTTTACTAAATGGTTTTCACTTTATGTTAGCTGTAATATTCAAGTCTACAATTTCAAGGAAATTCTAGTTCGTTTTGAAGATTATTCAGCGACTTCTTGTCGAAAGGCGTTTAGCTCAAATTAACAAACACCAAAATAACATTTGCGTTAAAATGGAACGTACGAACTTCTAAAGAAATATATGTATTAACTATTTAGTCGGTCGTTGTATAATTTATAGTAGCTAAGTCAAATGCACACACAGAGGGGAGGGAGCATGGTGGATGACACAGGGCCGGATTATACAGCAGTGGTGTTATGTTATCCCTAGTAGCACATTTCATACATTTATAAAATTCTACTACCTTTATATTAAGTCATTTTCTTGTTTGCAGCCTCATTTCTATACGAAATTTCGTTTTTGAGTAACTTCCCGTTGAGCTAGACACTTAAACTTGCAACAATGTTCAGAACGCTGTGACAATGCAATGTGGCGCTAGGTGGCGCACGGATCGAGATATACGGTAAGTACTGATACTTTAAAGGTGAATCTTGCGATGGATTTTTGAGTAACTGCCGGGCAAGCTTTAAAACTGAAACTGGACAAAGTAGACTCCTGCTAACAATCTCTAGCGGACGTATCTGTAGCTGACATTTGCTATCAATATTTTATCTTGCAAAATTGACTGCCCAGAAATATTTATTCTTTTTAGTACAGGAATCTACACAGAAAACAATGGCACTGGTGAAATCAACAATCTCGTACTGTTATCCTCAAGTTAACCAAATTCTGTTGAATTGACCAAATTTTGGTTATTTGAACGGAATTTTTTGGTGAAGTAACTACACTCAACTGTGATAGATTTGTCAATTTTTAATTAACAAAATTTGGTACAACTGACAGAATTTGCAGTTAATCCAACAGCGAAGGTACTGTTATTACTGTCATAGAACAAAGCTGCGACAAGCATAAGTACACAATGGCATAATGGTAGACACCTGCGTTTAGCAGTCAAAGCTCGATTATCGGTGAAGGCAACAAGGCAACGTAAGAAAGTTGGGTGGCATTTAAAAGAAAGCTGTAATTAGACGCTGGCAAGCATAAGTATACGATAGCGTCATCGTAGACACCTGGGTTGAGCGTTCAAGACACCTGAGTTCGATTCTCGGTGAAGTTAATAAAATAACTCTGAAAAATTATTATTTTTTTATTTCGTTTAGTGTTAAAATAACACTTATTTCACACGGTGAGCTTAAACAAGTTATTATCAAAAGACAAAGTAACCAAGATATTATTTCATGGTTGTATTCTTGGACATATTAGAAGATGTTCTGAGCCAAAATTGAAATCAATTCATCGGGCACATTTTGAGAAAATCGCATTTTTCGTTACTTGATTGCCATTTGAAAAAATTAAGTAAGCTATGGAAATTAAACAAATAATTTGCAAATAGAAGGCCGAGAAATAGTCTATGACAGTTATTCTAAGTAGTTGCATTAATAAAAAAAAAAAAAAAAACTGTATTCTGAGCGCAAAATGCCGAAAAGGGTACCATCAACTCATATGGAAAATCGTAAAAGATTGTGTGTTCTGTGTTTTAAAGTGAACGGTATTCGTGACTGGAATAATAGAAATAAAATGAGAAATATAACCCCGAAAGGGGAAATCGAGAATCGGTTGAAAAAATATTTATGTGATTACGATTCATCTCGGAAAGAATTACCTACAGGAATTTGTAGTCTGTGCTTAAAAATATTATATGCTCGTTCACAAAATGAAACTGCAATTACAGTACCAGATTTAAATATATTTAAAGCAGCAAATATAAGTACTCGGTCGCTTGGTTCTAGTAAATGTTTGTGTCCACTTTGCAATATGTGCAGAAAAAATAATATTGTGAGGAACACAAAATTCATCAAAGGTGAGATTTTTATTTAAGCAAATACAAGTCGACAGAATTTCGTGATCATGAGCAAATCCTATAGTGTTTATCGAAATTTCTACCGAATTCCGCTTATATCCATAAAATTTCTCAATGATAACGAAATTTTTATTCGCCGTCGGCAGTTTGATCATATTCAGCAAGTGTTTACATTTTATAGAAAACCGGTAATCAATTGTTTTTTGTCTTTTTTTAGGAGTTTCTATACCAACATTAAAAATCAAATTTCGTAAAAGATGCACTGACTGCCTATCAGTCATTGCCAAAGGTCATCCACATAATTGCTGCTCGAGCCAACGTGTGCTCAATGTGCGTACTATTATTGACGAATCGAATCCAAAAGAGAAAGAGCACATCATTTCATCTTCTTTGCGCAGAGTACAAAATTCGAAAGTCAATAACACGGCGACAAAGGAAAACCTTGGTGATAATGTAATAATGCTTTCAAATACAAACGGCAAACCTACGACTGTAACCACCGTAAAGCAGAATGTGAATAGTGGTGTTTATCTTACTAGTGACAATATGAAAAACATTCAATCAAATTTCAGTTTAAGTCAGAGGACAACACTAGGCATTGCGAGCATTATTCGCAAAGTTTCAGGTAGTAGAAACGTTGTGGAAACCAACTTAAGCGGGCTACTCACCTGCCAAGAAATGCCTCAAGAAAAAAACGAGCATATATTTCTTGTGCCTGGTCAAGAAATTTTGACGTTTACCAAATTTTCCATTTTTTTGTAAATTACTCTTATAAAAATGTACAAAATATGTTTAGCGAAATATGTACTCATCTTTGCCGTGGATCTGCACGTTTACCTCAAGAAATATATACGAGCATATTTATTTCTTGAGGTAAACCGGCATTGCCAACCATCGAAAATTGTAGTATTTTTTCTTATGAGCTGAGTATTGGCTCAAGAAAATCTGACGTGTGAAAACAGTTCTTGACCATTTCTTGAGCGTTTTTTTATATGAAGTTTGACATTTCTTGGCAGGTGAGTAGCCCGCTTTAAAAAGAAAACTTTATGAAAAGAGTCACGCCGTAGATGACTTTTTTGAAATAAAATATTTTAGTTTTGAAATTGGTACCAAAAAAGACATGTCCGTAACTCAACAGGGTGCCGTATGCTGCAACAATATTGGTGGTTTAATTCAATTCGTTGAAGATCAACGGAAGTTATCCAGTGTTAATTATAAATTTGGCATAGATGGAGGTTCAGGTTTTTAAAAACTCTGTTTATGTATTCAGTCTCCACATCAACATAGTTGTCCTGATAACATATCGCGTAGACATACATTTGCAGATGGCGTTATTTCAAAGGGGTTTTGTGACAGTGGAGTAAAAAAGCTTTTCGTTGTTGGAGTCTCACCTAATTGCAAGGAAACATATACTAATTTAAAAATGTTACAGAGTGATATCAATTTGGCTGAGGTTAATGGTATTTTCGCAGTCGATTTAAAAGTATCGAATTTAATATGTGGAATCGGAGCTCATAGCAGTATGTATCCATGCACATGGTGTTTTGCGAATAAAAATAATTTAAATCATCGAGACGTTCTAAGGACAATTGAGAATATTACAGAAAATTATAGTAAATGGAAAGAAGCAGGTGGAAGTGACAAATCGTCCAAAGATTTCAAAAGCTGTATAAACTTGCCCTTAATAAAGAGTTTCCATACAGAATCAGATACTTTAGTAATAGATATTATAGTTCCACCTGAGATTCATCTAATGCTTGGAGTAGTAAATACTATGTTCAACGACATGTTGACTAAGTTTCAAAGTATTGCGTTCATGTGGGCTGAGAAGTGCTATGTCCAAAAAAAGATTTTTCGTGGTTGCTCAGGTTTTGATGGGAATAGTTGTAAGAAATTATTGGAAAACACCGATATATTAAGTAGTCTATGTCCTTTAGAGTGCCTAAAATACGTAAAAGCTTTTAACGATTTTCATTCAGTGGTCGAATCTTGCTTCACTATTGATTTGAAAAGTAATTATATTAACTGTATTTCCGTATTTCCGAAAGAGTTACAACGATCTTTCTATACCCATAACCCCTAAAGTGCATGCAGTTTTTTTTCATATAGAAGATTTTTGTTCAAGGCAGGGAATAGGATTAGGGTTATTCAGAGCACGCCATGGAGGCTGTGCACTATGATTTCAAAAAAAACATGGGATAATAAGTATCGAACTAAACCAAATAACCCAAATTATAATAGTCTTCATATTTAAAAAAAACTGTAAACCTTTTTATGTTTATATTAAAATATGATAAATACCAGAGACTTGTAAAAAAAAACGTACCGAAACGAAACTCGCGTTTCTGGCGTTTCTGTTCCAAGAAACTTTAAAGGATATAAACTAAATTCGAAACAAAATGATTGTAACGGTTTCAGCAGAAACAAAATCTGTAACGAAACTAAATTAATTTTGTTCCTTGTAACAGAAACCGAAACAGAAACAAAACTCCTTTGTAACAAAAGTCGTAACAAAACTCCGAAACGGTTCCAGCAGAAATAAAACCTGTAACGAAACTAAATTAATTTTGTTCCTTGTAACAGAAACAAAATTATTAGTTTTGTTCCTTGTAACAAAACCCGTAACGAAACTAAATTAATTTTGTTCCTTGTAACAGAAACGCGTTACAAGTCCCTGATAAATACTAAATAATAAACGTCTTAAAATGTAGTTTTACTATAATGAATAGTAATACTAGAAGAACAGAACAGTCATTTTACCGGGGGTGCCATAAAAAGAACAGGGGCACCCATGAAAAGAAAAAGTGGACCAATTTTTAAAAAACATGGAATTTCTCAAAATGTGCCCGATGAATTGATTTCAATTTTGGCTCAGAACATCTTCTAATATGTCCAAGAATACAACCATGAAATAATATCTTGGTTACTTTGTCTTTTGATAATAACTTGTTTAAGCTCACCGTGTTGTTATATAAAAAAAAAAAAAACATTGTTGTCTTAACCGAGAATCGAGCTCAGGCCCTGGTTTCTGTAACTTTTTAACGAAATTCGATATGGTCGTCAAGATCGATTTTGACAACTTTTTTATAGAAAAAAAAAACAAGAAAACTTTCTTGTAAAACAACAGATTTTCTGTTAAGTTAAGGAGAAGAGTTGACCGTGTTTTGGTTGAATAAACCCATATTTTGATTGATATGACCAGCTCATTTTTCTCCGTGTAATATCCCACAAAGTTTGTTAAGGGTGCACATAAGTCCCGCTACTCTTAAACGAGCCGATAGCCAGAATCGTGCTCCTCTGTAACAAATTAATTTTAGCTATAGCCTTTTTGGTGTATGTTAAGCTTATTTGTGCTGTACGAAATTTTCTTTCGATGACTGAATAAATATATATATACCCTGCACCGAAACCTCAAACTAGTCAGAAAAATACTAGTATACAAGTAGAATTTTCTGGTTGAATTGGTACTAGTCAGGAAATATGCATATCATACTAGTATACAACTATAACTTTCTGGTAGAACTCATACTAGTCAGGAAATATCCATTTCATACCAGTATACAACTAGAATTTTCTGGCTGAACCCATACTAGTCAGGAAATATACATTCCATACTAGTATACAACTAGATTTTTCTGGATGAAATTATACCAGTTAAAAAATACAAAATTCATTCGTCTCGTTTTCTCTTATAATTCATAGATGCTTTTTCGTGATAGGGTAAATACAAATAGCCACTGCTTTCTTAAGAATAAACATGAAAATAAAGTCGAGGGATAAAATAAAGGGTAAGCCAGGAAAATTCTGGTTGAAATCATACTATTCCATGTTCAATGATTTTTGGACTAGCATGGGACTAGTATACTTTATACTAGTCCTTTTTGGACTAGTATGTGGATGGAACTGGTATTTTACAACTAGTATAAAACTGGTATTTCCTGACTAGTAGATAACTGGTATATTCTGGTCGAAATCTGACAATTGACATCTCGTAGGACATCAACACGTAAAAAATACCAGTTGCTTATGTGGAAAAAAGACAGAACACTGACTAGTTGGGCCCGGTGCACCAACTAGTTGTAAAGTAGTTTCCAACTAGTTGCTTTCGCTGCAGGGTACATATCTATTATATTAATAGGCTAACAAATTTTACATATAAATAATTGCCAAGCTTAAACCCATGCTAAAGATGCATAAATATTTATGAAATGCATATGGATTTGTTGGCATACCTCTAAAGCAGTGCACAATTATCTAATATATAACCAATACTGCTTCATTTATCTGTAATAAGCGAATGAAAATTTCTCATGCAACTTGAATTGGTTATCTGACAATCAATTTGTAAATAAAGCGGTAGCCCAGTGGGAAGCGTCAGGGGGTAGTGGTCGAGCGGTTGATGGTTCAAGTACAGTTACAGCTATCGGCCAAAATTTTGTTCTTTTTTGTCATTGAAAATTGTTTATATTTATACCTTTCATGAACATGAAATGGTATTATAACTTTGGTCCGATGTTTGTAAGTATGAGAAGAAGAAGAGATAGACACATCAATAAGTATACCGAAATGATCAGGATGACGAGATGAGTTGATTTAGCCATGTCCGTCTGTCTGTCTGTCTGTCTGTCTGTTTGAACGCAAACTAGTCCCTCAGTTTTTGAGATATTTGGCTGAAATTTTGTATGCGGCCACCATTTTCCAATATAGGAATCATTTGTCGGAACTAGCAAGATCGGACCGATATTACATATAGCTCCCATACAATCGATTGTTCCGATAAACGGATTTTGGGCTATAACTCCTGTAATTAAACACGTAGGAACGTGAAATTTTGGACGTATTGCTATTTTCATATGTGAAATATCGATGCTGAAAATCATCGAGATGGGATAAATATTTCACATAGCTCCCATACAATCGATTGTTCCAATAAACGGATTTTGTAAATAACTCCTGTAGTTATATAGGTAAGAACGTGAAATTTCGTAACTATTGCTATTTTAGAATGTGGAATGTCGGTGTCAAAAATCAATGAGATTGGACCAATATAACACATCTCCCCCATATAATCGATAGTTCCGATAATTTCGGTATGAGCTTAAGTTAAATTCACACAGGCTGTACTGGGATCAAACAGTGAAAATCGTGACGCTTATTCATGAAAGGTATTTAGCCTTCGGCACAGCCGAAGACAGCTTTCCTTACTTGTTTTTATATATTTTTATATTTCTAATCTTGACTTTTTAAAATTTTTATAGACAATATTTTTATGTTTGTGATCTCTATTTTCGAGATAAAAAAATTTGGTGCGAATATTTTTAGTTTACGGAAAGCCATGTGAAATAATAATTTTAGATCATAAGTATACATACATACCACCCATTATAGAAATGCTATAACCGCTTATACAATTTCTTTTTTTTTTTTTGGTAAATATTTCAAAAAATTACCATTAATATAAGTCTGACTGCTCTAATTTTTGAAGATGTAAGCTGCAATTTGCGAATTTTTTTCAAACATAGTGGTCTGTTTATTCAATTTCTGTAGATTATTTCGATAAATTTCACGATTTCTATCGATTGAGATAGAGTTGCTGATAAATTCCTTATTTAAAGTATAAAAATCGAAAACATATTTTATGGATACTTAAATTTTTAACTAAACCAAGTGATAAGCGGAAATCTTAAATTTTACTGAAGACAACAAATAATTTCTTTTCATATGTATATATGTATTAACTTTTAAAAGGGCAGATTTGCAACCCGAGCCCCAAACAAGTCTAGACCAAATAGAAGAGAATTTTTTTAAAAATCAATATACATTTTTTTTCTTTAAATCAAAGGAAAAATCCATATAAAGTGTCTTTTAAATATTGCTAAGTTATGGTTAAAGAAAAAAGCTAGAAAACCCTCAAACTTTTTTTGACCTAACCAGAATTTGTAATTTACCCCCACTAAAAAGTTTTAAAACCACGCCATGTATAATAAATTTTTTTTAAATACAACCCATACTTCTCTAAAATAAATGTGTAACTATTTTCGTTCTCTCGCTCATTAATATTCTTTAATATTACACGAACTCATATTTCCAAATTTCCACCCCTTCAAAATAAACGTCAAACCAATTTCATACTCATATCTATTTGCATACACATATACATACATGCGTAAACACTCCAATTCTCTCGCTCATTGAGTTCAAACAGTAGATTCGGCGTTGAACTCATATATGTATATTGAAATGTTACACTCCAAATAGATGGCGTCGGCGCGAATAGCCAATTTGTTTCCGCATGAGAGTTGCCCCAATATTTGTTGTTATGTACCAAAGGATTAAAAAAAAGTGACTATTTGTTTTTCTCATATCTCGCACGCTTTAGTAAGTTTAGTTTAAAAATAAAATTTTTCGGAAAGAAGCAATCAATGTTTTAACTTTCTGTATTGAAATTCATCAAGGAAAAAAAAAAAAAAAAATGAGATTGAAATAGATACACCCATTGCCGTCAATTTTATATAATATGAAATTTTGCTTTTTTAAAAAAATAAAAATCAAACATCTTTTTCGTAGAATTCTATAATAAAAATGAGATAACTATGGTCGCCATATATTCCAAAGTATTAATAAACAAATGAAAAACTAAAAATATTATATTGTTGTGCCATAAAATCCTGAAAATCTTAAATTTTCAATTACATATATTTATAATAAAATGTAATTTAACTATACAATTTTTTGGGAAAACGTAATCAAAATTATATTTTTACATAAAACTCTAATATGTATGTATATATCTAAATAGAGATTCAAAAGCCCAATAAAGCTTCACTTAATTGTAGAATTCCATATTAAAAAAATTTATTCAAGGAAAAATTCCGATGTAATAGATTTGTTTAAAATGAATACCACCAAACAAAAAAATAAAATAATAATTCAATATGGCTCCTGTTGTTGGAGTACCAAGCTTATTTTGAGAAATTTTGTATATGTGTGTAAAATACCAGCAATGGAAATATTTTGATTCTCTCGCTCTTTGAGAGTTAGAGTAATAGCGTCAAACTCATATTTCGAAGTTGGCTGAACTTCAAAGGAAACCACTCTTTATCTTCATTCTCTCCCTCATTAAACACGTCCTATTATGAGAGAGAAATTATTTTCATTCATAATGGCGCAGCGGTGAGCGTATAGAATACGGTGTGCACAGTTGCAAGACCCGGTTGCGGAATATTCTTTTTTTTTTCTTAAAATATGTTTTTTTTTTTTTTATATTAAAAAACCTTTAATCTTAACTATTACAATTTACTTAATTTTCAACCTAATATTTTTTTGTTCTTCACCTGCTCAAAACGATTGCATAAATTAGTGGCTATTTGTTAAGCACAATCTCATCATCCGATTATTCAAGTGCAACATAAAATCTCGAAACCCGAATATTTGCATGGCATTTGCCATAAATAATTTTGGAAAGGGCTGCTGTAATTTAATATTTTTATTATATAATAACAGCCGCTATTTTTTAAATTCTTTGATGGCCTCATTTTGCCTATAGATGAGTTTTTAATGTATACATTTAAATTGGTCGAATTTCGACCACGGGATATACTAGTATATATAAATATGATAGTGATATGTGACGCCTTGATCGAGATAATTGAAAATTGAAAGCTGATGAACATCTCTGAAAAACGGAGAAAACCTCGCGATCGATTTTTAAGTACCTTCCACGAAAAGCTGAAGACTTGTAACCTGACACCTGCTTCAAAAACGAATTGAGCTGTTGCCTTATTGTAGGCAGTACAAAAAAATAGAAAATAGAAAGATGATAGACAATTTTTAAAGACTACCTTTATATGAATGCTGTTAAAAAGCAGCAGCCAATTTGTTGTTAAACAAAGACATACGGGCTGATTCTAAATAATTTATCACTTTGCGGATTTTGCACTCTCATATAATAAATGTATGAAAAGGTGAAAAGGTTTGCACCGATTCACTTGTGAAAAATAGTTTGGTTTTTGAGATTCGAAACGATAAAGGTCGAGTTAAAGCTTGAAATTGACAAAAGATTGAAAGTCTATTAATTGGCCTACACCTTTATATTTTCAAAGCTCAAAAATTTATTGCAATTGGTATGACTGAAAATTCCAAACCAAAGTCACATTTTAAAGTCAAATATTTTAAAATATAATATTCATGCCAATTCTGAATAATTTTTCACTAGTGAACCGGTGCGAACCGTATAACCTTTTCATAAATTTTTGCTCCCAAATTATATGAGAGTGAGAAAATCCGCATAGTAAGAAGTTATTTAGAATCTGCCTGATTTATATTTCTGCGAAAAGTGTAGTCTTTATAGTAGGTCAACTCTAGTGGCATAATGTTCGGTTTCAACCGAGCTCTCTTGTTAATTATAACATTGTATGTATATTAAAAGTTCATTAAAATCTATTTTTGTTCAAACATCTATTTACTTACATGTGATATGAATATTCCAGGTTCACGATGTCCAAAAGGTACACACGAATGATCTGTGCCACCAATGATGCTGAATCCTAATGATCCCTGATTCTTCGGTAAAATAACTTCCTATAATTTGAATAAAACATGCATGATTGTACAAGTGTAATGACATAAATACTGTGTTGATGTATGTATTAGCTACAGTACTGTGATATATAGATATTTTACAAATTGAAACAAATACAATTTTGATAGATCTTTAAAAAAGCGCAATGAATATGATTTTTGATGAGGTGCGTGGTGCGAATTGTGGTGATATTTATTTAAAAAAAAGTGATTGATTTCTACATTTGAGTCGCAGTGTGTGTTAAGAAAAGCATGAATACATAGAATTACAAAATTTGTTGATAAAACGAGGTTGTAACTTAAGCAGTAATTTTAGAAATGTAGGCACTTGTGTATATTAGTATCCCTAACCCTTTAAAAAAAGAAAAGCAATAGACAATTTTCGATACCGTACTTAGGCCAACTAATGAAAAGCCAAATACGTGGCATTGAAATAATGCCGTGCAGAAAAAAACAGCAAGCGATGGAGAGAGCACATGCAAGTGAGACGAAATCAAAATATTTCACCGATGGGGTGAGTTTTCACATAATCGACAAATTAGAATTAACAAAAAGCATAAATGCAACAAAATAATAAGTATATTTAAGAATTTTAGTAGATACTATAAGCATTTTTCAAAAAATAATATAAGTTCGAGGCATAGAAAACAAAGTAACCGTCATATTTTTCTGAAAGGTGACTTCGTACAGATCACCTTTGTCGAATAAACTTATAGTCCAGCACGTCTAGGTTCTCTTTTCTTTCCTCCTCGGTGGATTAATGACGTAACTGTCAGTTTTCAAGTTTCGAAATAACGTGCACAAAAGCCTTAAAAATTAGTTACTTTTGCAGTGTATATCTACATTTTGGAATTGTATTACAAATAGTTTCCGGTAGAAGTTAGCTGGTGCCGGTAGAACAACGACGCAAGTGATTAGTTTTAGTTTAAAACAGATGCGCCTGTTTCGGTTCTACAACGACGCAAAAGGAAAATAGATACTTTGCGTATATTCTTAGTGAAAAAAACGATATATTTGAAGGGTGAGTCGTTGAAATAAAATAATGGTAATTTTTTTCGCATAACCTCGTGGTACAAGGACGTAAATGGAAGTTGCTTCATTGTTGCTCCAAAATCTTTGTCGGTAAAAATGGCTTTCGTGACCATGTTGTTTCTACACGTACATGTTTTTTAAGAAAAAAGTTTCATAGTAGTTCAAGCTGATATTTCTTAGAATAAAAAAAATTCATGGATTCTAAGAAAATTATTTTACAATTTATCAATAAATTCGTGCTTTCTGAGGATTTGTTACCATATTTAAGGAAAAAGTACTTATATTCTAAGAAATATAATTAAATTTCTATGAAAAAGTTCTTTGGAGCGGTTTTAATGAATAATTCTTAAAATCCATGTACTTTTTCTTTGGAAACATTACCTTTTTTGGTTCTGTGTAGGTTGTATTAATTTTCAAATTCTCTAGGAAGATTTATCTTTAAATACGATGGAGCATGTCTACTTATCTCTTTTGGTTTGGTTTTAGAAAAGTAAGAAAATATTTACTCACTCGACTTTTTCCCATAAACAGTTCCTAGAACACATACCTAACGACTATAAAAAATTCTTCTCCAACACTGCCTTCCTTAGCTGCAGAAATTTCGTTATGTCTGTATTGATGTTACTTTTGTTTATGTTACCTGCTTGAACAGTATCAACTAAAGAGTACTATTTATAGTTGTGACAATTTGCTTTTAAGCAACAGTGTAGTTTTATTTTCATTTAAAGAGTCTTATTTCGACTTGTGACACTTTAGTTGAAAAAGTGTGAAATAGTTTGCGATATCGTTCAGAGGTGTGATTTTCTTTATAGAAAAAGTAAGTATAACCAAGTGTATTATCTTTGATACAAGTAATTACGATAATTGATAATTTAAATCAATGTATTACTATTAAAGAGACACAATTTGACTTAATACCACAAACTCAACGAAAAAATTTCAACTAAATTGGCTCGTATTGTCAAAACTACCCAACAAAACTAATAAGCTGTTTGTAAATCAGCTTTTTACAGGCTTTAATACCATTTGGAACTTTATTTGATTAAAAAATTGCGACCATGTCTGCAAAAACAGTTTTTTTTTCCTCTCCTGAATATTTTATATTTCTTGAGTTGTGACTCTTTTTGATTTAGTGTGCGATATGTAAGTTTTAGAGGAACAACGAAGCAACCGAAAGAGGTTTGCGGAACTTGCTGATTTTAAAACATAATGTGGCAGACTTATCGTGATCGTATTTATTAAATCTATTCTCTAAAGTATTTAGTGCCAATTTAAAAAAAAAAAAAAAACAAGTAAGGAAGTCTAAGTTCGGGTGAACCGAACATTCAATACCCAGCGGTAATTTGTAGAACGGGATAACAATCATTAGGCCCTAGGAGGATTTACCTAATTTCCGTTACCGAATTATTTCAATTTATGTGATTTTCGATATCGAAAGTGGGCATGGTTGGAGGGCGATTTTATCTAATTTCATTAGATATACTCCCAACGATACTAGTATGCGTTGTGCCAAATTTCATCGTTCTATCTTAATCGGTTTAAAAGTTACGACCAGTCAAATTTTCAAAAAATCCACCCTTAAAAGTGGGCAGTGCCACGCCCACTATAAAAAATTTATGGTGAAAGAATAAGAGGATGCCCAGGGTGATTCACCTATGAAATTATTATATCATTTTAGCCATTTCAGTTACCGAGATATCTCAATTTGTGTGTTTTTCGAAATTTTCGATATCGAAAGTGGCATGGTTGGGGGGCGATTTTATCCAATTTCATCAGATATATTCCCACCGATACTAGTATGCATTGTGTCAAATTTCAACGTTCTATGTTAATCAGTTTAAAAGTTACGACCAGTCAAATTTTCAAAAAATCCACCCTTAAAAGTGGGCGGTGCCACGCCCACTATACAAAATTTATGGAGAAATCATAAGAGGATGACCAGAGTGATTCACCTATGAAATTATAACATTTTAGCCGTTTCGGTTACCGAGATGTCTCAATTTGTGTGTTTTTCGAAATTCGCGATATCGAAAGTGGGCATGGTTGGGGGGCGATTTTATCCAATTTCATCACATATACTCCCAACGATACTAGTATGCCTTGTTCCAAATTTCATCGTTCTATCTTAATTAGTTTAAAAGTTACGACCAGTCAAATTTTCAAAAATTCCACCCTTAAAAGTGGGCGGTGCCACGCCCACTATAAAAGTTTTTTTTGGAAAAATCATAAGAGGATGGCCGGTCGGATTCACCTATGAAATTACATCATTTTAGCCATTTCAGTTACCGAGATATGTCAATTTGTGCTATTTTCGAAATTTTCGATATCGAAAAAGGGGGCGTGGTTGTCATCCGATTTCGCCCATTTTCAATAGCAACCTACCTTGGCCAAAGAGTAACCTGTATATAAAATTTCATGCAAATATCTCAATTTTTACTCAAGTTATCGTGTACACAGACGGACGGACGGACGGACATGCCTGAATGAAATCCTCTTTTCAAACTAAGAACTTTCTTATATGGAACTCTATATCTATCTCGATTATTTTGTGCCGTTACAAACTACCGTTATGTGAACAAAATTAATATACCCTTGTACTAGTACTAGTACGCTGGGTATAAAAAGCAATTTTATGAGACTTTTTACAAAAATGAACGGATGCAAATATTAAAAAAAAAAAAAAAAATTTAATATTTTACAATTGCGTAATTGATTCACCGGGGAAGCGATATTGGCATCAAAATAAAACGGAAGCCCACAGGTTTATTTTGGACTTCGATATATTTATTGATAACTGAGATATCGGTCAGAATGTGGTTGCCCAAAAAACACCTTGAAATTTCCCTACAATATTGGTTTCAAACGAAAGGGAAGGGCCGCAGGATTCTTATCTGGATACCTGAATTATCGGTCAAAACGTTATTGGCCAAAAAGCATTTCAAAATAATATTGAACTAAAAAGTTAAAAATAAGTGAATTCGCTCGAACTCACCTGTATGAATTCGCCTTGCCTTAGGCCAACGGAAAAAATAAAATTTTTTTCTCCCAACATGTTTTATACTTTATTTTGGGTTTTTAATATATATTGATTGAGAATAAGCTTAGAATATCGAAACTTTATGCACGGGAAATATTTGTTGGCACTTTTGTATGATTTATGCGTAAAAACTCTATTCGAGTGGGTAAAATGTTATAACTATCTGAAACGGGCTAATGAGCTCTCTCGTTATTTTTTTAAGTTAAGTCCAAGTCTGCGCTAACGGAAGCATAACGCTCTCACATTATTTTTCTATTAAAATTTTGATCGATATATCGGAAACATGAGTCTTCCTATTTATTGAAACCAAGGACTGAAACCGAAACCGTAACCGATTCATTTTTCAAAACCGCAACCGTAACCGTCATTTTGATCTGAAAAGGAACGAACCCGAACCGTTTCAAAAGCCGGAACAGGTTCCAAACGGTTTTGATTTTTTATGCCCTTTTTCTTTTTGTGGGAACATGTTTTCTTTTACCAAAGGGTACCCTGAAAAGCTTTAATGGAAGATTGTCGAGCAATGTTACAAAATACACGTTTTGACCTCAGTACCAAATTCCGAAGGAGGAAATTTAGCTATAGCTGAATGATGGCAACGAAAACAAGTAAGGAAGTCTAAGTTCGGTTATGATTTTCGAAATATTCCATTTCGGAAGTGTGCGTGTTTGGGAAGCGATTTCGTCGAATTCAACAACAACAGGTTATCATAACCTCTAACAAGATTTTTAGCCGAGCTTCTCTTTCCAACTTGTGGTGTGTTGCTTTTTGAGTTTTTCCTACAAGTTGGCGGGATCTACAGTTTTTTGCCGACTCCGAACGGCACTTGCAAAGCAAATGAATTTTTTGCTGAGAAGCTTCTCATGGCAGAAATACACCCGGAGAGTTTGCCAAACTACTGCCGAGGGGCGACCCCGTTTAGAAAAATTCTTTTTCTAAATAATTTTTAATGTTACTTTTGCCGGGCATCGAACCGCCACGACTTGGTGTAGAAGGCCGAACACTTAACCGCTACACCACGGCGGCCGCCCAATTGCATCAGGTATACTCCCTATTATGCTAGTATACCTTGTACCAATTTCTTCGTTCTACCTACTTTTAAAAATTTATCAAAAAATCATAATAGAAAGACTAGATTAACTATATCATTTTAGCCATTTCCGTTACCGAATTATATCAACTTAGGTTATTTTCGAAGTTTTCGATATCGAAAGTGGGCGTGGTTGGAGAGCGATTTCGAAAGGTGTGTAAGAGTAGGTCGCCTCCCCGTTGGTGCACCCTGGGTAACGCTAAATGACCTACATGGCCTGCACGGCTAGGGTATTATAATTTTGTCCACACTACGTAATAATCGAGATAGATATAGAGTTCCATATATGAAAGTTCTTAGGTTGAAAAGAGGAGTTCACTAAGGCATGTCCGTCTGTCCGTGTACACGATAACTTGAGTAAAAATTGAGTTATTTGCATGAAATTTTGTATACAGGTTACTTTCTGGCCCAGGTAGGTTGCTATTGAAAATGGGCGAAATGGGATTATAACCACGCCCCCTTTTTCTATACCGAAAACTTCAAAAATCACATAAATTAACATATCTCGGTAGATGAAATGACTAAAATGATGTAATTTCATAGGTGAATCCCCCTGGTTATTCTCTTATGATTTTTCCATAAATTTTTTAAAGGAAGGCATTTTTGAAAATTTGACTGGTCGTAACTTTTAAACTGATTACGATAGAACGGTGGAATTTAGCACAAAGCATACTAATATCGTTGGGAGTGTACCTGATGAAATTGGAGTAAATCACCCTCCAACCATGCCCAGTTTCGATATCGAAAACTTCTAAAATCACCTAAATTGACATAATTCGGTAACGGAAGTAGCTAAAATGATATAATTTTACAGGTGCATCTCCCTGGTCATTATATAATGACTTTTTTATAAATATTTTAAAGTGGGCGTGGCACCGCCCATTTTAAGGGAGGCATTTTTGAAAATTCGACTGGTCGTAACTTTTAAACTGATTAGAAATATTGAGTGATTTTTATTTAGTGTTATTAACGTTCAACTTTTCTTTTACCTAGATGCTAAGCTTCAAGTTTAAAAATAATACTACCGTCGATTTTGGCCATCCAGTCCAAATTATCGGTAGTCTTCCATAATTTAATTTTGAATTCAAAATTAACCAAAAACATAATTATTTTACCGAAAAGCATGTTCCTTAAATTTGATAGTTCATCAGCTTTCGTAGTAAATAAGAATTCGTATTTATCATTACTTTTCTTAACAATGTAGAACCGTGGTGGTTGTGAGCCAAGGAAGATTTGTGGATGCAAATATTCCAGACAGAAACGTTTTCACAAACCAGACAGGCAACATTAGTAAGTTGACAGCTGCAGCAAAAATAAATTCATGCAAATGCAACAAGAACAGTTTGCAAGAAGGCGCCTTGGCTGATTAAATTTCAAATGTGACTGGCAGTCTGCTTAAATTGCAATGTGTCTTTATATTAAAAAAATTGCATACTTATACATAAATTTATTGAATTACATAGTAGCTATGTACTAGAGATGGGCGTCCATGTGCTCGTGTTTGAAAATGCGATTTCGTGTCGTGCTCGTGCGTGATCGTGTTGAGCCTGAAAACCAAAAAAAAAAAAAACACGCACGAAAACCCACGATCAACTTTTTTCACTTTTTGTGCTAAAAGTGTGCCATTTTATTTTTTGACAATTATGTTTTTTTATAAGTATCTTAATTCCACTTCACTCCATCCCAAACTTCAGTTTAACACTTGATTAAATACAATTGGTCATTTCACAAGATTGTCGTATACGTATATCGTTGTATGTTTCTTTGGTTTCCAATATACATTTTTTTTAAATATAGCTAAACAGACGAATAACACACATAGCAAAAGATACCGATTTTTATTTACTATTATAATAGTTTTGCCTAGTGTTTTTTATTCATGGATATATGTATGTACATAAATACTTAAAAAATATATCGACGACTGAGTGGAAAATCCCTCTTTTTCAAAATATTTTTCAAAAACGTCCTAGATAGGTTGTTTTTGAATCAAATTCTTGGATAGAGCGTTGCTGGAAAAAAGTATTAAAGACAGTGTTATTTAAACAAATTTTAATATAGGGAGTTTTTGAAAAATATTTTGAAATAGGGCGACCTGCCACCCAGTCGTCGATACATACCTTATAAGCTTTAGATGTATACGTACATACCATGTACAAAATACATTTACAAATATATACAAAAATAATATAAAAAACATAGGTAAAATACCGTTTTATTTTTTTTTCGTGCGTGTTAGTGGGTTTCGTGTTTTAGTCTATTTTCCCCGTGCGTGTTAGTGTATTTTTTGAAAATCTGTTTCGTGAACGTGTCGTGTCGTATTGCAAAAATCATGCACCACGCCCACCTCTAGTATGAACTAATCATTTAATTATCATATATGCAAGACTGCAATCGAGATCGTCTTAAGAAAGTCCCAGTTTCGGATATAAAGGTCCAGCAGGGGGGTCCTCTACACTCTGTCCATACATTGAGTATATTTTAGTTCCATATAGATGACACTACGCTCTTGACTGATAGTTCTACCGCTAGTTTAAACAAAATAAAAAATATTCTGTTCATGCTATCGGGCGAGTACAAATTCGCAGACTCGACTGGGCTCATTTATTCTTACCTTTCCAGCCTAAAGTGTAATAAAATCAAAAGTACATCTTTAAATTCAAAGTACTATTTGGTCGTGTTCAAGATAACTTCCGATAGTTCTAAACATTATTAAGTTGGCGGCCGTCGTGGTGTAGCGTTAGTGTGTTTGGCCTACTATACCAAGTCGTCGGGTATCGAAACCCGGCAAAGCAGCATCAAAAATTATTTAGGGTTCGCCCCTCGGCAGTAGTTTGGCAAACTCTCCGGGTGTATTTCTGCCATGAGAAGCTTCTCAGCAAAAACTCATTTGCTTTGCAAGTGCGTTCGGAGTCGGTAAAAAAAATGTAGGTCCCGCTAACTTGTAGGAAAAAAATCAAAAGCACCACAACACATGCTGGAAGAGAAGCTGGGCAAAAATCTCGTTAGAGGTTATGATAACTAGTTGGTATATCGCCGCCATTCGTTTTTTTAATACGAAACTCCTCGTATTAGGGCGGGCACGGCCATTATCGTAGCTAGGATCTACTTACGATATATTAAGAGGGGATTTTCACTTCCGCTGAAAAAATTCAAAGCAGCACACTACGAATTGAAAGGAAGCTTAGAGATAACCTGTAGGTATATCGCTGGTAATAACCTGTAGGAATATTGCACCACAAGTCTTTTTTATATCATTTATAATTTAAAACTCTCTGAATCAGTTGATTTCATTTTTATTTACATATATATTTCACTCTAAAGGGGTGTAGTCGAAATTGATTTTTTGTAGCAACACTTAAAATATACATCCGTTTGGGTATGAAATAGTTAAAAAAAATTCGTATCTATTCGCGGACATCATGATCATCATCATCTTCCTCAACTCCTATTGGAGCATAGGGCCTTGACACTTGAATCGGAGGCACCGGTCGCCCTGAAGAGATGCTGGGACCTCGCGCTCTCCGTTCTCTATCTCGAAAACGGTTCACCGTATGTAAAAGTTGTGAAAGCAGATTTTGTAGAGAATTTTGTGATATACAATATTGGTAATAAGTACAAATAGCAAAAGAAAACCCAAAAAAGACTGTTACGTTTCACGTGCGATTTACGTTGAGATAAAAAGAGAATTTAAGCATTAATTACAGCTTGGTTTGAATTTCGTTGTACATAAAATAAATTTAGTTGTATTAGGATCAGACATCCGAAAATTTCTAGAGAAGGAACATGGCCCAGGGGAGGAAGACAGAAAATCCACTTAATACGCAAATGATTCGGGCCATGATTTTTTTTTTTTTTTTGGTTTATCTAACTCTCCTACTAATGGGCATGAAAGAATACGAAAAAAATTTAAAAATATGCAAAGCATTCTTTTCTGCAGCCATTTAAAGTGCATTTTTTTGGTTTCTTTATTTTTGTAATGGTAACATCTGTCAAAAAGTTTTCTTCTACAGTTTGTTGGATTTTGGATGATGATGCTGCATCAAAAGTATGTTAACAGTTTTTTTGTAAATCCTTTAGTTTTCCCGCTATAATCACTTTTTCCCAGTGCATATTACAAAAAAAACGATGCATTTTGTATGAGGTAAATTTTTTTTTTTTGCAAATTAAAATTTTTTTTTGCCGATTTCGGAAGAATGGTTAATGGATATTAAAGTTTGTTCTAGCGATTTTTTGTGAAACAAGATTAACCCTTGAAAAATGGGTGTGCAATAGTTCGAATTAAAAAGACTGTTACGTTACAAACAACTCTGAACAAAACCATAACTACAAACTCTACTAAAATTGCAGTTTATTTGAAATACTGGGAATGCTCGAAGAAAATTGATTTTTTTTGGTTTGTTAACGAGCTAGATTTTGCACAAAAAAACTATTTTGAATTTTGGACTGTTACGTTACATGAAAAAATGCGGTCGAATTCATTGTGATCCAAAATGCTTACAACATCTGTCTTCTCGAAAGATTTTATCAAATTACTTTCAATTACATAACCTAAATCCGTCTGAAAAAGGTAAATAGAGCGTTAGAAATAATATTACTGAACTGCAATGTACTTTTTTGTTAGATAATGTAAATTTTAAAAATTTAGTTCATTTAGAAACACCGCAGGAACTATCTTATATTTTCATAGAAAGTGAAAGGTTGCGCGTTTTCTTCGAGCATAGGATTCTTTGGCATGTGTGTAATCCCAGAACAATCAAAAGCACCCAAAACTCAAACAAAAAAATTTTTTTTGTGGTTTCGTTTCTGGCGAACTTGGCCACATGCAGTATTTCTTAAGTGAAGCTTTTGTTATAATCAATCTGGGTAGTGTCCTGTACCTTTACAATGTGCTAATAATGCAGTTTTGTTGTCAGAAAAACTATACGTCGCCAATACAAGGAATCCGGTACACTAAGTCTGATTTATCTGTTTTTTCTATTGGAACTTTTAGTTTGCTGAGCACTTTCCTCAGTGAGTTGTTGGTGGTAAAGGCTAGCTGCGCCGTCCCCTTGTCATATATCTTGGTATGTTTGATTCTCTCTGAGAGTCCCGGGACATAAATTACAGATTTATAAATTTTAGGAGGTTGATTGTCGCTATTATTATCCTTGTCAATACCGGAGTAATATTTGTATATAACAGTATTGATTAATTTCGTGGGGAAATCGTTTTTTACTAGGGAGTCCTTAATGATTTTAATATTTTGGTTCAGCGATGGGCAATATTTTATTTTTGAGTGACGAGTGACGAAAAAATAAAAAGTTATTCCTTATTTTAAAAATTTTGAGTGATGAGTGAAGTTTTTTTTATTCAAAAAAATGTTGAGTGATAAATAACAATTTATTTTATTTTGGTATTTTTTTTTTTAATTGAAATGTAATAAATTTTTTTTCTTTTCATGAAAGTAATTGATAACATTTTTCAACTAATGAGGAATTTAATTGTAATTGTAATGGAATTGATTTTACTCAGCTCTGGTAATGATTATCATCCTCATTATCATCCTTATTAAATATATACATATACATATTTTCACTTAGTTATTCAAAATTTCTGTGCCGATTTGCAATAATCCCTTAAGTCAAGTTAACATCTTCTGGATTTTTAATATCAAAAACGTGGAATTTGCAAGAGTTTCAAGGCTGTTATTATATGGGTGTTTCCATGTTGTTGTTGTTGTTGTTAACAATGCATTGCCCTGTCTAGAGTGTATGATCATTCCGAAGATCTTCATCAAGCTCTTCTAAGGGGAGTCCAAGGAAACGTGCAGTTTCAACAGGGTTTGTCCAGAGGGACAGAGGGGTTAGAAGAGTAGGTTCAAATGAACAATTGAAGAGATGTAGAGTATCATGGGGGGTCCTACCACATGCAGGGCATGTGTTTGAGATTGTGTCATTAAGTCTGGACAAGTAGGAGTTTAACCTTACACTATATCCAGACCTAAGCTGTGCCAGGGTAACTCTTGTCTCCCTTGGTGGAGGACTGTTCAGAACGGGGTTCACAGGTAGAGATCCGACAAAAGTATCTACCGACTCGGTGTGGATGTCGGTTAGAGCCCGCTTATGATTCTCAGATCAAACGGCAAGGTAATATGATGCCGGATCTCATCATAATGTTTACGGAGATGTTTCCTTATGTCTCTCGGGGGCGGATCTATGTCCAAAAGATGACGGTTTGGATGTGCTGGCTTGTGGCAGTTCAGAAGGAATTGCTTGCTCAGCATTTCCGCATGCTCTTTTACATTGAGCAGTTTTGCCTCCTGATGGAGGTGAGACTCGGAAGACATGAGGAGACATCCCGTAGCAGTTCTGATGGCAGTATTTTGGCAGACTTGTAACTTCGTCCAGTTGGTGTTATGTACATTAGGCGACCATATGGGTGCAGCATAGTCAAAGACTGGTCGGCCAATGGCCTTATATGTAGTCAACAACGTTTCTTTGTCTTTTCCCCAAGTACTGCCGGCAAGTGACTTGAGGATCTTGTTGCGACCACGTACCTTTGAGACCATTGCAGACACATGACCAGCAAATGAGAAAGTATTATCCAATGTCATCCCTAATAACTTTGGGTGGCTGACACTTGGTAGCTTAGTGCCGTCAACGAAAATGTCTAATTCATTTCTCACCTGGTGCGTCCACGTCGTAAAAAGCGTCGCCGTTGATTTAGGCGGAGATATCGTCAGATCTCGCTCTGTGAAAAACCTGGAAAGGTCGCAGAGGTAACCGTTGATTTTATTACAGAGTTCATCAGTATAGGGGCCCTTCCCCGTCGCCATTATTGTACAGTCGTCAGCATAAGAAACGACGGAGACACCCTCTGGTGGTGGGGGCATCTTCGATAGATACACTGAGAGAAATGGATTGAATGTTGTGACAATATCACTATTGATAGCGCCGAGTTTGATGCAATATTCATTCAGAATGAGCGAGTTATCAAATATTATTTGCTCCCAATAAAAAGTAAAATTACATGTCAACCATTTCGATATGATGTACTATTTTTTATATTTATGGATAGAATACTGATATGTTTGAACGGCATGTCAATATCTATGGTCGTGATATGAATTTCTATTGTCGGTATATCCATATCCATATTTACTACATAGTAATAATGGTAGAGACAGCGTATTAATATATATGGACGAAATGTAAATTTTTCTGGGACGCATAATCATAATAGTTCAACAATTTTTACTATGGATTTTCTAACAATATCACAATTTGTTGGAGCGGTTTTTTTAAATTCAAAATTTTTTGAATTTCTTATGTTTGAACATTTTTCTAAAAATTGTATAATATGCCGCAGCCGAATGGTAGAATACTGGGCTAACGTGCCAGAGGAGCATGGTTCGAGTCTCACTGAAACCAAATGTCAAATTATATTAAATTTTGTTTTTGTAACTATTTAGAATTTATCAATAGTTTATATGGCTACCATTTCAATAGTGATTTATCAAAAAAGCATTGATGAAACATCCATATTCATTGATGGGACAGAAATATCAATTTTTATTTAATGTGATATCAATAATTATGGATGTTCGATCCATAGATTTCCCTCCGTGTAGAAATTAAACAGTGTCGGGGATAGGACACCACCCTGTGGCACCCCCTGTCTAATTCGTCTTGGTTTTGATGTTGCGTTTCTAAGTTGACCGACGCCTGCCGCCCATTCAAGTAATTAGCGGTCCATCTCTTTAACCCATCAGGTGTTTGTGTTTCTAATAGATCTTGTATGAGAGTGACATGGTTGACTGTGTCAAAAGCTTTCGACAAGTCAAGTGCCACTAACACAGTCCTGTGATTTGGTTGGTTTTGATTTAGACCACTATTTATTTGCGTTGTAATGGCATTGAGTGCGGTGGTGGTGCTGTGCAGCTTACGGAAGCCATGTTGATGATTACCCAGGTGCAGATTTGCGGTGTAATACGGGAGCAAAATGGACTCTAGCGTCTTCACTACCGGCGACAAAAGTGATATAGGGCGATATGAATCGCCTATGTTTGCCGGCTTTCTAGGTTTTAATAATGGAACCACTCTCGCCTTTTTCCATATTTCAGGAATGACGAAAGTGTTCAGTGAAAGATTGAATAGAGCCGCTAAGTATTTGTGTCCCTCCTGGCCTAGATGTTTCAGCATCTTCATGGCAATGCCGTCGGGGCCAATGGATTTTGAGGGCTTAGCCTGTCTGATGGCTTCCTTGACCTCTGAGGCAGTGATGACAATGGGCGTGTTTTGGTTTTTGTATTTACGCGCCTGTCGCATGGTTCTACGTTTAGCTCTATCGGGTGGGGAATGTAGTACAAATTGTCTACAGAAGGAGTTCGCACATCCCCTAGGGTCCTTCTTCACCCTGTCACCGAAAGTAATATCTACTTTATCCTTGTGTTGTGTTGGATTAGATAGAGCTTTGACCGTAGTCCATAATTTGCCAACACCGTCAGAGAGGTTGCATTGCTCTAGGTGTTGTTTCCATTTGGCCAGTTTGTGTTTATCGACCAACCTACGAATTTCCGCGTTGAGATCCCTTATACGGGGGTCTGCGGGATTGAGACTTCGCACTTCATCTCTTTCTCTAGCCATGGCCGCTGCCTCCGCGGGGAAATTTGGTCTTATTCGGGATATTCGACCCGCAGGAATGAAGCGTCTAGAGGCCAAGTCAATGATGTTGCGGAAGTCTCGTTCGCCTTTGCGTACGTCCGTAGGAATGGATAGAGCAGCCAAGGATTCGTCCGTATATGTCTGAAAACTGTCCCAGTCCGCCTTGGTAAGTTGATGTATGTTTCCATAAAATGGTCCACCGCGACTTTAAATAAAATTCTAATTATTTTGTCAAAAACTTCTGAAAATATATGAGTGGCTCGGTGCCATCCTTGCCTAACCCTCAATTTAGTAATTTTCTAATAATTAGTAACAAAGTTAATAGGTAATTAAAAATTAAACAGACTAAGGCCAGAAATGCCTAACCCTCACAATCTTTACTATGCGAAAAAAACAATATTTAAAGAATCTATTCTCTCTATTCTCTCTCTTTGGAGTATTTCTAAGTAGTATACCATAATAACTCCATATAAAAAATTTCGAGGGTTAGGCAAGGATGGCACTGAGCCACTCATATGTAAAATCACTAAAATATTTATGAAGGTAAAAAGTGTCACGTGCGCAATGTCACGTGAGTAATCTAAATTTTTTTTTTTTTTTAGCCAACCCATGATCAGTTGTTTCCGAAGCAAACATTATTATGAAGCTCCATTATTAACCTTTTTAAAAAAAAATTACCGGAACAAAAATCTCCTACAATTTGCTTACTTTCGCATTTTTGTCACGGTTCTAAAAGCAACTTCCATTTTTGTCACGTGCGTAAGTCAACTTTGATTGACTGGAACTTGGGTACCCAGTGCTCAATTTTCCAATATTTATACTTTTTGGAAAAAACTCATCACATGCAATGAAGCGATCCTAAAAGATGTGACTTCTTCCCATTATATTTCTATTTTTACAACATGTACAAATGTCGTGTGCATAAGCATAGAAACATCCATATGTTCTTTTTCAACAAGTAAGGAAAGCTGTCTTCGGCTGTGCCGAAGGCTAAATACCTTTCATGAATAAGCGTAACGATTTTCACTGTTTGATCCCAGTACAGCCTGTGTAAATCTACTTCCGCTCATACCGAAATTATCGGAACTATCGATTATATGGGTGCGATGTGTTATATTGGTCCAATCTCATTGATTTTTAACATCGACGTTGCACATTCTAAAACAGCAATAATTACGAAATTTCACGTTCCTACCTACATATATAATTACAGGAGTTATCTACCAAAATCCGTTTATCGAAATAATCGATTGTATGGGAGCTATGTGAAATATATATCCCATCTCAATGATTTTCAACATCGATATTTCATATATAAAAATAGCAATACTTACAAAATTTCACGTTCCTTCCTCTTTAATTACAGGAGTTATAGCCCAAAATCCGTTTATCGGAACAATCGATTGTATGGGGGCTATGTGAAATATTTATCCCATCTCAATGATTTTCAACATCGATATTTTACATATAAAAATAGCGATGCTTCCAAATTTTCACGTTTCTACGTGTTTAATTACAGGAGTTATAGCCCCAAATCCGTTTATCGGAATAATCGGTTGTACGGGAGCTATATGTAATATCGGTCCGATCTTGCTGGTTTCGACAAATGATTCCTATATGGGAAAATGGTGGCCGCATACAAAATTTCAGGCAAATATCTCAAAAACTGAGGGACTAGTTTGCGTTCAAACAGACAGACAGACAGACAGACGGACAGACGGACATGGCTAAATCAACTCATCTCGTCATCCTGATCATTTCGGTATACTTATTGATGGGTCTATCTCTTCTTCTTCTCATACTTACAAACATCGGACCAAAGTTATAATACCATTTCATGTCCATGAAAGGTATAAAAATTTAAAGGAAATACTTACATACGTAGAATAGTGTTTTGTATACATACATACATATTTACGCTTTAATCTTTTCATTTACAATTGAATACGTTAATAATTATCTTTTTTTGAAGCTTCTTGATATGTATACATATCACTGATAAAATATAGCTATTTTATAAATCTTATACAGCATCATACCTTTAAGCTAACCATTTTATGTCACTTAAAAATCCACATCTCCTCGGACCCAATTCGAAAAAGAAAAAGGCAATAACCTCTGTAGCTTTGACCACAAAAACTCCAAAAAAAAAAATCCTTTAGTTCTGCATTTCATCAACGGCACCGTCATGTGTATGAATTATTAACTAACCAAAAACCATAGAAAGAATTTATGAATGAAATTTGGTTATTCTATGTAAATAAGTAAAATGAGGTGTGCATTAAAATCCAATTAGAGACCATCTGATATGGAAATTTTAAAATTTAATTAATACTATTATTTACAAAACTAAGTTATGTAATTAATTCAGAAATCCACATAAAGAATAAAATAAAAATTGGATGCATGAAAAAGTGCAATCAAGAAAACTAAAAATTCAATACAATTTTAGGCATTTAGCGACTGTGGTGTGATTTCAAAATGGAATATTTTTGTTTGTATTGCATTGTTTACTGATTTTATTGTACTTTGGTACATTAATTGTAAATCGTCTTTACTGTACGTTTAGTGCTGATATGTGAAAAGTAGTTTGTGTTTTTTTCTTTTTGTTTTGTTTTTACTATTTTTTGATAATCACCTCACTGATCAGTGGCTCCGCTAAATGGTTATCGGTGACTCGTGTCATTACGGTTTCCGTAAATGTGGATTTTGTAATCGTTTCAGTAATGAGACCCAACTCCGTGGGTGCTGCCGGGAACATTGGCAAATCTGGGACAGCTTTATTCACCGTTACAGTGACCGAGGGACCTACACCCACCTCGTTGCCACGCGCCACTTTCACTTGATGTTGACTGCCACCGCTTAGGAAATGCACCGGTATCATCGCTTGAAAATCTTCACTGGTTAAAGGGCGGAGCGGCGACACCTACAATGGGCGCAAAGTAGTTCCCCGCATCAGATCAATTTTTATTTTTTTTTAACACAAAAAACACATTTTCATTTTGTTTCGATTGATTGATTGATTGGTTTGCATTTTGGTAAAAATTTTTCAATTTACGTTGGTATTAAATTAAAAGAAAGAAAAAAGAAAATAATTCTTGTTTAGGTTTTTGGGTTATAATTTCTAAGCAAATTACTTAATTTTTAGTATCGATGTGTAAAAGCAAATTTTCACTCATAAGATAAGAAAATTTAAATAACTAAACGTATGAAAGTCTATTATATTAATAACTTAATAATGAACGCCGACGAGTGTTAAAATAGTTAGAAACTTTATTCACAAAAAATATTTATAAAAATCCTAAAAATTAAACACTGTCAAATTAAAAAAAAATAAAAAATGCAACTCATATATATAAGTGTGTATGTTTTGGGATAAATATATATTGATATATGTACAATAGGGAACATGGATTTACGCGGGACTCTGCTTGAAACACATACATATATCTTTATGTATACAATGTTACTAATAGACTCATTCAATACACATTTATCTATGTTTTCATGCAAATAACAAACACAAACACAATATTGTGGATAAATGGAAATTAAATTACTTATGTATTTACTTTATATTAGCACACAATGGAGTAAATAATTATTTTCAATTATTCTATTATTTTATCCGTATTAATGGCGAATGTCAGTTTAGAAAATATCACCAACAATTGTTTACTATGTATTCCGCTTAAGCAAAAAATGTCTATTTCTGCGCTCGCCAATAAAATGTGTATATCATAATTTGCCAAAAATAAAATTACTTACCTTACTCAGCATTAAGCCTAAAACTGAAGGCAATTTTTGAAAAAAAAAAAAAAGTTAATAAGCCTACCATCTTAATTAGAATATGGTATCAAGGTATCAAATTATTGTATTGTCATCAGCCATTGATAAGTCTACAACGTATTAATTAACAGTCCGAGTCTGGGTCTGGTTGGTGATTGCTGACATATGGGTATAGATGATAACGAAAAAAAGGTCACAAATTGCTGCTCGCTAGCCCCGGATTGATCTCGAATACACTTCCAAAAAAAAAAAAAAAAAACTATCCCAAGATAATGATCCTGAAAATCATACCGAAAAAGTCCTCGACTGATCACGAAACAGCCTCAAGCAGACCCCGAAAATGTCCGGTGTGCACTCCGGATCTATTTCGAAAGCCATATTTTTATGATCCCAAAATAGTTCACAAAGTTGCCAAGAATTCTGAGCTAAAAATATAAATATTCTTTGTGCAAGTGAGCCTTATAGCATTCACCTAAATGCTAGATTTTCCAGAAGAAATAAGTAGTAGAAATATTAACATATTCCATAACCCCCTTTTTTACAAAAGTTTAACTACATTATTGAGATTTTGTGTCGTTTTCTCATTGTATACCTGTACTCTAATGTTCGACAGGCTGAATAGTTCAGTAGGCGCAATAATGAAGTATTATATATATGGAAGTTAATGGCTAACCGACGTAGTCATAAGCTGCCTCCAAGTTTCAGAGAATTTCTTAGCTGCTTTGCCCAACCACCAGATGTGTAGCATCCAGGGGTTTCTCTTTTTGTTTGCTTTGTTCCGTAAGGCAGAATGGCGGAAATTCGTCCGAAGCTCTCCGACCAAGGAGAAGCCTAAGCGAGGAAAGCATTCGTTCTTTACAAGATGTGGCAGTATCCGGTATCTATAATCATTTCTGGCAAACATGGGAGGTGTACTATCACCCCTTTGTGAACCCCTAAAGGGTCGAATACATAAAGCTTTGTTAACCTCGCCTGATATTTGTTACCTCAAAACTTTGCGTCCAACTTCAGAGGTATGTTACAATGAACGCCTTGACGTTTCTCTTTTATACATTTGTTTTCGTTATTTATTTCTTTGCATTCAGAGTGTTTTGGTTAATTTATTAATTTAATAGAGAAAAAATGAAATAATTATTATTTCCTCCAACTTTTTATTCATTAATTAGAGCGAAGTCATCAGCATCTGATTGTCAAAGCAAGCACAGCAAGCAAAATTTGAGAGTTTGCCAAATTTGAACCTTGCTTCAACTTTGAGGTCTCCAATTTGCCATGCTTCGTTTAAATACGTATACTGAACTTTTCTGTCAAAGTCAAAGTTTGAGGTAAAGTCAAAGTAAAGCTTTATGTAACTGACCCTTAAGGGTTACAGCAAACAAAACTCTCACATGGAGGTTATAATACTATTCAATTGGAAAGAATACGTCCACTGCCGAGGAGGATCCCTCTTCCTTTCTTTTGATTGTCAAACTTGTTTTAATGCTACTTGGTCCTTGACTTCAGTCTGTGACTAAATGTACCATGACGGTCCCTAATTTGTAAAATGATATCAAGGACTCAAACCAACACCAGAAGCCGAATCGGTATTTTGATCGAAAACCAAACGGAGCCGGTTTCAAACGGTTTTAATTTTTTTAATGTCTTATTTCATTTTGTGGACACTTATTTTTACACCCAGCGTACTAGTACAAGGGTATTATAATGTTGTCCACATAACGGTACTATGTAACGGCATAAAATAATCGAGATAGATATAGAGTTCCATATATGAAAGTTCTTAGGTTGAAAAGAGGAGTTCACCAAGGCATGTCCGTCTGTCCGTGTACACGATAACTTGAGTAAAAATTGAGATATTTGCATACAATTTTGTATACAGGTTATTTTCTGGCCAAGGTAGGTTTCCATTGAAACTGGGCGAAATCCGATGATAACCACGCCCCCTTTTTCGATATCTAAAATTTCGAAAATCACATAATTTGACATATCTCGGTAGCTGTAATGGCTAAAGTGATATAATTTTATAGGTGAATCCCCCTGGTCATTCTTTTATGATTTTTCCATACATTTTTTATAGTGGGAGGCATTTTGGAAACTTCGTCTGATCGTAAATACTAAACTGATTACGATAGAACGACGGAATTTGGCACAAAGCATACTAGTATCGTTGGGAGTATACCTGAAATCGTTCTCCAACCACGCTCACTTTCGATATCGAAAGCATCGCAAATCACCTAAATTGATATAATTCGGAAACGGAAATGGCTAAAATGATATAGTCATTCTATTATGACTTTTTGATAAATTTTTTAAAGTAGGCGTGGCACCGCCCACTTATAAGGGAGGCATTTTTGAAAATTCGACTGGTTGCAACTTTTAAACTAATTGCGGTATAACGATGAAATTGTACAAGGTATACTAGCATAATAGGGAGTATACCTGATGTAATTGGACGAAATAGCTTCCCCACCACGCCCACTTCCGAAATGGAATATTTCGAAAATCATATGAAAACTACCGCTGGGTATTTAAGGATCGGTTTGCCCGAACTTAGACTTCGTTACTTGTTTTTTACAAAATCGTACCTACCGTGAAAAATTTTCTTGAAAGATTGTCGAGCAAAGTTTCAAGACACGTTTGACCTCAGTGTAAAAATTTTAAAAGAGGAAAAAATAGCCATCGATTTAAAAAATTTAAAAAAAAAAAATTGTTTGGGTCCGTCTCAGAAAGCAACCCTCACGCTCCCTTCACCCTTCCTCCTTTTTGCTTTTGCTGCTAGAGACTAATCTCATTCAACTTTTTTATCCATTTCCAATTGCAACATTTTTTTTTTTTTAGTTCAGACCTATTTTGAAGCTAAGTACATATCGTTACCTTAATTGACACATTTTTCGAAAATGACTTTTTCACATATTTAAGTATGACATAGTAAAATACACACTCACTACCAAAATGTATTCAATAAAGTGTGATTGACAATTAAATGTGTTTCTCTTGCTTGGGGCTGTAATGTCAATCGAATGTAAACAAATGAATTAATCCTTTATGGTGCACCACATGTAAAATGCGTATCATTTTCTCTTCTTTAATATTAATATATTATTAAAGCAATAATTCACTCTTATAACATCCGCGATTTTTGTGAAAAATGTTTGGTTACAGTTTTCTTACCTTAGCCTACAAAACAGTTGAATTCCAACCGTTCTTCACTTGCACCGAAGTTTTTTTTACTATCAATAAAATACTTCTAAATTTGCTACAGAATATCCTTTCGCACTGCTAATTTGAATCAAAGATAAAATATAAATATTGAATGTTTAAAACATGAGTTAATTTACTATTTTTTTCCTAAAAGTTAATAAACTGAAAAAAATATTAATTAATATTAAAATATATTTTCTGTTTGACATTATACCCTGGTTCCGATTAAGAGCAACGTCAAATTCAATCACACTTTGTTGGATACATTTTGCTCACTACAAGTTTTAAAAATTTTTATTTTTTGCTTCTCCTGTAAAATTTTTTTTATGTCAGTTGGGGCATGTTGTTGTTGTTGTAACGAGGTGTAGCCCTGCCTAAATGTCAGACAGGGTCACCTCGAGTGTATTGCTCTTGGCCGGGTCGATATAAGAAAACGGCCCGGGTCGTTTCGGCACGATGGGTACAGCACAAGTACTGGTACCGTTCTCGTAGATCCGGCAATACAAGAAACTAAACTAGCCGTGCAGGCTATGTAGGGGCATTTGTGAAGTAGGGTAACGATATACAAGCTTAACAACAAATTTTTTTTTGGTGTTCCTGTTTTTATTTGGAAACCGGAACGAATATATTCGAGATACTAATGGGTCATAAAGCATAAATCTTATAACTACTACAATAAAAATTTTGTTGTAATGTTTTGTGGAGTTAAAGTTAATTAAAATAAAAATTTTGTTGTAATGTTTTGTGGAGTGTTTTACTTACCATTCCTCAGCACCGCTTTTTTATTAAAGTATATTACCTAATATCATTTATTGGCAAATTATGTTTTCACATTGGCGACTTTTTTTTGGTAATAAAATTAATTTAGTGCTTGGTGAGTACAAAAGTGCAAGTAATGATTCGTATTCTTCTGAATGAATGATAGCAAACGAATTTGAATTGTTTCTATGTATTAATTTAATTTAGCATAAAACTTAAGAATCTAAGCAAATCTTTCAGCAACTGTCAGTGAAGTTAAATTTTGGAAATCTTCTTTGTATCGATTTGTATAGGAATAATGAGTAGATAACATTAAATGGTTAAATGATGACTGACAATAAACGACAAATATATTAATTGTACCAATCAATCACAGACAGATATGAAATAATGTAATTAAACTCAAAGTCAATCTTCTTTTGCATACCTGGGACTCTGATGTAGCATCTGTTGCTGTAGCGGAAGTCGCTTGATTAGCTGAATTTATTGGCTGCGCAGCATTGCCATTAGTTGACTGCGCTTCTGGCGTCGCATCGCCACCCAAAGGTATAGAATTGGCACGTCGTGGAGCGGGTATGGGTTGACCCGTTATTTTATCGATTTCCTGCTCTTGGGGATGATGCTGGTACGCAGCGTTTGTAGCTGTTGCACTTGTAAAACCATTTGTTTTCGCTGCCATATTACCACCCGCAGCTGTGGCTGTTAGGTTTGGTTGTAACACAGCATTTTTATTTGTTTCATATATTGTTGGTTGAAATTGTAGTTGTTGTTGTTGTGTTGACTGTTGCTGCTGTACAAATACTTGTGGTTGTTGCAAACTGCATTGTGCTTGTTCGGTTATTATATCACCAATGGAACGATTGAAGTTGGCTGTAGTGAGACGCGTGCGAGTACAAAAATAGGAAATACAATTAATTTAAATTAAGCATGACAAAGTTGCTCTTATCCACTATTTATTTGTACATTTGAAATAGAAAACACGCACCTGGGCGATTTGCGAGATATCCTGAAGGGCTGAGCGAGTTTAAAACTGCTGGACTGCGTGGGCTTAATGGCGCCTCGAGGGGTCCACGATATTCGCGTTGCAACACCAAACGTACAAAACGTTGCGGTTCAGTCAGACATTGCACCGCAGCATCATGACAAGCGTTCGTCATGTCATTGCCATTAATCTGTAAATACACAAATCACACACACAAGCATGAAACATTTTAAGTACCTACACACACAAACATGTACAGAGTGAATGTGGTAATGACACAACCGCGACAAATTACAAATGTCAATGTGTAATTGCGAAATTCGCTTTGAATGTGGACAAATAGAAGTACAAATGTACGTGCATATGTACGTATGTATGTATGTGCATTTACACACTGACTAAAGTGATTAAAGGATATGGTAATGATAAGTCTTGTTGTTGTTTTTGTGGTACAAGTTTAATATACTTACAGCCATCACACGGTCGCCGACCATTATTTTGCCGTCACGATGCGCCAAACCACCTTCGGTAATGCGTGAAATGAAAATTCCATCACAACCATCCTTAAATGGCGGTGAGCCTTGGCCACCGGCAATACTAAAACCCAAGCCCTGTCCAATTTGATCACGAATTAAAGTCGTATGCAATTGCAGGTAGCTCAATGGTCCGTCCAGTTGTAACTGGAAAAGATAACAAAAAATTTATTAACAGAAGTTTTGCTTTTAATTTCAAATAAGTCACGTAACAACTAGAATTCTTAGCACAACTCTTCTCTATAACTTATATTGTTCTAAATTAGGCTGCAGATCTATTGGACATTTCGTACAACTAAAGCGACAATTATACTTCCTTATAACATAAAGCTAACGCGTTTCCATACATTTCCAAAGGGTGGTTGGAACAGCTGATTCATTCATTCATTCATACATTTTTCAAGTTTCTTGTAATAAAAGTATTCTGTGTGCTTGTCTTATAATTTGCTCAAGTTATAGTGCTCACAGGCGGACGGACATGCTTAATCAATTTATTTTATCCTTCTGAGTCTATATCTATGTATCTTGCTTCGTTTATGTCGTTACAAACTAGAATGGGTTGTGATCAAAAAACAAACAAAAAATAGCAAAAAGTTTAAAATTAAACTCTCAGTGAAACACCTAAAACAATTTTGAACCCTATTTTAAATCAATTTCAAACCATTTTTCACATATTTTCTTAGAAATATCACAGCTATGCTGCTTCGTTGACCAGTACACCATAAAACCGACCTTGCCATTTTCCAAAATGCCATTTGTTGTTGCGGCGCCAACATTTTGCGGTTGTTGCTGTTGCTGTGATAAATTTGCCACATTTGTTGGAGCTGCAGCCGTTAATGGTGTTGTAAATACATTTGCTTGATAACTGTTGAAATTTGCTGGACACTGTTGTTGTTGTTGCTGTTGGTGGTCTGCTATAATTTCAATGGGTTTTGGAATGAATTTTTCATGTTGTTGTTGTGATGCTGTCAGTGGTCGCGTTTCCACCGATATCTGCAAGTGAAGAATAATTAATTTGCAAATACATAATGAATTAAAAGAGTGCATTTCGTTCATCGGTAAAAGAAAATCAATTTGCCAACATGCCTCAGAACGACAATTTAAATTTTCACAGCGCTAATGATGGCAACATGGCATTTAATTGCTGCGCTGGTATAAAAACTCACCTGTGAAACAGAACCATCTTCGCTAAAGACGGGATGTCCGATGAGACGTGTCACTTCGCGCTCTACCACCAGCACCAAAACTGCACCGCAAGCTTTTAATACTTGTACAGCTTGATAATGATCAGCTTCGATCACGGAAATGCCATTGACTTTAAGAACTTTATCACCTACTCTTAAGCCAGCCAAATCTGCAGGTCCACCTTCAGTTACACGCGATATAAAAATGCCTTCATCGTCGCCCTTGAACGGTGTTGACCCTCTGCCTCCTGCTATGCTAAGGCCAAGGCCAGCTGTAGTGCGTTCAATGTGTATTTCATACTGTTCGAGACGTAGCTCTGTGAGTCCATCGAGCGCATCTAAAAAAAAATAAAATTAAATCACGAATTATTCACGAAGATTTGTTGAAAAACTAAAGCTAATCTAATGAGCAGGGGACATTTTTATGTAAAGAAGTGAATATTGTATTTTAGGTATGTATGACTCAGTTTCATAGTCCATTAAGAAAATTCATTACACTTTCTAGGTTACCTAAAACATTTGTGGGACAAAACTAAAGCACCAAATTAAAGAAGCTCCTTTTGTTAAGTTGCAAAAATCCTTATAATCGTGGCAAACATGATTCACGAAATCCTCTCCGATACATATATTTCGAAAATTTGCAAAAATAAGTTCCACTTAAAAAATGGTTCCGAAGTTACTTCTTTATAAAATTGGATTCACGAAGGTGATTCAGCTCAAGCTCGGAATGTTCCCTGTGGTCATTCCAGCATAATTAAAGTGATCATTTAGGGGCATTTTTGGACTATTTTAGAATTGTTTCTAGGGAAAGTTTTGGGACAATTCTAAAATGGCCCTAAGAAGTACCTAACTATACCTTAAACAGTTCCGAAATGGCCCCGAAAAGGTCCGAAAAAAATTCCAAAATGATCAATAAAACTATCCATCCCATAAAAACCAAGTAGCGCAGAAAAAAATTATTTAGCTGCGAAAAACACCGATTAGTAAGAATCGAATAACCGTTCGTGCCATGAAAATTCTTGTTTGCTGGACGAATTGTATATATGAACTAGAGAGCACAACATACGTTCTCTGCTCATCTATTCTTTCCAATTCTATTATCCATCTTTCTCTTTGACCGCCCTTACCTCTGTCATATTGTCTTTTTATACCCAGAGTGCTAGTACTAGTACAAGGGTATTATAAATTTGTCCACATAACGGTAATACGTAACGGCACAAAATGATCGAGATAGATATAGAGTTCTATATATGAAAGTTCTTAAGTTGAAATGAGGAGTTCGGCATGTCCGTCCGTGCACACGATAACTTGAGTAAAAATTTAGATATTTGCATTAAATTTGGTATACAGGTTACTTTATGGGTCAGGTAAATTGATATTGAAAATGGTCGAAATCGGATGATAACCACGCCCCCTTTTTCGATATCGAAAATTTCGAAAATCACATAAATTGAGTAAAAATTGAGATATTTGCATGAAAGTTTACTTTATGGGTAACGGTAAATTGCTATTGAAAATAGACGAAATCGGATGCCCTCTTTTTCCTTATAGAAAATTTCGAAAATCACAAATTGACATAACTTGAGTGAACATTGAGATATTTGCATGAAATTTTGTATGCAGATTACTTTATGGGGCAGGTAAATTGAAATTGAAAATGGGTGCAATCGGATTTTACGATATCGAAAATTTTGAAAATCTCATAAATTTACATATCTCGGTAGCTGAAATGGTCAAAATAATATTATTTTATAGGTGAATCCCCCTGGACATTCTATTATGGTTTTTTGATAATTTTTGTCAAGTGGGCGTGACACCGCCCCTTTTATGTGAGGCATTTTTGAAAATTCGACTGACAATAACTTTTAAACTGATTACGGTTGAATCATGAAATTTGGCACAAAGTGTACTACCATTATATGGAGTATACCCGATGAAGTTGGACGAAATCGCTTCGCGACCACGCCCACTTTCTATATGGAAAATTTCCAAAGTCCTTCCTAGCCATAACTTTAGGTTAGCAGGTTTCATGGTGGTATAGGAAATATTCCTGATGAAAATTGTAAACATCGGTATTTTATGTTCCGTTTACCCGACTTCCTTACTTGTTCTTTTTATCCCCATTGCTTTTAATATTACAGCCATCACCTCGAAATTGCACCGAAACCTATAGCGATTTTGTTCAAAAATAGTTTTGGACTAACAATGTGGCAGTATTGTTATTGTTATTCAACCGAACACAGAAACCTTGAAAATACTAGAATCCGCTTGAAAAATCCTGCAACAAAGAGAACCCAATTCGAACAGGATGAATTACCGTGAACAAATATTTAGCAAGATAACTATTATGCTGAATTCCAAGAATAATAAATAAATATTTAATGGCGCATTGTCGCTACTTTTTGAAGTCTATCGGATTTTTTTATTTTAACTACGAAACTAGTTTTATTTTATCAATTTTATATTAACTAACATTCTTTCTGCATAAGATGACTAAATATGATTGAACTTATACTTCTGAGTTTTTTTAAGTAAAATGCCCCGGAGAAAAATTTCATGCTTCATCTTTGCCGCACACTATGTATATTTGTAACCTTAATCGAGTATGAAACTCTGCTTTCCCTCTACATCAATGGTAATACTTTCTTAACTTATTCAGTTTACATATCGTTTTTTTATTATATTAGAGCTGCGCGTTCTGCTTTTTCGCCTTCGTGATCGCAGATGTGAGATATTGTAGATAGGCATATCGAAATTTCACGTACGCAAGTCACGAATTTGTTATTACCCGCAAATAAAAATATAGGACACTCGAGTATACGATGGGCATTCGGAAAGCTTAGCCATAGACACTCACAATGTAAGTATGAATGCCTCAGTGGACGTAAACTGAAATAAAATCTTTTGTTCTTGCATAAAATATTTGATTATGATTCTTCACCTACTGGACGAGCTCAACCTCACGACAGCTGACACTTTGCAGCTGCATAATCAGCATTATCATTATCATAACCATTACAAAAGCAATACCATTAACTCTTACCATATTGTCTATTACGCTCCAAATCTCCAGTGCAGGTTGTTACAATTCTAACACGTTTGTCCTTACGTTTCAGCGAGTTACTTGGGCTGCGATTGGACGACGAGAGTGAACTACGTAAACTCATGTTGGCTGGACTATTGCGGCCAGTATTAGTATTTCTTCCCAACGAATTAGAACGTCTTGAGCGTGGGAAGGTGTTATCACCCTCTTTAATTTTTAACTTTATATTGAACATTTCTGCGCTTTTCTTTTCTTTTATTATTTACTGTTGACTTTCATGGACATGAGCTTTTCATAAGCTCGTACATATGTTTGTACTTATGCGAAACGATAATCCGTTTATACGCTTCACGTATTTGATATGAACAATATTTCTACTTTCTTCACAATATACATTTAAAATATTGCCCATATACATTCATGCATAGTATTTTACTGATTTTTCACTCAACGGATACACAGATCCGCCTATCTAATGTATCATCATTCTGTAAAGAGCTTTTATCAATTTTATTATTTTGTGCAATTTCATCGAATCGTCCTCGGCAATAGAGCAAGCAGTTGAGCGCCGAAAAACAGGAAGCTGAAGGAAGCTAAGTATGTATGTAGGTATGTATATTCGAGTATATGTACATACGCAATTGCATACAAATAAAAATCCAAAGCAGTGGAAAAGTAGCAAAATTTCTCAAACAGAAATGTTATAAATGCACTCAAGCATGGATGCATCGAGCACCGAAAAGCCATGGTTGCTGCAGCAGCATGCATCCTCGCCCAACGAGTAGGAAGTAAAAATTGCATGCACTTTACAAAATATATATTTGCTTATTGGATTTTAATGCGTTCCAACTGTATCGATAATAGCTTATGAAAGTGACTATACAACTCAACGCTTAAATCGTAAGGATAAGAAAAAAAGTTTTGGAATTTCGTTTGAGCAATAAATTTCGACCTGGCGCATTGCATTTTTAAACTGTTACAATGAATTTAAAGTGGTAAGCAGCAATATATTTTAAGATTGTGTCTAAGCTTTCGGAGGTTAGCCAAATCGGTTAAATGTAATTGGTGGCTTGGTTGTAGTCATCGCATGTTCGTGTTAGGGAAACAAGGAGGTGGGATTGTCAACAAAAGCTTTGATTAACGAATACTATTTTGTAAGCCAGTTGAGAATTATGGGTTCATGCAACGGCAAATAAAATAAAAGAAAAAAATTATGCTGACTGAGGTTTTCATAATGGCCGATAGTTAGATTGCCGACACCGAAAGGCATCTAGCAAGGCATATGAGTTTTGGAAGTGAAAACTTCTATACTGCCGTCCTTAGCAAAAAGGCAGTATGTTATACAAATTGATTATCGAGAAAACTGAAGTTGAAGTTTTGGTGTGTTCGAACTAAATGACTAATTATTTTAATTATGGGCGAAAATTATACCTGGGGCCTCAAAGGATCAGCGAACTGCCTTTCTGCTTTGTAAATCGAACAGCAGTAAAATATTATTTACTGATTTTTTGGATTGGAAAACAAAGTTAATGTAATGTATATTTTGGAGAGATACTATCTTTCTGCTTTGTAAATCCAAAAGAAGTAAAAAATTGTTTACTGCTTAACAATTGTGTCGGAACTCGAAACTCGATAGAAATCACTTAAGTTATCGGAAATCAGTAGATAATTTCGATAAATTTGGTGATTTTTATCGAGTTTCCCGGTAGTCGGAATTGCTAATGGGCCTATTAATTTAGACAAGCTATTTTAAAGGGAAGGGCATGTTGTGGCTGAAACTCAACTTTATCAACTATCAACTTGTTTATTGGGATGCAATATTAGCTTTGTAGCAATAATCGCCGAAGTGACATGTAAAAGCATAGGACTTAAGAGGTAATAGCCTATGACCACATAATTTGTGAATAGATAACACAATATCTAACCACAGTAAGCTGCGGCACAACAACATTATACATACCAGAGTTTAGGGATTAGTTCACTGATAGTTATTCAATCCAGTGAACTAGTTCTTTAGAATCTTAGTTATTGGATCATGTGTTCCAATTTTGTAATATTGGAGTACTCCAATTGTAATCCTTTGTAGTGCCTCAGCGGACCACCTTCAGGTTATTGAAGGTCGATCATTTTTCGTGCTTTATCCACAAAAATCACGACACAATCGCTCTGACAGTAGATACTCCAAGCAGTAACAACATTGAAGTACATATCAAAGTACTCTGACTGTGGGTACTCATTGGGGTACCAGAAACAAAGCGAAGGTTGGAGTAGGTGGTCCAAGGACATCGCAATGTTAATTGGAGTACAATTTTTATATGATAAAGGACTACATTTGGAGTACTCTGGTACTTTCGATTTTTGCAGGGATCGCACAAGTTGTTGGAAAATATAATGATTTTTGTTGTTACTTTTCATTTTACACGCCCATTTTAATATTTTTCATGATAGCCACATTGCCTAATTTTCACAAAAAGGTACTGAAATTTCGCACCACAAAAAGTCTAAAACATTTGCTGAATACGCACAAAAGCAGTCAATAAATCGTAAACAAATTTGTATGCTATAAATTAAAACCTTTTTGCAATTGAGCAGATTGGAAGCCATTGATGCATAAATGAAAATGAAGACGATCATAAATTTCGAGTCATACAAACAGAAAAATGTTGGAAGTAATATATAAAAAACTACACCAAAAAAAAAAAGTTCAAGGAAAATTGCTAAGAGAAATTGCTAGAGAAAAAATTACGATGATTAAAAAAAGTATGACAAAAATCACAGTTTGTATTGATTGCAATCAAAACTATTTGAAAAAGTTACAGCCTAGTTGGAAAGTTGTTGGCTAACTATAATCTTTGATTGTTAAATACAGGGATTGTAATCAATCTGAAATAACCATTATTTGATATTATTTAATTAAAATCATTATCGTAGAAGTATACCGTTGTAATGGAGGAGACTCCATGAAAGCAATTTGCCCTCAGTGATACTAATTTTTCAGCAATTATGAAATAACAACTATGTACTGGCAAAATTATTTAAATTTTATACAGATCCGACATTCGATGTTTTTTTTTTCGAGTGTACCCATCATCAAATGTCAATCCAGGGATAAGAACGTAAATCTCGTAATTACTATGACGTCTGGAGCTCTGTGAATACACAATCAAAAAGGAGGGAATGAAAATGGAATGTTTCATTTCTATGGCATTGTCAGCCAGTGAAGCAGTGAGCACGAGTCAGACAGCCCATGAATATCTTGCGGCGACGTAAATGGAGTTAGATACCGTTTAGTCGTATCAGCCAGAGTTCATTTACTGTTACATATTTAGTACTGTTTCGAAAAACAGCTGGCTAGTTTATTGAGTATTAATTAAATTAGTATTCGCAGAAGGTTTTGTTCTCGACATTGAATTTTTTAATTTGCCCAAAATGACACTCGGCGCGAAATTTAATTATTTTAAAAGAGTATTTGAAGATGGGTATGGATGAAGATGTTATGAGATGAGATGGGATTTTCTCATTGCATTTATGACTGATTATCGTAAACTTGCCAAAGAAGTCTAGTCAATCTAATTTTTATTATTTAGTAAGAAAACTGAGCCGTATCCAAAAGTCATAATTCGTACGAAAACGAAACCGCAGACATTATTAAAAGGTTAATTAACTATCACTAATAAATACATCATTAGCGATAGCTTTTTAAGTACATACATTTTTGCAAACATCCATTAATTAATAATTGAACTTCAATTGGCATCCGGCGAATTATAACAAGAGAAAACAACAACAGCAAAGGCAATAGAAAAAACAGTAGCTCGTCTCTTCGCTGTGTCTGAAAAATTAAACAATCTTACACACAGAGTTTTTTTTTCTACTTTTCACGTCTATGGTACAACAATAACATGGAATGTTTACACGCGCACAAGATTATTATAAAGGTAACTCAATCTGAACAAACTAACCAGCTCAATATAAAAATGTTAGCTTTTTATAGAGGTCAATGAAATAGTACAGAGGGATTCATTAATTGAAACGAAGAATAGTATTCACCGGATAGGGAGGCACCAATCCTACTTGGCTACTACTGCTGTAATAGCCAGTCGAAACAGTCTCCAAAAACATTTGATTTCTCTAACTTATTGCCACAAAAACAATAACAGCTTGTTTTAGAAAAAGGTTTGTAAGTATTGCTTGTTTATTTCTGTTTTTTATACCTCTGTATCTTCCCCTTGGCTAGGTGTGCCCTACCCACGATGCTGTGATGATGAGGAGGAGGAAACGGTGGAGCACCTCATTCGCAACTGCCCGGCTTTAAGCGGAGCGAAGACGCGGTGTTTTGGTAGTTCCCCTCCTGGATAGCAAGGTCGCGGAGCACTAGATGACCTTCATAAAGTCATCTAAGTGGTTCGAGGAGGAGTAACGGTGTCGGTTTAGGAGTGTCAGTCCCGGTATTCCGCTATGTGAAGAATCCCGATAATACAGGGATTTTCCACATGGCAGGGTCCCGGAACTGACTTTCCTAATGTTGGGGGTACCACAATGGGCCTTTTAAAACTTGCTTAAGTGTGCCTCTGCGGCAGCCTAACCTATCTTCCCCTTTCCATTTCTAATACACACAACCCTTACCTATATCAAATGTATCCGATTGAGGACTAGTCAAAGAAAATCTGACCCATGTACAATTGGACAGTTAGCTATAGACAGCTAGTACTGTCAGAGTCATAGCTAGTACTCTCGTAAAATGGTTTAGCACCAGGTGAGGTTATCCACTATAACTCATCTACCCTAAAAGAACCATCATTGAACCGCTTAGGCGGTTAAGCGCCAATAAATGATGATGATTGTTTTGTTCACAGAAAATTATTTTATTTCAACTGAAACACTAAAATTTGCTAAGTGTAAACAACTGCTTGACTTGTGTGTAAGTCTGCATGAGTGTGGTTTTATTAAAAAAAAAAACTGAATCAAGAAGCCATTCAAAACGAAATTTCTTGTGTTGCCAACACTTTCAGTCATCCCCCATGACTTGCGCGTAAAGTGATTAATTGTCACAAATCTGAGTAAATTTAATTTGACAAATAAGACAAGACACCAATGAAAAGTGTTAAACAAACACACATACACACTGACATAAGAATAAAGCTCAAAATTAATGAAGAAAGTTTTAAAGAAGGCTGCAAATCACTTGTTGAAAGAATAACAACAAAAGATATAATGCATGTTCAGCAAACGAAAGCATAACAATAAAAAACGGCGCGTTATTGCCATACCTAAATTAGCGCATAAAGCGCCGAATAACAGTAAAATTCCTTCTGCCTACGCAACTTTTATGAGGTATTCCACAACAAAGCGGAATAGGAACTAGATTATATTTTTGATAGACAAGGACTGAAGGACCAAGTAAAAGAAAAGAAAAGTTCCGGGTATGAATCGCTGCTGGAAAATGCTCTATTCACTGCTCTGGTTTAGGGCTGGAGATTTGGATAATAAAGAGGCAACACTTGTCTTGAGTCTATTGTTATCAAATGCAACTTTGAAATCAGCAAGGTGAAAAGATTTCGTCACCAACTAACTACGCTGTGACTAATCAGACCCCGCAGGCAATTGTGCTGGTTAAAACTTCGAAGAGGAAAACAAACAACAGAAACAAGTAAGGAGAGCTGTCTTCGGCTGTGCCGAAGGCTAAATACCTTTCATGAATAAGCGTCACGATTTTCACTGTTTGATCCCAGTACAGCCTGTGTAAATTTAACTTAAGCTCATACCGAAATTATCGGAACTATCGATTATATGGGTGCGATGTGTTATATTGGTCCAATCTCATTGATTTTTTAACACCGACATTCCAAATTCTAAAATAGCAATAGTTACGAAATTTCACGTTCCTGCCTATATAACTACAGGAGTTATCTACCAAAATCCGTTTATTGGAACAATCGATTGTATGGGGGCTATGTGAAATATTTATCCCATCTCGATGATTTTCAACACCGATATTTCTCATATAAAAATAGAAATACTTACAAAATTTCACGTTCCTAGGTGTTTAATTACAGGAGTTATAGCACAAAATCCGTTTATCGGAACAATCGATTGTATGGGGGCTATGTGAAATATTTATCCCATCACAATGATTTTCAGCATCCATATTTCACATATAAAAATATCGATACCTCCAAAATTTCACGTTCCTACGTGTTTAATTACAGGAGTTATGCCCAAAATCCGTTTATCGGAATAATCGGTTGTATGGGAGCTATATGTTGGTCCGATCTTGCTGGTTCCGACAAATGATTCCTATATTGGAAAATGGTGGCCGCGTACAAAATTTCAGCCAAATATCTCAAAAACTGAGGGACTAGTTTGGGTTCAAACAGACAGACAGACAGGCGGACAGACGGACATGGCTAAATCAACTCATCTCGTCATCCTGATCATTTCGGTATACTTATTGATGGGTCTATCTCTTCTTCTTCTCATTCTTACAAACATCGGACCAAAGTTATAATACCATTTCATGTTCATGAAAGGTATAAAAACACATATTCTATTATCATGTAACAACAAAATTCCACAGATAGCGCAAAAATCGATAAAAAATATAACACACAAAAAACACATATACCGAGCTGAGTTTATGTGTAAAAAAAAGGTAAACAAACATACAAAAAATAATGCAGCAAAGCAGCAACGAAAGAAATAAGAAATAACCCAGTAGTAATTTTTTTTAAATAAACATATATGAGGAGCTTCAGACCAAAACGCAATAAGTTACACATAAAAAGGTCGTAGATAAATGAAAAAATATGATTGCCGGGAAATGTACAGATATTTTCAAAAAACATTTATGACATTATACCATGCATATAATAACAAACATATGCCCAAAGAAACACATTTTTCGGATAACTAGATTTAAAGTTAAAGCAAAAAGCTGTTTGGATTTATTTCGTTTTGGTGTGAAAATTTATATTTATTGCGTTTTGGTTTGAATGCTACTGAAGTTACGTTTTGGTTTGAAAGTTGCTGAATTCTCAGAAAATTGGGTTTGTGGAGCCATTTTGATAACGATATATTAATTTCTGATTAGTCCCAGAGCAAAATACAAGTTTTAAAGCAATTTATCATATATCCTAGCAATACCCTTTGGATAGGAAAAGACCACAAAAGAATGTTATTGTAAGTAATTTATTCGTCAAACAAGATGCTACTATTGTCTAATTCAGTTTACCAAAAATGATTTCATTCGTAAGAAGCTTTACTTTATACTAAGTAATGATAATGCAAAAAAATCGCAATATTTTGCAAAAATTACCTAATATAGAAAAAATTAGGACACCCTCATAATCTACGGCCAAAAATAGAGCTTACTTGTTTCAGCGTTTTCATGTGTCATTTCAAAATAAAAAGTTCTGTATATAGTTTAGTTTTCACTTTAATAAATATAAAAATCGTATGGAGTTATTGCGTTTTGTTGTAAATCGTATTTTTAAGGGCGATACAGAATGGTTAAATTCCCGGTTTTTTACAGCTTAAATATGTTGTTACATAGATTTCAGAAGGAGAAGTCGAGTCCCATCAATATCTCAAAAAAATTAAGTGGTGATTTATTGCGTTTTTGTCTGAAGCTCCTCATATTTTGTAGGATTTTTAGATACATTTATGCTTAATTTTTAAGGATGAATATCTTTAAAAATAGGTCATGTTTCTCAAGAGATAAAAATACGAATTTCTCATGGACTTCAGTCCTGACCTTTAGCTTGTAATACCTGAACATTTCGTTTTGTTATTTTCATACTAAGGGTCTCTGCTGATGGATCTCCCAAACCAATATACATTTTTTTTAAGTAAATTTTCTTATAATTTTTGAAACTTTTCTCAAGCAACCTTTCCAACAAAAAAAACCGCGTGCAATTATCATAACTATTAAACTATTTACATATATTTAAAAATTAATTGCGGCATTATATGTTTGTGTTCCTTGAAATAGTACAAAATTTATATAAGTTATTTTCAAATTTCTGTAACTAGTTAAAGAGTTATGATAATTGCACGCGGGTTTTTTTGTTGGAAAGTAGTACGCTTCTACTTCAAGACTGAAAAAAGTTCCAAACATTATACGAAAATTTACTTTGAAAAAAAAAATTATATTGGTTTAGGAGATCCATCAGCAGAGACAAAACGGAATGTTCAGGTATTAAAAGCTAAAGGTCAGGAGTGAAGTCCATGAGAAATTCGTATTTTTATCTCTTGAGAAACATGCCCGTTTTAGAGCCTAGTAAACACGATTTTTGAAAACTTAAAAATTTCGAGATAACAGTTTATCTATAAGGAGTGAGTTTTTTTGGCCGATGGACGGGTTATTTTCTTCTAGGGTATGTACCCTTAATTTCTGAAAAAAATTGAGCGGCTACTTAAAACAGTAAAGACGCCAGAGCCAGCTAAAACTGACAAAAAAGGATAAAAATTACGTATATTCAGTACCAGGTATTTAATACCAGGCACTCGCTACGTGATTTATTATTTACTTTTGAACAAACTACTCTCTTTTACCCTTAAAACGCCCTATCGAATGTAAGGATATCTCTAATAGAAACATTTTTACAACTATAGTAGGTTAAGCCTAAAAATTACGTTTTTCAAACTTTGAAATTCGACCAGTCCGAAACCAGTGGTCATAAAAATTAATGTGTGTAAATTTGATTCTTTAGGACCCTAAAGAAGTGTCGCTCAAAGTTTGAACGAAATCCCCGACTAGCCAGCATTTTGAATTAGACGTTTTCATATGGAATGTCTCATAGACGAAACCAGCTGAGTCTTACCTGACAAAAAAGTAAAATTCTCTCAGCAGAAAAAAATGCATAAAGTGAATTAGTTGTCAACAGCTAATAAAAAAATGGATGTAGCGGGGTAAGAGCACGTGAAGTCGACCCCCCATTTTCCCGAGGTTTAATAAATTGAGGTATGAGTACTTTTTCATGAAGTATACACTATAGAAAATTAATCCCTAAAGGGGTTTTGAAAAATTTTCTTACTAAGGGTCTCCGCTGACCTGGGGCCATTCCCTTTCGTTTGATACCCATATTGTGGGTAATTTTAAGGTTTTTGTTCAATAACATTTTCACCGATAACTCAGTTATCGATAAATTTATCGAAACATATCGAAGTGCAAATGAGAACTGGCACCTTCCAGTTTCGTTTGATACCCATATTGTTCGAAGTTTCTACACCTGTATGCGAAATATCATAAGTTTAGGTCAAGTGTACTCAGAGTTATATGGAAAAACAAAAAAATCGAAAAGTATCGGTCCCTAGCATGACCGGACCCCCCAAAATTAAAAAAAAAAAAAAATAGCCTATACCTCCTTCCAGACTATTAGCTGTCTGCCTACTAAATTTCAACAAAATCCGTCTTGCCATTCTCACGTTATTGAGGAACAGAAGTAAACGTCTGGACATCCAAACATCCAAATATCCAAACATCGCTACATTCACATTTATAATATTAGTAAGATTTATAATTTTCCAAATTGTCCTTTTTGCCCTAAATTTTCATAAAAGTGAAATGATGTACATATACGTAAAATTTTTTGTTAACGAATATGTAGACATAGAGACACAAATAATTCATGCTGCGATACTACCTATTGGCATGTTTTAAGAGGAAGCTGAAAAAGCACGAAATAATGATTACAGAAAGTACAGATTTGTGTTTTCTAGGAAAAGTGATACGATTTCTACAAATACAGATGTTATTGTATTGCACTGCTGGTAAGTTTGTTGAACTTTTTTCAACATACACTTAGTTATAAACATTAGGACGATACAATTTTGGCAATGGTTGCTGTTTACTTACTGAAATGTGTAACGTAGACTTTATTTCTGTTTAAAAAAAAGGGTCTATTACAAGTAGTCGGACTGTTTTGGGCAATGACCCCCATTTCTTACTGTCGACACAGAAGTATTACATATATGATTATAATACCTTTTATTTTATACAATAAAATAATAATTGATGATTTGCGATGAAATCGCATATTCGAACACGAGCACATGGTCTCTAACTCGAATCCTGCTAAATAAAATTGGCATAGATTATATTCTAAGAAATTTTCTTAAATTTCTGTGAAAAAGTTCTTTGGAGAGGTTTTAATGAACAATTCTTAAAATACATGTACTTTTCCTTTGGAAACATGGACTTTTTTGGTTCAGTGTGCGATCCAGGAGCGTTTAACTAAATGTTACTCCGATTTTGAGTTGTGACTATTTTTGATTTAGTGTGCGATATTATAAAATTTAAAAAAAAATTTCAATAATAAGAAATTAAATAAAAAAATATATTTTTTTATTTATTTATTTTTGTAGTCCCAGAAGACGATCTCCGTTGGAGATCGAACTATATTGGATCAAAAATCACCAACAACGTGTTTAATTTATTGACCCAGTTTGAAGAAAGAATAGTGAAATTAAAAAAAATTTGAATCCAAGAACGTTTCAACAAGTTATAATATTGCTAGGTGATCCATAGTAAAAATTGTTGAACTTGAGAATGCGCCACAGAAAAATTTATATTTGGCCAATATAAATTAATATGCCGTCTCTACCAGTAATACTGTGTAGTAAATATAGATATGGATATGGTTAGGTTAGGTTCAAGTGGCTGCCACAGAGGCACACCTAGGCCAGTATTAAAAGGCCCGTTGTGATACCACCAACACTAGGAAAGTCAGTTCCGGGACCCTGCCATATGGAAAATCCCGGTATTAACGGAATTCTCCACATAGCAGAATCCCGGGACTGACTTTCCTATACCGACACCGTTACTCCTCCTCGAAGCATTTAGATGACTTGATGAAGGCCATCAGGTCCTTTATGTCCAGCTCCGTGACCTGGCGTAGGCTGACCAGGAAGGGAACTCCCAAAAAGCGCATTCTCGCGCCACTTAAAGCCGGGCAGTTGCAGATGAAGTGCTCCACCGTTTCCTCCTCCTCATCATCCTTACAAATCCTACAGCATCGTCGGTAGGGCACACCAAGTCTTTCTGCGTGCCTACCAATGAGGCAGTGCCCAGTTAATACGCCTATTAATATGGAGATTTCTCTTCTCCTTAGGGCATAAATATGTCTTGATCTTTTATGATCCCATTTCGGCCAGGTTTCTTTGGATATCCGGCATCCTGGAGATTGCAGCCATCTTTCGTTGGCTTGGCGGAGTGTGTATTCCTTCAGCATAAGCTTGCATGTAGCAAACGGCATACCTAAGCGCTCTTTATCGCGAAGAACCTGCTTGGTCGTGCCCTGCCTCGCAAGTTCGTCTGCCCTACAATTTCCCTCAATGTCCCTATGCCCCGGGACCCATGTGAGGTTAACGCGATTCTGTTGGGCCATCTCTTGTAGAGATCGACGACAGCTGAGCGTCAGTTCAGAGTTGAACGAGTAAGAGCCAAGGGATTTGATGGCCGCCTGGCTGTCGCTGAATATAAAAACGTCCTGTCTGATAGTGTGTTGGCCTATCCAAGCCGCGGCGTCCATGATTGCTGATAATTCAGCCTGGAAGACACTGCAGTGATCAGGTAGTCTGAAGGAGAGCTCAAGGTTCAGATCCTTTGAATAAACCCTCCCCCAACTCTGCCGTCTAACTTCGAGCCATCAGTATAAATGGAAGTGCCGCCATGAGTGACGGGACTCCGATCCGTGCTCTCCCATTCTTCCCTGCTGGGAATGTTGATTTTAAAACCGCTATCTCCGACTGTTGTGGTCGCACAGCGATCTGTGCTCAGCGGAAGAAAGCTATAGGATCCCAAAATACAGGCGTGTCCAGTAGTGCTTGCGCCCCAGCCGGACGTTTCCCTTAGACGCAGAGCCGATGCTGCTGCTACTCGGTGCCCTTCCAGATCGAGTGGCAAAATGCCAAGAATGGCCTGGAGTGCTTCATTGGGCGTTGTTCTTAACGCAACGCTTATACAGATCATGCAAGATCTGTGTACTTTACCTAGCAGATTAAGGTTTGTTGCCTTGCTCAGCGCAGGCCACCATACCACAACTCCATAGAGCATGATTGGTCGAATGATTGCAGTCTAGATCCATTTGCATATTTTTCTTTCCAATGGCTCTTTTGCACGTGTAGAGTGCAATACACGCTTTCTTCTGGCGCTGAAGAACATTCTCCTTCCAGGTTAGTTTCCTATCCAGAACTGTGCCCAAGAACTTGGCTTTGTCAGCCAAGTTCAGGTGCACGTTATTCAGTTTTGGTAGTATTAGCGGTGGTATCTTATAGCGGTTGGTGAAAAGGACCAGTTCCACTTTTCCCGGGTTGATGCTCAGTCCGCAGCGCGAGCACCATGAGGAAACCTCTCTCAGTGCTACTTGCATCAAGTCGCACAGGGTTTGTGGGAATTTGCCCCTGTATGCTATAGCTAAGTCATCTGCATATGCCACTACCTTCCCGCCCCCCAGCTTGTGTCTCGCAGCATCGAGTTGACAGTGAGGTTCCATAGAAGCGGGAAGAGAACACCACCCTGAGGCGTTCCCCTTGTGACATAGCGTGATAAGTCAACCGAGCCCAGTGATGAAACTATACGTTTACCCCTTAGCAGTTGATCAATAAGTCCAATAAGAGACCTGCTTATGCCCAGACTTGTTAAAGCGGTGTTTATAGCATCAGGGCTTATGTTGTTGAAGGCTCCTTCAATATCTAAAAAGGCCACAAGACAGTACTCCTTTTCATACAGCGATTTTTCAATAACAGAAACTAGGCTGTGAAGCGCAGTTTCTGTAGATTTCCCTTTGGTGTATGCATGCTGATAGCTACAGATCAGGTTGATATCAATAGTAGAGGAGAGGTAGTCATTTATTATCCTCTCGAAGGTCTTGAACACAAAGGATGAGAGACTGATCGGCCTATAGTCCTTGGGCTCGTAATGAGACGCCTTCCCGCCTTAGGAATAAACACTACCGTGGCACTTCTCCAGGAGCACGAGTAGCTAAGAGCCAGGCAGGCTGTATAGAGAAATACCAGCCATTTGGCTGATGTCTCCAGCGTGTTTATGAGTTGTGCGGGAATAATCCTGTCTGGCCCGGCAGCCTTGAACGGTTCGAAACTTTTAACCGCCCACCTAACCTTTTCCTCCGTGATGGGTATGTATACAGCCAGGGTTGTTGTAGGTGCTACGGGTTCCTCATGCAAGTTCCCTGGGAAGTGCGTATTCAAGAGCAGCTCTAGGGTTTCCCTCTCCGTGCTGGTCCAGGATCCGTCAGGTTTGCGCAAATAGCTTGTGGCTGTTTGAGTTTTTGAGAGCACTCGTCTAAGTCTCGCTGTATCGTCGACATTTTCGACCCCAGTGCAGAAATTTCTCCACGATACTCTCTTCGCCTGCCTCAGAGCTTTTTTGTAGGCCCTGAGTTTAACTTTATATTCGAGCCATTGAGTCTCCGTGCCAAGGCTCTTGGCCTTATTAAATTGTGTCCTACATGATTTACGGAGCGAGTCCAGGTCGTAGGACCACCAATGCGGCCTATGTTTACCGCGTGGTTTTGGCACTGGGCAAGCCTGCTCTAGGGCATTCGAAAGCGCCGTTGTAAATGTCTTTACCAGATCCTCCAACTCCCCTACTGATGAGGGGACTTGTGGGGGCAGTGCTGGCAAGCCCCTAGATAGTATTTCATTGTGTAGCTGCCAGTTAGTGTTACGTGGGTTGCGTTTCATAACCGGCTGCTCAACAGAAAAGTCTAGAACTAATTCTACGTACCGGTGGTCGGAGAATGAGTGTTCATCGAGAACGCGCCATTTTCTGACCCACTCATAAGCGCCTTCGCTGCAAATAGTGAGATCTATGACCTCCCTACGGGTTTTAGTAATAAACGTAGGTTCGTTACCCACGTTGCAAACTACCAGGTTAGTTGTTAACAAATAATCAAAAAACGACTCTCCTCTAGCATTGATATCGGAGCTTCCCCACTGGACGTGATGAGCATTGGCGTCAGTTCCGATAAAAAGATGACCCATGGAAAAATTTGCCACCAGGTCTTTTACCTCCCTCTGTGGCGGAGGTTCTTCGGCGTCGTAGGGCATATAGACCGACGCCATCGTCAGACTGGTACTGTCGACTGTTAAACTGGCAGCTGTAACGTCACCATTGGTATAGTTGGGCAAGAGAAAGGCATTCAGCTCAGACTTAACCAAAATACAGGCTCTAACCCTGCCCCCCTCGCTGGCTAGCTTAAAACCCTTAGTCCCCAAACCGCAAATCCTTGAGCTGTTGACCCAGGGTTCTTGGATGAGGACCACATCTATGTCGCGTTTAGAGAGACGACTGATTAAAGCAGCCGAGGCTGCTTTAGATTTGTGCAGGTTTATCTGAATCACCACCAACATGAGAGCGCTCAGACTTCCCTGCCACCGCCGTATCGTCGAGTTCCACCTCGTCTGGAGGCTTATCTTTCAACGACGATTTGTTCAGACCACGATTTGGCGTAGCCGAGATCCTACTAACTGTGGCAGTATTGACATTGGTGCGCTCAGGAATAGCTGCTATCACTGTGACGTTGAGGTCTTCCCCGTCCAGCAGGCTGTCTCCCATCTCCGAGCTGTTCACTGCTCCTTCGCCATTTGTCGTGGCAGATACTATACTTTCCGAGTCGGACATCTCCGACTCCTCTACCGGCACTGCGATGTCCGAGCCCTCCGGTGCAGCCGAAATAGCAGCGCGCTGTGCATCGCCGCGGTATACGTGGATCACGATCTGACGCATGCCGTAGTGCACTCGTCCATTGCACCGTTTAAGGGGCTCGAGTGCTTCCTTAGTCAAGGTGAAGGCCACTTGCCTCTCAGGCCCTACCGCATCCTCGACCAGATTGACACTCCAGTGCTACGTCAGGAGAGAGGGGTTCATGACCCGCAGCATCCTGAGAATTCTCTCAGGTTCAGCAGGGATGGCAGGAATCCATGCTCTTGCCTTTGGCCGAGCCGGGATGTCCTTCCAGTCGACAACCTCGATTCTTGCCCCTTGGTAGATCTCACCCAGTCTTGCAGCTTGATTCGGCCCTGGTGCCATCCCGCATCAGAACCCATCGGCGTGGCACCCGGAGACTCATCCATAATGTCGAGAAGGGCATTACCGATAGCGTTCCGGACGTACCGCCACTGGTCCCTAGGGATGGCCCAGCTTTCGTTACCTCGGTCAGTGACGCCTATGAGGATCCTATCCTTAGTTACTTCAGCAAAGCTGAGTTTACCCACTACGGGGGCGTATTGCTGCCGCTTCGGGTGAGGTTTTAAATCCACGTCCGATCTCTGGCGTTTGAAGGGATTTCCATTAACCTTCTTTGGCGCGTAATCGCTTTGGAAGTTCGGTAAGATAGCTTCAGCCATCTCCACCGTCTTTCTAGCATTCGGCGATAGCGTCTCTTGTGAAATACCCTCGTATTTCTTCAGGATCCTCGCGGCCGCTCTTTTGTCCAAGTACTCAGAGCGACTGGGAGATGTCTTTTGGGGTAAATTTCGACCCGTAGTTGCCATCGCGGTGGTTCCCTTATTTGGATCTCTGGGGCCAGGTCGTGAGACCACTACCACAGACGTTGAAGACTTGGTTTCGGTACCGGCACTTACTAGGACTTTAGCATCAGCCGTTGTTGGCTTCACTGTGTTTGTACCGGTACTTACTGTGGGGATTGCCCCCTTGTTATCCAGAGCTAATCGACCCGTAGTTGCCATCGCTGTCGATCTCTCGTCTGATAGAGAAATGGAGTTTGTCCTCCGACGTTGCGTTCTCGCTTGCTCCAGCATTTTCCTCCTCTGCTGTGCAGTATACATTGTTGTATCTTTAGTTTTAGAGTTTTTGTTACTATTTATCATCTTGTTCGTACGACCCCTCGCCGGGCAAGGCCAGTTTAGGATCAAGGGAAGAGTAAGGGGAATGTCTCGTCCGCCGCGGCAGAGCCCCATACCGCGGTAAGGCCATAGTTACTCTCCGAGGCGGCCCGGTATCAGAGAGGCTCCGTTCGATTACAGCCACGATTTGCCTCCCGGCTGCAAACGTCCAATGGGCACGTGGTCGCATAACACCCTGGGTTGGGAGGGGGAAGATCTTAGTCGTCGCGCCAGAGAGGCTTGGCTTCTCTCGTGATGTAGTACCGGTGGCGCTATGATCACAAGGGCAGCGTAGCCCTGTGGCTATCGACTTAAGCCCTCGTACCGCGGCAAGGTGTCCACCCTTCACGAGGGAGATATGGATATAGCGACAATAGAAATTCATCTGACGACCATAGATATTGACATGCCGTTCAAATATATTACAATTCTATCTATAAAAAACAGTGCCTCATATCAAAATCTTTGAAATGTCATTTGGAAGCGTAATATGTGTATTGCCTCTACAACTGTGAAAATTCACTAGTTCCAGAGTAATAGGTAGGTACTTTTTACTGCAGGGATAGAAATGAGAAATGGAGCATACACGTTCTTCAATTTCATTTACAGGTACGAAAGCGACACAGGCTCATGTGTGTGTTTTCCCGGGAGTGGTAAAAGTAGATTCCACCTTTATGTCTAAATACAGTACTCTATACAAGTCAAATATGGAACAATGACAGGTTGATAAGCACAAAGTTTCGCAGAATGATAAGAGTAATAAAAAATAATATTCGAACTTGTGGAAAGAGTACATACATATGAATGTGATATGTGCATTTATTTGTATGTATGTACATAAACAGAGCTGATGACGAATAAATGTAAACACAGAAATGCGATAGATGAAACCCGAATGTTTTGAACAGGTGATTTGAATGAATGAAAATCTTTGTTCAAAGAATTTACGGAAGAAAACATGCTCAGGTCAAAAGAAGAAAGAAGTTTGTAAGGTTTCTTTATGTAATAAAATAAATCAGGTACATATTTTCGCAAGTTTCTGGTCTGTGAAGTGATCGAATTCCTTTTTATTGCAATACGACTATAATCGTAGGCAAAAGTTTAACAACTTTTTATGTCTGTTTTTACACGCATGAAAAAAAAAAATGTTGTTGAATTTAAGTAAAGAAAATGTGCACAACCGCGTAGGAATGCGATGGTACTTCTTATAAGATGCTAATATAATATCACAAACATGTGTTGCCGTTCCAAATATTCTCAAAAAATTTACATTAAAAAAAAATTAAAAATAACGAACTTTAAGAATATCCAAATCGTTATATATAATACCCGAAGGTGTTTTTGTGCCTATCATCAGATTTACACCGCTAGTCCGATCTTCGAAAAGAAGGTTCATTTGAAAGAGCTCAATCTCTAGACGTGCGGGAACGTTAAGTTTTTTGGAAAAGGGTTTAATAATAATTTTTCTCTATAATTTTTTTATTTTCAAAGTAGAGACGTCAAACAAAATGGCTCAGGCTGTAGATGTACAAAAGGTTGTAGTTTTTTAAAAGGGTGCAGAAAGCTTAACATTTTTTTGAAAGGGTTGCCACCCTTTTTAAACACCTAAGCAGGTTATCATTTTTTAAATTTAGGTGTGATACACAGAAAAAATGGCACTGGTAAGATCTACAGTCTCGAACTGTTACCCTGAAATTGACCAAATTCTGTTGAATTGACCAAATTTTGGTTATTTCAACGGAATTTTTTGTTGAAATAACTGTTGATTCAACAGTCATAGAACTGTCAATTTTTAATCAACAAAATTTGGTAAAACTGACAGAATTTTGGGATAATCCTACAGCGAAGGATCTGTCATTTTAAAAACAACCAACTTCTGCAGTTAATCCAACAGCGATACTGTCATTGGATAAAACCTTCATCTGCTTATGTAATTACAAACAATGTGTTCCGAATATTCCATAAACTATTTGCGAATTGCAATAGTATGTAATTCAGATAATATGAAATGAACGACGCGTAAACAAGCGCCATATAGCAAAGCTGCAATTAGACGGCGTCAAGCATAAATACGCGATGGCCTGATGGTAAACATCTCTCGGTGGAGGCAACGTGTCATTTAAAACAAAGTTGTAGTAATAAGAATGCGATACCTGGGTGGAGCGTTCAAGAAACCTGAGTCCGATTCTCGGTGAAGTCAATATATGAACTCTGAAAAATATTTTGTTTTGATAATTTAAAAAAAAAAAAAAAATTATATTGACTTCACCGAGAATCGAACCAGCAACCCCTAGAACAACAAAATAACAGCTTAACTGTTAAAACAGCGGCTTAACTGTTTACTTAAGGTTAACAGTTCCAATGCAGTTGAATCAACAGCATTGAATAATGGATAAGAATTAACAGTGATTTTGGTTGAATCAACACATATTTTGGTTGATATGACCAGCTCATTTTTCTGTGTAGGAAAAGCCTTGAAAATTACTCTCCTGTAAAATTTGTATTTTCTTCCTTACGGTAATTTCGCGAAAAGGGGTCGTTATGTCTAAAATTATGTCTATAATGAATGCTATCTTCGTAGCACTAATTCGTATTTATATTCTTTGAATGTATTACACAAATTAGTTTAGGGTTTACAACAACCTTGAAATGAATGAATGAGTGGAATCAGAAATAAGATACCAATACATTTAACAGTCCCCAATATTATTTTTATTAACCCTGATCATTTACTTGTCCACTCACAATAATAAGTATTTATTTATTGCTTTCAACTTATGCTACCAGCACCGTTCTCACAACCGAAAATTGATATTGAAAATGTGTTGATATGATTTTGTATATTTAATATGTGACATCATCAAAATACTCAAATAGTTTCAACACTTCACAAAAATACGATATTATGCAAGTAAGTATCTATATACGTTCGTATAACATTCATTCATATATGTATGCACTTATCTATAATACTTATATATTTTTAATGGGTACCTGAGAACATTTAGGGTTTGAAAATACAAAAACAAAAAAAATTGTTCAAAGAGCGTTCCACGTTTATTAGGAAAATGCAACACATAATTTAAGAATCATACATATGACATACCTATGTACATATAGTTAGATAAGTACATATAATAGAATACTATCCTATTAATAATTTCGATGTAGCCCGTTATCAACCCTCTATAGTCGCGATAACAATATTATCATGTCTCATAAATGTTTAATTGTAGCTGCTTGAAGTTGCTAATTTATTTATTGCAAATCGTAAGAAATTTCAAACCAAGCTGCAAATTTAACGCTTTTTTGTTGAAAGTTACAATAAATAACAAATACATAAATTATATAAAAAACAACAATTGGTTACTAGCTCCTTAACTGGGATATCATGCATTTTTTAGCTATAAAATAAACACTATCATAACATGTACTTATAAAAAAGTAGTAATAAAGTATCCTATAAAACTCAATAAATGCAGCGAGAAAGTGAATAATGTTAAAAATGTGTATAAAGCGTAAAAAGCAGTGAATATATGCCATAGTGTTATTCTAAGGATTTTATACATTTTCGACTTTTTCATTGCATTTCGAAGCCAACTTAAAAAAAAAACACTTTAAATATATAAAATGTGAAAATCCTAAAAGCTTGAAATCAGGAAATCCCCTTATACCAACAAACGGCTTTGTGAAAAAATAGCATAAAAAAATAGCACGAAAAAACAGTGGTCAAGTTAAATTTATTTAACGCACTTTGAGGCAATTTTTCACTGCACCGAAAGCAAACATTTCCAGCAATTTAAGTAGAATCGATAATGCAATTCAAGAACGAAAAAAATGTTGAATTAAATTTTGCCATAATCTAGTGAGTAAAACCATTTTACTGCCTTTATATAAGGTCGGTTTGTTGTTTGCGCTTGAAATATGCTTGAAAATTCCACACAGAGCAAGAAACTTTTGCATGTTCGTGCAAAATTTAGAAATTTTTCGAGTTAGAGGCTTGAAAGCTGGAACATACCTAAGAATCAGACCACAATGCTAACTAAAGGTAAAAAACATCCTCTGGGGGAGAAACTTGAATCATGATTCATAAAAAAATCGCTCGGTGTAAAATTTTATACGTTCTGCTTCTAATTGCATTAAAAATATGTTTTACATTTACTCCCAGCCTTTCATATCATCAGACCACTTCGTCAAGGCCACTTCTTTGTTAGGAAAATATTGCCTCCTGCTTTTTGGTTCCTTTTTATAGAGGCATTATAAAATTGTGTATCATCTGCGTTGGTCTTTATACATATGTTTGTATGAATGTACAGATGTAAATAAATATTATGAAAGTAAATACTACCAAAGAATAATAAAAAAGATGCTGAGCTTTGGACATCACATCAGATTGATATGTGCAAAAGTGGCAAACAACTCAAGTTTAAATGTGCTTCTTCTGCATACAAGGATGCAATCTACTTGCATTGTAAATAGCCTTGGCAAAACTCCGACATCTTCATTCTGTTTATTAGCCAATTTCAAATATACCCAGCTAACCAAAGTCGTAGCGCCCAAAATAATGTATATGAATGAATCTTTTTGGTTGCACGCAGACTACAAATTCACAAATAAAAATTAAAATTAAAGTAGATACTTCAAAAAAACCCTCAGAAAAGCATTAGTAAAATAAAGGAAAAAACGTGTCTAACCAGAGCCAAAAGACCACCTTTAAAAAAACAGGCTTCAAAACTCGAACGGCTTAACCGATTTCAATGATTTTGTTTTGGGATTGCTCTCGATCAATTTTAGCACAAACAAAAAAATAACGGCTGCCACCATTTTCAAAAAGCTGGCATCAAAACTCGAGAACATCTTAACCGATTTCCATGATTCTTTTTGGGATTGTTCCCTATAATACCAGTATCATCCAATCAAAAATGGAGGTTGTCACCTGTAAAAACGGGCAGGCTTTGTGTGTTTTGTAGCTCCGAATGGAGTCTTTACCCTTGCTTTTTGTTTGCTGGGTGGTTGTGCAAATAAGTGGGTTAATACATAAATTACATACATAGATTGACACATACCCACTGAGTTTCAATATTTACAGTAAAAGTAAGTATCGGGGTTTAACGCGGGGAACGTATCGAGAAGAATAATAATATGGTACGTCCTGAAATTTGCCAATTGGAGATACACTCTATTTGGTCTGACGGTGCGTATGAGGAACAATAAATTACCCTGTAGGAACTTGCATTAAACATTTTCTTCAACAGACAAAAATAAAAACAACTTAATACAAATTACGGGAAATGGAAATATATTTTTTTTTTTTTTGATTACAAAAATTTTTTTTTATAAATTGTTTTTTGAGCTTTGCCTGAGAGCATTTTCTCGATGCAAAATCATTTTACTGCCTTTTAGGAATTTTTATACCATTATATTATTTTAATGTCTTACAATCCACTAATTATAAAAATTGTCGGTCAGAGTACAATTTCAACGATAAAACAAGGTTTAAGTTAATGATACGTCTAGAATCTCTTGTATCTCTCAAGAACAAAAAAAACAGTATAAAGGTATCTCAGTGTAAAAAGGCAGTATTAATGAAAATTTACTGCTTTTTTACTCAGAAATATAAGAATGCTGCTTGGAATATATTGGGAGAAAAGCAGTATCTTTGGCTTACAAACCAAATAAGCAGTCAACTAATTTTTATTTCTTTTGGATATACAAAGCAGAAAGGCAGTTCGATGATTCTTTAGGGCCCCAAGAATAATTTTCGCCCATAATCAGATGCAAATGATTGTTCATGAAGCCTTTTATTTTGCTAAGGACCGCAGAATACAAATGTATGTACGCATCTACAAAACCAATCGAGCAGCCGGATATTATTTACTTTTTGTTCATCAAAAAATATGCAAAAAGAGAGAAAAATTTGCAGCATCCAAAAAAATAAATAAATACCCAGATACATAAGAGTGGTTTAAGTATTTTGAAGAGAAAATAAATAGTTAACACTTTGATGGCGCAACAGTTGCCCTACACAAATAAGCTTTACCGTACATACTTCAGGATGTGGAATTGAAAATCGTATACAAATTGCTCTTGGCTCCTTGCCACAACTGGCTGCGTAGAATAAAAAATAAATATATTTCGTATCTATGCTTTGATTATTGTTGTTGGTTTCTTGTTTGTGTGTAAAGTTAAACAAGTGATTCCACTTTCGTACATCGAATTTGGTTTTTGTACGTTGCACAAAAGTAGAAATCTACAACCAAATGCAACCCTGCTACCGGCACTTTCGCAAATAACTGCATATTTACTTTTTCACTTTCTTGCTTGCCTTCTTGAGTATAAATTGCAGAAATCGAAATAAAAGATGCAACAATTTACATAAGAAAAGAAGAGTTCGTGGTGCAAATGGAGAAGGGGCGAAATTTAAAAAAATCAAAAAAAAAAATTGATTACAGATTGAAGTGATGGAACTCGAGGAAAGAATGTGAGCTTAGAAAAGACTTGAATGCAGTCGATGGATAAGAGGTAATACCCTGCAGCGAAACCTCAAACTAGTCAGAAAAATACTAGTATACAACTATAATTTTCTGGCAGAACTTGTACTAGTCAGAAAATATCCATTCCAAATATAGTATACAACTACATTTTTCTGAATGAAATCACACCAGTTAATAAATACAAAATTCATTCGTTTCGTTTGCTTCTTTTTTCTCTATATAATTCACAGATGCTTTTTCGTGATATGTTAAATACAAATACTCGCTGCTTTCTTAAGCATGAACATGAAAATAAAGACAAAGGATAAAATGAAGTATAAGTCATGAAAATAATTAATTAATAATAATTAATTTCTGGTTGAAATCATACCAGTCTGGGTGCAATGCTTTTTGGACTAGTATGAGACTAGTATATTTCCTACTAGTCTTTTTGGACTAGTATGGGGTGGTTCATTGTATGGAAATCATACTAGTCCAGGTTGAACTGGTATTTTACAACTAATATAATTCTAGTATATCAAGACTAGTAGATGACTGGTATGTTCTGGTCGAAATCTGACAATTGACATTTCGTAGGGCATCAACACGTAAAAAAACCCGTTGCTTATATGGAAAAAAGAAAAAACACGGACTAGTTAGGCCCGGTGCACCAACTAGTTGTAAAGTAGTTTTCAAGTAGTTGCTTTCGCTGCAGGGATACTACGACTCCCACATATCTTTACTCAGTGATTAATAATGTACCCAGTAGAACAAATGTGAGAGAGCTATGGCGAGCGAAAGTTCGCAGCTAACTAAAGTAGGAACGCTCCGAAATTATGACACCTTTTTAGGAAGATTCAGAGAGCCTTTCGCAACACCGCCAATCAGAGTTTAAAAAGATTCCGAAGCTCCCTTAAAAAGTGTATAAGATCAAAATTGATATTCCATTGAATCCCTGACATTCAAAAGCTATGATTTCGAACATCTTGACATCATATGACATTCCATCGTAATTGCATTCAAGGACCAATATTATACTGTACTAGCTGATCCCGCAGACTTCGTTCTGCACAAATTAGATTTTTGTTGAATTAATTTCCAAAATTCACGATTACACCTATATTTTCTTCCACTGCCACTTCCCCTTTTCCTGTAACTCGAACATTTCTTGTGAGAATGGTATTTATATCGTATATCTCCATGCCAAATTCCCAGGTATCTGCGATACAAATTTGTAGAGATATTCAACCTTAAAGATTAAGTATGTATTGAATGTCGCACGCCTTTTTTCAATTACTCCCATAAGTAAAGAAATATTCAGCCTCAAGTTTAAAGTTTCTAGTTGAGGTGCGATAATTCTCACTTTTTTTCTGTATTAATATCGTTTACATCATTGGCAATTTCAATCCCTGCCATAAACCCTTTCGAAGGAACTTAGCCTTAAAATTAAGTATGTATTACCCTTTTCCAATAACTCCATTTTTTTTCCTGAATATAATAGTATCGTATATTTCCTTACAAATTTTCAGGTTCCTGCCTCGGATCCTTTTAGAGATACTCAGCATGAAAAGTTATGTTTTTATAGGAGGTGCCACGGCCTTTTTTCCTAAAAAACTGTTTTACACCACCATTTAGTTGATACCCATATCGTACAAACATCTTCCAGGGTCGCACTTGGTCCACATTTTGGTCGGTATTTGGGAAAGGGGTTCGGACATAGGACTTGGAAGCACTCCCTGTTAAACCCCTCACCAACATCTCTCATTTCGTACCCATATCGTACAAACACTCACGTGTCCATAAAATAAGATGAGTCAAAATAGAATCTGAAAAGGTCAGATCAGCAATAAAAAGGCTAAAAAAACTCCGAAGTTCTTCAAAGAAGTCATAAAACGTTCCAAATTTATCGGATTTGGATTCATTTTGGATCTTTTATAGAACGGAGTTTTGCACTTTTTGGGCGCCTGAAAGAGCTCATTTCTGAAGAAAATGCAGGGAGAAATTTTTTTTTCATAGCCCCGAATGGAATATTTTTCCTCTCCGTTTGTTTTACTGCGTTTCGTGTTCCAGGATTCACGAAAAATTCGGTAAGCGGTTGAGGGACTTACAAAATACCAGCGACTGCGATTCAGCAGTCAGCGGTAGTCGATAAGTACTAGACTTCGAGCCGATAATCTCATTTAACGAGATAGTTATGCGCTAGTTTTCAAATAGCACACATTCTTAGATGGTAGGCTTGTAGGTAGCTTTAACGGCAAAAGGACAGCTGACGCTAAGAAATTTGTTTTGAATTAAAATAAAAACAAATTAAAGGCAAATACATTCGGTGCAATAAAATAAGAGCGTGTTGTAAATTTCTTTGCGCTTTCCTCGAATGGTGCTACACGGCGTATGAGTAATGCGCATACAAATTGTTTTTGGTTTATCTTCTTTTTATTTATTCTAACGAAACTTCAAATACTTTTTCATTTGAAAACTTTGCTAAGCGAGCCGCTGACGCAATGCAAACAAACAAAACCACAACAAACGAAAAGCAAATTCTACTCCACTCAAGCCACAACACGCGCCCTCTCTTTTCTGGTTTCAATTGCTTTAAATCTCTTCACCCGAAAAACCGCTCTTCCGTTTTTACAGTTTTTATTTTATTTTTTTTTTTTTTTTTTCACTCCAACCGAACCGAAAATTCTTTTATATAAATGTAAATATTTCGTAAATGTGTCATGAAAGCCAACACGACTAATTCGTTAATGATCGTCGATGCAAAAGCGGTAAAGCACTTCTTGGTACCGACACAAGTGAAATTACTGAATAACCAAAATAGACTAAAGTAGCTAGAGCACTTGCAGTCATACTCAGCGTAAAACGGCGGTTGCAATGAGTTGGGACGGTTCTCGCAAGCCGCTTGTTCACTCTTTTTTACATTCATCGCTCATTAGTTATATGCACCTGTGTTATCAGCCTCTAACGGTGTTATCGCATACACACATATGTACATTCATAAACTATCAGGCCTAAAATAATTCCGCATATGTCGCAAGAGCCACTTATCACCTCCCTCCCACAAATAATCAGGCAGTCCATCGAAATGGTGAGTGTGTGTATTTGTAAATGTGTATGTCAGTGACGCGTTGAAGAGTAAATAATTTTTAAGCGCTCCACTTGCGCCCACAAAATACCAAAAATAGCAAATAAGCCGCTTGTAGACAGCGCTAATGGGCAGTGGGGGGTCGACATAGAAATTTTGTTTAAAGCAGGTCTAGGGCATAATTAATTGACTTTAAAGCTGCGAGAATCAACAGTGCACTGAGAATATGTATTTGTATTACACCTCGTTTTAAAATTATGATCTCACTAAAGATTATTGGATATACAAATTTATTTCTAACGTTTCTATTTGTGAGATGAAATCGCACCTAAATTCTCTTCACTTGTTATAGTAGCTGGCACATAATTTTTCAACGAAATTTGTTCCTTATTTTTTGGAGTGAATAGCCGTTTCTTTTTTTCTCCAACTCGCCTCCAAAACTGGTCTAAAATTTGATTTTCATTATTTAGTTTTTTAATATGAAAAAAGGTCACCTGTATGTTTGCAGACGTATAACTCAAAAACTGCAGAATCAAGGTATATGTTTTGTAACGTGGTTCGTTTTTAGTTCTTCAAAATTTATTTCGGGTTCGTTCCGGTTTCGGTTTCGAAATAAAAACACTAGCACAAAAAATGTTCCCACTACAAAACTCAAATAACGTTCCGGTTTCGGTTTTGTAGCGTGTTTCGGTTTCTGACACGGGCCACTAAACACTTATTTCCGGATCTATTTTTTCTATGCCTTCATTCAACTATCGGTAAATTTCTTCTTTCGGAATTTGGTTACTGTGCTCAAAACGTGTCATTTGTAACCTTGTAATTTGCCCACAAAAAGTTAACATTAGAAAAATTCAAAACCGTTTGAAGCCGGATCCGGTTTTTATAAAGGTTTCGGTTTCGTTCATTTTCAAATCGAAACAACCGTTATGGTTTGGGTTTTGAAAAATGCAACGGTTTAATTCACTCTTGCATTACAAGACGTCTAACTTAAAACTTAAGATATTACGTTTTCCGATAACTCGACCGATTTCGAAGTTATAGGCTGATTTTGGAGTTATGAATTGAAATTTGGACGGAATTACATCCGAGGGTTGAATAGTATTCTTATATGGCATTTTCATGTCGAATGAAACCTGAATGAAATGAAACCTTTTTCAAGTCAAAGGAATTCCTTTGAAAAAAGTTTCATTTGACTTGAAAAAGGTTTCATTTCATTTGAAAAAGGTTTCATTCGAGCTGAAAATGCTATAAATACAAATATAAAATTAAGGATTGTTCGCTTCTTAGTACTGTTTTTCAAAGGTTTCATCACGACTCACGAGATCTGCAAAGGCAGTTGAATATATTTTGAAAGCTTTTAGATGGCAAAAATACCATGGTAGTATTACTGACAACAGCTAAAGGACCAATCAGTTTTTGGAAACATTTTTCTAAAGAAATTTTTATGTGTTATTATAGGAAAGCGTGAAGAGAACGCCTAACTCTGTAAACATATCATCATTGACTGCGATAATTTAATATGTTCAAATATATCCCGGGTATATTTTAAGGGCCTCTTTCACAATCGTTGCGTTTCACCGTTTGCAACCGTCGCTTCCATTGTTTTTTTTTTTTTTTTGTTATTTAACAGGAAAACTAAAACCAACTCAACTCACAAAATATGAATTAATTTACAAAAGAAATGTTGGGTTTATCATTCTGAAATAGAGTGCAAACCAGATTCTTCGCCTCTTCAACTTAGGGGTCACTTTGGGATAATTTTGGGGGCATTTTAGTATCTTTTTCGGGTCAATTTGGGATCATTTTATGGTCTTTTAAGATCGTTTTGGGATAATTTTTGGGTTATTTTGGGATATTTTTTCTTATTTGAATCACCCGAATGTATATATATGTACATATGACGAAGTTGTCACATGATACAGCGTTGCCTGCAGTAAGACATTCAAAAATGTGCAAGAGTTCCCGCTGTAATAGTACATTTACACTGCACCAAATTTGGCAAATTTGGCGAAAAATTGCAATTTGGCGCTTTTTCCATACAAATCTCATTTTCCGAATTTGAAACTTCATCACATTTGACCAAATTTGCCGAACAATACAATCCACAATTTCAATTTTTTTTTTAGGAAAATGGGCAAACTCTACCAAAAAAGGCAGAAGCCTTCTTACGGTGGTAGAAGATTCTTGTAGGGAAGGTGAAGCCAAATGCAAATTTGCCAATGCAAACGGTGTCGAAATGGCTCATTCGAATTCGCCAAATTTGGTGCAGTGTAAATTTGATGCAGAGTAAAATTGAAACATGTGGATTTTTTTGGTTTATAACAAAAACAAAACGATAAAAACGCATTTCATTACAGTTTGAAAGAGAAAAGGTCAAATATGGTACTTTTTTGAAAAAGTAGGGTCAGGGGTCATGGCTCTAAAAAAGGGTTAAATTAATCCTTTAGGGTCCCCAGCGGCAACACTGTGCAACAGTAATGAAAAAATAATGAAGTTCAATTACTTTTGCAATTTCTTTTCAGAAAAGGAATTGATTACTTTTCCCAACTACATACATGCAATGGGGAATTGGGAGTAATTTAATTGCTAAAGTAATGATTACTACCCAGCTCTGGCTACCAATGCGTTTATTGTGGGACACTTTTTCGGGCTTGCGCGTTTTTGCCAAAGTTATAAATATCACGCAACGCAATAAAGTTGTACATATTTGTTTTCGCCTTTAATACCGCGGTGGCGACGATGTATTACCACACAAATTCGTTAAATGCTTTTCTACTTTTGGCAAGATATCTTTAAAGAATTTTGAGATAGAGCCATAACCAAATTTCGTCAAGACTACTCTTTAGTATTGCTCAACATAGTTGCTCTCTCGTTTAAAAAAATGTAGGTATGCATGTCTGTACACGACTCTACGTGATAACAATGTTTTGTTAGCTGTTGCTCACTTAATGAAATCGAAAGGCAAACGTGCATTCCCTTCACGTTTACAAAATAAAATAAAAATGTTTTCGTTATTAGCTTTTTTCACTTTGGTTTGGTTTGTTTTGACTATAACAATTTCAATGTCACACAAAAAAGATAGTAACATCTACTACCAGTAAATGTAACCAAAAAGTCGTCGTCCGGTTTGTACTATATACGTTTACGATCGCAATGTAGCCAACAAAGTAGATACAAAGATACAGAGTGTGTCACAGAGCAAATTTTCATTTCTTTTGTCTGGAGTAAAATAAAAGCTCGTCTTTGCGCAGAGTCAACATTATTTTTGCTTGTACGTGAGAAGATTATTATTCTCAGTTGGTAAATCCAATGGTAATAGACCTCATACTGGTAATTACTGTTTTTCTTTGTTTTACCAATTAGACAGAAGTTGTGAGATGTTCAAATATACAAACCAAACAAAAACAAAAACCAAAGTCGTCAGCCATTCACGAATAATTTGCTAAAAATGTGCCCACACTCATGAAACTCTTGTAGTTTTTTATTCTTCTCTTGCTGTTTGGATTAGTTGCTACCAGCATGGCATTTTACGCAATAAAATTTGGCTTAAAAAATTTTATTTTAAAAGGTGAATAATAAAAAGTTGTTCACAGAAACATTTTTTGTTATTTTGCCTTTTGACCCAAATTCCGCATACGATTTCTTTGAAAAGGGATTTAGAGATAGCCATTCAGACATTAATCAATCAACAATTTATTAGAGTAGGTTGATTTGTATGCATGAACCAATGAGAGAAGATTGTGCCAAAAGCGAAACCGTTAGAATGAATTGGCCGGTTTTGACAGAATCAGCTGATTGCTACGTCATAAGTTGCCACAGAATAGCCACCATACCTACTCTACTTTTACCGCTGGTGTGATTCAAAAAAACTTTGTTGTGTGGGCAACCTTGGACGAATTCAAGATGGCCGACTGAGCAGCGCAGTCGTAACGTCATACGATAACTGGGGAAGGCATGGGATAAATTTGTATGGGTGGGAAAGAACCTATGGGTCTAAAATTGGGTTTAACCCCCCTAGAACACTACCGTTTGCAGGTCATATATTTAGTTGTAGTTTTAGTCAAGCACTACTCAATTCCGTTTAAGTATTGAGCAAATTTTGTCAATATGGTCATCAAAAAAAAGGTATTTTCGCTTGGGACAGACTGACTCTAGTCTCCCTTGGTAAGGTGCATTCTTCTTCAGCTATATCGGGTTGATGGTTGGTTAGAATGGGGTTCACAGGCCGAAACCTAACAAAAGTATCAACCGACTCAGTGTAGGTCGGTTAAAGCCTGCTTATGGTTCCTCAGATCAAACAGTTACGTAATATCATGCCGGATCTCATCATAGTGCAAACGGAGATGACGCCTCATGTCTCTAGGGGCGGGTCTGCGTCGAAAAGAACACGGTTTGGATGTCCAGAAGGAGCTGCTCAGCAATTCCGCGTGCTCTCTAAGATTAGGCAGTTCAGCCTCTTGGTGAAGGCGAGACTCAGAAGACCTGTGAAGACATCCCGTAGCAGTTCTGATTGCGGTATTTTGGCAGACGTGTAACATCGCCGAGCAGGTGTTATGTACGTTGGGACACCAAATAGGTGCAGCGTAGTCAAAGACCGGTCTGCCAATGGCCTTATATATAGTCAACAACTTTTCTTTATCTTTTCCCCATGTATCTACTACCGGCAAGTGACTTGATGATCTTGTTGCGACCTCGTACCTTCGAGACCATTGCAGACATATCACCCGCAATTGACAAAGTGCGTAAAGAGTGTCGCCGGAAAATTTGGTAGGTGATATTGTCAGATTTCGTTCGGTGAAAAACCTGGAAAGGTCGCAGAAGTAGCCGTTGATTTTCGTACAGAGCTCGTCGGTATTGGGACCGTTGTCCGTAGCTATTCTCGTTATGTATTTGAAATGGTCTCTATGTATCTTTTGTGCGCTTGACTAGAACTACATCCTAAAGTTTGTTCCGTAAAAAACTAACAGCTGTCTCTCGGGCCGTAATATTTCACACATTACCTACTACACAACACCTGGTTATGGTAAAATAAACAAAAGCTGTGAGTTGATAAAAAACAGATCGTTGCCTTGGGAATTGAACATGAAAAGCAAAACTAAAAGAAATATTCCAGCGTTTCAAGCCGATGAATGAAGACATTTAACGTACATATCGTCGCTCGCATGACCAACTAACGGAACTGACATTCTTTCCGAAATTGAGTTAGGACCACTATGGGACTTCTTTAGGCATGTCGCATCTTGTGTGTAAATTATGTGATTGTATATAGTACCGTTATCTCAGAAAACGCCATAACATTTTCAATGTATCTGAAGATGGGCCAAAAAAATGTTTCACTAACTAACGTAACTGCAATTTAATACCTACTGCTATACTTTATAAAGACGTCACAGTACATAATTAGAAAAGCAGACTGAAAATATCATGCATACCTTTCGACAGGGACAATGGAATAAAGGGTCAAAAATATTAAAACTGCTCTCCTGTAAAATTTTGTAAATGTCAGTTCCGACGATATGTACATGATTAAACGATTGTGTAAAAGGTGAATAACATCAGAGTAATTAAATAAGCCCAATCCCAAAGTGAGCAAAAAGATGACAGTTTTCCGTCATATTTGCTTCGTTGCGCAGATGAAGCACTATATGGTAGCAAAATAATTTATTTTATTTGCAATTGTTTTTCTCAATGGTCAGTGCACGGCTATATGTAAACAACAAAGTTTTGTAACATTTTACATACATACTTATGCACTGTTATACTGTAAGTTTTCTCTTCAAGCGGGTGCTAAATAAACGACAAACGATTTGTAAACGACCCAGCGACTTTAAGTATGGCTTATCGTACATGCATAACAAATGTCACAAGTACGTTTTCCATTCATGTACATTAGAGCGTATCACCAAAAAAAGTTGAAAATGTCCCCCCCCAGTTTGAACACTTACCGTATGAGGTTTTCAAAAAAAAATTTTTTAAATTTTTTGTCACCCTGTAAAAACAGCGAAATTCGTTTTTTTTTCTATAACTTCTATATTTCTAGTTCGATTTTCAAAAGTGATACATTTTTAGAAAGGTATTCACCAAGGCAATATTTCATCAATAGAAACTTTTAGCCCTTTTTTTCTTAGTTTTCCGGAAAAAAAATTTAGTTTTTTTTTTCAAATACAGGGTGTTGGTTTTAGTAAAAATAGAATAAAAACTGAACTTGGCATGAAGGGCTAAAAGTTTCTATGGATGAAATCTTGCCTTGGTGAATACCTTTCTAAAAATGTATCACTTTTGAAAATCGAACGAGAAATATAGAAATGATAGAAAAAAACAAATTTCGCTGTTTAAAAATTTTTTTTTTTAAAACCTCATAAGGTAAGTGTTCAAACTGGGGGGGAACATTTTCAACTTTTTTTTCCTCCATACACCGTGATACGATCTAATGTACATTTATTGATTTATCGATATTTTCTTACTTTAAAGAATTCGCACTGGTGCGTTACCAATTAACGGCTGACATATATGTAGGTATATGTAACAGATAAAAAAGTTTAATCGCTAAAGAAAAAGTTTTTCACTAAAGGAAATAGTAGCAGATAGCTGAGGAATGTATGTACAAATGTAAATTTCCGAACCCGTTCACGACTACCTACAATGAACTGATATATTCTGGGCAAGTACGGAAGGGTGGACGAATAGATCCCCAGAGTAACGATTTTTATTTTATACCTTTGCAGTACCCCGTTTCTGAAATAAATCGACGAAATTCTCTATTTTGTTGTCGTCACACTCGACTCCATTCGTTTCTCGTATTGCCGGTTCTGCGAAAACGGTATTTGTACTTGTACATTACCCTTCGTATCGAAACGACCCGGGTTGTTTTTTTTATAATGACTCGGCCAAGAGCAATACATTTCGAAGTGACCCTGTCTAACGCGTCACGATTCCCTCACCTATTGTCATCCCCGGAACAGCCCCTTGCAGCACGGCTGCTCCTTATTCTCTTGATCCGGGCTAGCATTGAGCCCAATCCTGGCCCAAGAGAATGGTTCTGCTGCGTTTGCCGGAAGAAAATATACACAAGACGATCACACTCAGTACAGTGTGCATCATGCAAAGGTTGGTTGCATAAATCTAGTTGCCCCGGACTAGATCCTAAAACACACCGGCCCACTAGTTTCTATAAAAGTTTTGTGGCGCCCTGATGCTTACGTCCTAGGACGTCCCGAGGCAAGCGACGCTCAAATGTTGCATTATCGCCTTCTACAAATCAAGTCTCCACGACCTGCAATTTTTATATTGCCCAGCAGAACATGTGTGTTCCCGGCTGTAGCTCGCTTCCTAGTGCGTCAACATCTCAAGCATCCAGTCATGGCTACTTTCTTCGTAGCACATCAGTTTATGCTTTTAGCACTACCGAGTTTCAGCCCCCGTCTCTGAACCCCTTACTAATCAACTTCTGGTCCCTCACTCTTCGTGCACTGTATGTCGGCATAGGATATATGCGTCTGTGGCATCGGTCAAGTGCAATTCCTGCCTAGGCCGATGTCACCTACGCTTATGTTCTGGGCTCGCAAACAGAAATCTCTGGACTGATGTGTTCGTCGCGCCTTTCTGTCGAGTTGTGCAGCCCTCAACGCCGACGGATGTACACTCATCTAATAATGAACGAAATCCGCCGGCTTCAGGACTGCAACGGAGATCAATATCGCGACCTAGCCTACCACCATCTAGGCGTACCCATCGGTCTTTAACTCCCAGAGTGGCCATTGCCTCTCTTTCGCAATTTAAATTGTTGCAATTTAACTGCAACGGCTTGACCGGCAAGATAGCGGAGATAACCACAATTATGCAGCTACATAAAATCAAAATTGCTGCAATCCAGGAGACAAAACTTGGCCCCCATTCGAATCTCCGAGCGAGTGGAGGCTACCACGTTCTCCGGCATGACCGTACGGACGGTGGAGGTGGTCTCGCGTTCCTTGTTCACCATACGGTGCAGTATAGGGAATTTGATATCAACACTGACCAAAGAGACTTACCCTTAGAGTGTCAGGGTATAGTTATACCAGCTGGTGGTGTTGATCTCGAGCTAATCAATATATACATTCCTCCCGTCACCTGCTGCCCCAGAAGTTATCGTCCTGACCTTAGGGCGTTTCTTTGTGGCGACCGTATCATCATGGGCGATTTTAATGCCCACCATATGTGGCATTCACACCTTTCTGTGGACGGCAGAGGACGGGAATTAGCCGAGCAAATTGACACTTCCTCTTTCTGTACTGTGAACGGAGACACCCCAACAAGGATGGCTGTAAACTGCAGTAGCTCCCCGGACCTAACTATTGTTAGCCCGGGGTTAATTAACAGCATAAACTGGCAACCTATGGTGGCCTTGTCATCCGACGACCTGCCTATCATACTGTCCGTCGATAGTGCCACGGATTTCATTACTTCGGAGAAAAGAACATACGTGAATTTCAAAAAGGCTAATTGGGTCGGCTTTTTGGAATTCACGGAGAGCTCCTTTGGTGATCTTCCCATTCCCACTGATGTACACGTTGGCGAGCGTAACATACGTGAGGTCATTAAACCAGCTGGTAGAATAAAAAATATTAGGCCTAACTTCCCAGCTGAGGCCGCAGCCTTGGCCAACGAACGTGACCTCATACGCAACATCGATCCCTCTGACCCACAGATCGGTGATCTCAACGTGGAAATCAGACGGCTGGTTAACGTACATAAACAAACCAAATGGGAGGAACACCTTAGGTCTTGTAACCTCTCTACCGGTGTTGGGAAATTATGGTCCACCGTCAAGTCCTTGTCGAATCCTTCGGGTCCACCAAACAATGTCGACATCACCTTTGGTGACAAGACATTAAATGACCCCAGGAAATGTGCGCAGGCTTTTTGTCGACAGTATGTCCCACACCCTGCGCAAGACAGGACAAGACGTGGAATCTTCAGGCGCGCGCATAAACACAAAAACTATGCCCCCGTTCCCATCACCGCTACAGAGGTTCAAGAGGCCATCCGGAAGGCCAAAAATTCCAAAGCCATCGGCGCTGATGGCATAGCGATGATGGATCTCAAGCATATCGGCCCAGCGGGAGTCAAATATTTAACTGCCGTCTTCAATCTGTCTTTGATCACAGCTGTCATACCCGACAAATGGAAGCAGGCAACTGTGATCCCACTACTAAAGCCTGGCAAGCCAGCTAACGTTGGGGAGTCATATCGTCCGATATCACTCCTCTCGCCAGTAGTAAAGACACTTGAGGCGGTCCTAATCCCGCTCTACACAGCACACTTGATGTTAGCCGAGCTCTATCACAATATCTGCTCTAAATGTCATAAACACTCAGATAACTGACGGTCTAAATCAAAACAGACACAGTAAATCATAGGCAGCTTGTATCCGATTTGGAAGACTCGTCACCCCCCCCACCCCCTCCCCCCCCTTTCTCAAGCGTTGGACCGCCAATTATCTTAGTGGTCGTCGGTCGTCTGTTGTATTCAGAAACAAAAAATCTAAAGCCAGAAAGATCAAACAAGGGGTACCACAGGGTGGTGTCCTTTCCCCGTTATTGTTTAACTTCTATATTTCGAAGCTTCCTCCTCCACCAGAAGAAGTTACGATTGTTTCTTACGCAGACGATTCACGATATTGGCTACTGGTACTTCCGTTGATGAGCTGTGCTCTAAAATAAATGGCTATCTCCCCTCTCTAGTCGAGTTCTTCACCGCCGGAAGCTTGACATTGTCGCCAACAAAGCCTTCGGCGACCTTATCACGACGTGGACAGCGCAGGTTGGCATGGAATTAGAAATTTATGTGGGTGATCATAAAATACCTAATGTCGCTCACCCAAAAATCTTAGGAGTGACTTTCGACGCCATGCACACTTTCGCTGCCCATTCAGCTGCAATTGTCTCAAAATTACAGAGCCGTAACAAAATCCTCAAGTCACTAGCCGGCAGTACTTGGGGTAAAGACAAAGAAACGTTGCTGGTAACGTACAAGGCAATTGGTCGGCCGATCCTGAACTATGCGTCGCCGAGCTTGCAAGCGTTCATTGGAGTCAGCTGCTTCCAGTTAGGGAGCACAATGATATGCTAAACAAGCAGTACCTGTTGAATTGCTGCAAACTGCAGCATCCCAATAGGCAACTGTTTCAGCTAACTCCGCCTCCTAGGACCGTAAGGACGCATCTACGTAAACATTTTGATGAGATCCGGTACCTTGTAACAACGCCGTTTGATCCAGAGGTGCATAAGCGGGCCTTGAAGCATATCCATGACACGTCTGTTGACCACCAGGCCGAGCTCTGTCCGGTGAATGCTGTTTTGCATGCCTTTCTGTAGAGGAGCGTCATCTTCCTCGAGAGACAAGGGTCACTCTGGCTCAATTACGCTCTGGATATTGTAGTATATTAAACTAATTCTTATCCAGACTGAACCCCGAAGAGTCGAATGAATGTCCGGCATGCGGCCCCTCCCCCATAACACCAACCACCTATTCACTTGCTCTACGGAGCCCACTCTTCTAGCACCCATATCCCTTTGGTCCAACCCTGTTGAAACAGTTAGTTTCCAGTTAGTTTCCTAGGACTCCCGTTAGAAGATATTGATGAATTTACGCTAAGGAGAAGTACGCGTTGGGCAGGGCTACACCTCGTTACAGCACCAACAACCGGTATGCCTACCTCGGGCATATTCTAAACCCCTAACCCGACACTCCTATTTGCTTTTACATTTTTTCATATTTTTATTCTTAATAACATTACTATTTCTATTCCTTATACCGATTCCTTTACCGTCTCCCTATTCCCCGAGCGCATACCATCTCTACCTCTACCTCCAACTTCAAGTCTACCTCAACCCTTACCTTTACCTCCACCTCTACAAACTTTTTCCCTCAAATTTCGGTTACAAAAAATGTTTTCATCGAATTGATAAAGCTTAAAGTTTAATAAAAGACGACCCCACATTTTATGAGATATCTCCGGGGTGCTTTTAGGTATAGAAATTAATCAAATGGTTTATGACAGCATTCATAAACACCTTTTGTTTGATACACATAATGTACTAACTCATTTTTGTGGAAATATTCGTCGATATCTCCGAAACCGGTCGAGCTATCGAAATTTCAAGATATCTCCCAAACCATTTCAGATGTTTCAATGAATCACATCGCATATTATAGCTAGGGTTGCCAGATTGTAAGGTGGAAAGAGAAGGACATATCTATTTCGATAGAAAAAAAAGAAGGACAAACGTAAAAAAAGAAGGACGGTTTTTTGTGGATAATTTATTGTTTTAAATTAACAAAAAGCGAACATACATTTCGTTACCTTAATTCACAAAGGCCCTAATTGACACATTTTTCGAAAATGACTGTTTCACATTTTTAAGTATGATATAGTAAAATACACACTCACTACAAATTTTAAGGAGTTACTAGCAGTAATAACGGAGATATTCCAAATTTAAAAAGCTATATGCGTTCAATGTAAAAAAAATTTTGTTTTTGCTTCTTCTGTAAATTTTTTTTTATGTCAATTAGGGCCTTTGTGAATTAAGGTAAAGATTTATTCTCATATTTGAGATCGTGTACAAACAAGCAAGGATATCTAGGATATCAAAAGACGAATAAAGTATTATTACTAATTAATCAAAAATCAATATACACTGATCCGTTAAGGCTAATTTACACGTGCCGATTTTCTGGTCGATTATTAGTCGTTCCACCGTGTAAATAGCAATTCGATCGATCTACACTTTGTATTTGAAAGTGGAAAGCAGTGGAACGCCAAAAATCGACTAGAAAATCGACCCGTGTGAATCAGCCCTTACTTTTGAAAGTGGCACTAGTCAACTATTTAGTATGAGTTATTGAAGGTTTTGCGTTTGGACTAATCCCAAAAAATTGCTAACGGCCAACATACAAATACCTTAAGGTTGTTATACACGATGTGTATTGTCATATGTACCTGTCACGTTTTCGATCCATATGTACTCATATGTGTGTCAAATTCGCTTAATTTGCTTTGCGTTTACACGCTATGTCTGATGGAAATAGAAACCGTATGTTCGTACATATGATTTGTCAGAAAACATTTCTCTTTTGTGTTTACAAGGTTTGTATTTGTATCCACACCAAAAAGTGGCATATACATCTGACAAAGCATATCGTGTAATACCCGCTTTAATGGTAGAACCGTATTTGACACTTATGACATTTTTTAAAAACTTTGAGAAATGCCAAAGGTTTAAAACATTCTCAAACAACAACAAATGCGAACATTTTTTTATAACTGCTCTTACTAGGACTTTCATTTTAAAATTTTTTAGAAACATATCAAAGGAACTGTAAAGTAAAAAAGTTATTATTGTTAATTAAACAAAGGTTAATGTACATATATGTACATATATTTGGCACCTATTCTCATTTAAATGCAAAGAAACAAAAAATAAATGCACAGATAATACAACACTAAAAATTTCTATAATTAAAATTAAAAAACATTAATATTTTGCACTTAAAACTTTGTGCAAAATTCCAAAAAAAATTCCCGAAACTCGACGAATCTCATCAAAAAATTTTTCAGAAATTTTTCAGTTTTGTAGCCTACTTTCATTATACCTTTCATGAACATGAAATGGTATTATAACTTTGGTCCGATGTTTGTAAATATGAGAAGAAGAAGAGATAGACCCATCAATAAGTATACCGAAATGATCAGGATGACGAGATGAGTTGAATTAGCCATGTCCGTCTGTCCGTCTGTCTGTTTGAACGCAAACCAGTCCCTCAGTTTTTGAGATATTTGGCTGAAATTTTGTATGCGGCCATCATTTTCCAATATAGGAATCATTTGTCGGAACCAGCAAGATCGGACCGATATTACATATAGCTCCCATACAATCGATTGTTCCGATAAACGGATTTTGGTAGATAACTCCTGTAATTATATAGGCAGGAAAGTAAAATTTCGTAGCTACTGCTATTTTAGAATGTGGAATGTCGGTGTTAAAAATCAATGAGATTCGACCAATATAACACATCGCCCCCGTATAATCGATAGTTCCGATATTTTCGGTTGAGCTAAATTTAAATTCACACAGGTTGTACTGGGATCAAACAGTGAAAATCGTGACGCTTATTCATGAAAGGTATTTAGCCTTCGGCAAGGCCGAAGACAGCTTTCCTTACTTGTTTTAGTATAACTAGATACTAATCTCAAGCCCCTAGTAAAAAAACGGGAAAAGAAGGACGAAAGAAGGACAAAACTTAAAAAGAAGGACATTTCTATACTGTTTCGTTTGGAAGGACAGGGAAGGATATTGCAATAAAAAGAAGGACATGTCCTTCCGAGAGAAGGACGTCTGGCAACCCTAATTATAGCACTCATTGACACCTTTCGTTTGACACCCATATTGTACTAAGACATTTTTGGTCACCTCTGGTCCACATATTGGACGATAACCCCAAAACCCGTTGAGATATCGCAAAAAAAAAATATCTTAAACTTTAAGTTGAGAGTCTAGCAATCCAACGATTCAATTCCATTCATTACTTTCAGAGTGATACGGCCACAAACATACGGACAGACATGGTCCACATATTGGGCGATAACTCCAAAACCGGTTGAGATATCGAAAAAAGTAATATCTTAAATTTGAAGTTGGGCGTCGAGCAATCCAATGAAAAAAGTTTCATTCAATTCCATTCATTACTTTCAGAGTGATACGGCCACAAACATACGGACAGACAGACACATACAAATTTGTACAATGGTTGATTTGGGTTCTGCTCGCTTAATAATACTTCCCCCAATCAATTTTTTGTTGAAATCTGTCATTTACAGACATCGACCTGTTACAATTTTATTATATGTAGAGATTTCACTTACCATCGGGTATTTGTCCAGCTGGAGCCGGTGCCGTCGGTTGGGAAATAGGTGAAAGCGGCGCAGTAAATGGCGGCTCTATCTGCAATTGTTGTTCACTTTGCTCGGCAGCCTCATTTTCCTGTATAGGCGATTGTACTGAAGGCAATTGTGCTATATTCTTTTCTTGATTTAAAGCATTTGCGAGAATTTCACTCGCCTTCTTATCGGTGAGATTATGTTGCACGCGTTTGTTTTTCAAATGATGAGGTGTATCGCTGGAAAATATATTTGATAATGAAAAAAAAACGTATGTAAATTTTTGGTAGGTAATGAAAAATTAGTGTGTAGACAAGTCGTCAATAGTCGGTAAATCGTGGATGCATTTTAAATAATACTAGTAAGCATATAGCTACCTACACACCAAATTTCAATTGAATTGAGCCATAAATACGATAGTTTAGAATAGATTAGTCCCTGGTCCACTTTCGGAAGAAAAATCATCCCATACTTTGATCTAAGCATAACGCTACCTACATATCAAATTTCAAGTAAATGCAACCATTTTTACGATAGTTTAGAATAAGTCAGCCCTGGGTCCACTTTCCGGAAGAAAATTTATTCTATATATTAATCTTAGCATATAGCTACCTACATACCAAGTTTCAAGCAATTCGAGCTATAAATACGATTGTTTAGAACAGATCGGTCATCCTATACTTTAACCTAAGCATAACGCTACCTACATACCAAATTTCAAGTAAATCCAGCCATTTATACGATATTTTCGAATAGGGCGGTCCCGGGTCCACTTCCCATAAAAAAAAATTTACAGAAACACTCTCCAGGCTCCTACTAATCTATCCCCAAAATTTCAACAAAATCGGCCGAGTAGTTTTGGAGTCCATAAGCCACACACATACATACATACATACATACATACATCCAATTTTATATATATGGATTACTCAATAACAAAGAATAAATTTGAATACTTTTCATGGCTTTTTTTCAATAAGTTCTCATATTATTTGCAAAGAATAATCAGGGCAATTCTGAATAAATTTTCACCGAACCGTTTCACCTTTTATTGTTGTTGTTGTTGTTTTTCGGGAGTGATGTCGAAATTGACAGTCCTTGGCCGGATATGAACCCGGTACGCTTTGGTACTCCCTTGCGGTACTGCCCGACTATATCGGGAGCGATTTGATATGACCAGTGGAACCTCCTAGGTCATGCCATCCCTCCTACCTCGGGTATATTCTAAACCCCTATCCCGCAGGGGCACGTTTCACCTTTTCATACATTTTTGCTCACAAATTACATGAGAGTGAGAAAACCCGCAAAGTGAAAAATTATTTAGCATCTGCCTGAATAATACCATTTAGGTCAATAGATTAAAGTTATATATGTATTCTTAAACTAAAAAGTCGTGATTAACACGCTTGACCAGCCAAAACTCTAATATATAATGTTATTGAAAACGGTCTATCTCAGCTGAAAATGTGTTGAATTTTCACTTAGAAATTTTGAAATAGGCTTCTATTGAAAAAAAAAGTTGAGCTAGAGCGTTCTTCAGACAAATTCTGAGATAAGGCGGTTTTGAAACAATAGATATTTTCTAATAATGATCTTTCACTCAGCCGTCGAATTGAAAAAGAACCGTTATATGAGACGACATTGGAAAGGAAGAGCTAAACTTTTTTTATGGAATAGCTAGTCACGGAAGATTACAGGCGCAAATCAACAAAACCTTATCCCCGCTAACCATTGTCTATTTAGCTGATTTTGTTCGTATTCTGTCAAATATATCTAATACATACATATGTATCTATACTTACCGTCTATGCAACTTCATTGGACGCTTATAAAAATCATCATCTTCACCATCAACTTGAAAGCCCACACGCTTATCCGATTCATCCTGTAGTAGCAAACAAAAGAAATAAATGTTAATTTAGAACCGTTTCGCTTAACATAACAAAAACAAAATAAATGGTTCGTGTCACAACTTACGAAATCTTCTTCATCTTCATCACCAGGAGCACTGTTTGCAGGCGCCACCACTGTAACAGCTGTTGCGCTAACAGCTACGTTTCCATGCTCAGGCGCTATGCTAACAATTGGTTCAGCACTCACAACAGGCTGTTGTCCAAATGTTACCGTTGCTGTAGGTGTTTGTGGCGAGAGTGTCTGCTGTTGCAGTTGTTGTTGATTTTCATATAAAGGCCTCGTGGCGTTTTCCACTATGGTGGAATTAGCGCCAATTCTCTGTGAACTAGTAACAGAAAATTTTGAAGACTGTAAAGAAAAAATAAATGTTAAATGGTGAGTAATGTAAAGTGTGTAGCTATAAGAAAATGTTATGCAGTCAGAATTGAGAATATTAAATTGTCGTATGTTACTATAAGCACACAAAATAACAACCCAACAAAAACAGTTTCTAATGTTAGAGAAAAGTTCGTCTTCACATTAGATAACTAGGGTAATTCTCTAACTATTCTCCATTCCAGGGCGACAGTAGGGAGCTACATTAGAACTCGATTAGAGATAGGTTAGAGAACTATTCAAAAACACAAATCACATTAGAATCCCATTAGTGAAAGACTAGAATTCGACTAGAAAACTATAGTTTTCTCGATTTGAGAATTATTTCCCATTTTGTTGGAGAACGCTATATCTCTCCAGAGTCTCACGTGTCGTCGTCTAACGTTAGAGATTAGAGACTGGGGCTGATTCTCTAATCTACCTCCAATCGAAATCTAACTCCATGATTTGTTGGAAAGTTACTAGAGACAGTACAATTATGTATACAATTTGCACGTACTTCTTCAGTGACTGTATCCAAATTGGCGTCATCAGTTCGGCTGCGATCTTTAGCAAATAATTTATGTGCCTTTGCTTTCAATTCCTTTGGGTGGGGTGTATTTTGTCTGACAAACGGTGTATCCTTCTCCTGCGTAGAATCTTCAGAGAATTTAACGGAATGTGTTCTGGAAGCTTCACGGTCCTCCCAACCATCGGAATCGGTCTCAAGTTCGCGTGCTAAAATATTATGAAAATAAAAAATATTTAGAGTAAAATTAGTAAGAACCATTACAAAATTTTTGCGTATGTATCTATTATTTTATCCTAGTTTCTAGCATTCTAAAAAAGATTAAATTTGTTATTTTCTTCAAATCTCAATGCTTTTGTTCTTAGTATGTATGTATATTAAGGTTATTCAAATAAAAAATAAAAAATAGAATAAAAAATATTTTTAATTTAAAATGTTTTTAAAATGAACTAAAAACTGGAAAATAATTTCCCCTCTGCCTACATAGATTCTTCACCACGTAAAGCTTATCTGGAACATTTGTGAGTGTGAATTCTTATAGGTATTAAATAGTACTTGGAGTTTGAAATGTATAAAAACATTGGCGCACGCTAAAGATGGTTCGCATTAATTTCTAACAATCTTATTACCGATATGAGCTTTTCTAAAAAAACGATATAGCAAGCGCCAAATCTATATATATAAAAATGAAATGGTGTATAATTGTAACGCTAAAACTCGAAAACGGCTGAACCAAATGAAATACTTCCTTTGGGGGATTTGTTTGTTATTACCACGGGCAGGTCATGTCTTAAAATCAGAACAAAATATTAAGGGGGCGTGGCACCTCCCATACAAACTGAATTTTTCAAGTTGAATATCTTCAAAAGTGTTTAAGGTAGGAACATGAAAATTTGTACAGAGCTACAGGATAACAGCACCACTCTCACCTATAAAACCGGGGGTTACCCAATAAGGGGGCGTGGTACCTCCCATACAAACTAAATTTTTTAAGCAGAATATCTGTGAAAGGGTTCAAGGTAGGGACCTGAAAATTGGTATAGACCTATATGGTATCAAAAGCCTTCCTACACATAAGGGGTAATCGGAAAAGGGGGCGTGGCACCTCCCATACAAACTGAATTTTTCAAGGTGAATATCTTCAAAAGTGTTTAAGGTAGGAACATGAAAATTGGTATAGAGATATAGGATAACAACACCATTCTCACCCATAAAACTTGGGGTTATCGAAAAAGGGGGCGTGGTACCTCCCATACAATCTTTAATTAGTTTGGTTGTTAATCTATATATATAAAAATGAAATGGTGTTCAGTCGTCACGCTAAAACTCGAAAACGGCTGAACCAAATTATATACTTCCTTTGGGGGGTTTGTTTGTTATTACCACGCGCAGGTCATGTATTAAAATCAAAACAAAATATTAGGGGGGCGTGGTACCTCCTTTACAATCTTATTAATTCCACCATATTTTATATCTCATTCTTATTAATTCCACCATAATTTATAGGTATCTCCTTTTTGTTTATTTCCCCCCTAGCGCGATATTTTCATTCTGTGTTGAATTGGTTTTTGTCGTAGCTGCGTACAAGCCAATTTTTCAGAAACAGATGTCGCTGCATGGTTCAACGCAGTGTTCAAATTGGGTCGTTTTTTTTGGGTTTCATACTAAACACATTGAAATGTTAAGAAGTTGCGTCGTTTTTTTTAATTTTTTTTAACGTATTACCATCTTGAATGCATATATATTTTTTCATAATAAAAAAAAAACCATCATGAAATTTGGTATTAAACGAAAATTCTTTGGGTATTTTTGTTTTAATAATGTGTATACCACGGATCTACGTGAAAGCGCACCGACTTCTGTTGGTGAAGTCTTAAGGTACGGGTACATCTAACGACACGACGCGACACGACCAAATAGTTGCCTATTTGATCAACATTGTTGTGTCGCGTCGTGTTGCGTGGTGCTGCTGTCGCTAGGTGTACTCTGCTACATATGCATCTCCCATACAAACTTTTTTCCCCAAGGTGAATATCTCTAAAAGGGACCTGAAAATGAGTACAGAGCTATAGGATAACAACACCATTCTCACCCATAAAACTGGGTGTTAACCAAAATAGGACGTGGCACCTCCCATACGAATAAAATACTTCATAGTCCATATCTCTGGAAGTATTCATGTTAGACCACTGAAATTTGGCAAGGGGTTATATGGGATCGATCCCTACCACATCCAAAAAAAAAACTGGGGGTAACGAAAAAGGGGGCGTGGTACCTCCCATACGAATGAAATACTTCATAGTCCATATCTCGGGAAGTATTTAGGTTAGACCACTGAAATATCATGAGGAGTTAAATAAGATTAATCCCTATCATCTCCAAAAAAAACTGGAGATAAACAAAAAGGGGGCGTGGCACCTCCCAAACGATGGAAACATTTCATAGTCCATATCCCTGAAAGTATTTACGTTAGACCACTGAAATTTCGTGAGGAGTTAAACAAGATTAATCTCTGCCACCTCCAAAAAAACTGGGGATAACGAAAAAGGGGGCGTGGTTCCTCCTATACGAAGGAGATAGGGATATGGACTAAAATAGATATAGGGATCGGGTTAGAGAAACATGCAGGGAAATAAATTTGTGGCAGGACAACGTCTGCCGGGTCAGCTAGTGTTTTTATACATTTCAAACTCCAAAAACTATTTAATACCTATAAGAATTCCCACTCACAAATGTTCCAGATAAGCTTTACGTGGTGAAGAATCTATGTAGGCAGAGGGGAAATTATTTTCCAGTTTTTAGTTCATTTTAAAAACATTTTAAATTAAAAATATTTTTTTATTCTATTTTTTATTTTATACATTTTAGTTGTGAGTCTGTGAAAATTTCTAAGATTGTAATTGGATATTCTGTGTCATATTAGTGGTACTCATGTAACCATATAACTTAACAAAAGCGTAAATATATACATTTAACAGCTCAGTTAGATGAACGATATAGATAAATTTATGTGAATACTTTTTATTTTGGAATTCTTATTAATTTAATTTTTGACCCATTTTTTAGCATATTCTTCTATTTTTGTCTAGTGTGCATTGACTGCTTTGAAAAACTGCATGTCGAACAGCGTAATCGAATTGGGTAATTTTTCGAGGTGTTTACACACTAAACTCCTCGCGAAAGTTTACTGAATTTGTGTAAACTTCGTTCCAAGGCGAATTCATTACAGGTGGCATCCTCCCACCATATGGTTTCTTCTTCTTCCCTGAAAATCAAATCGTAGCTGTCAAATTGCTTATGTTGTTGCTTTGTATGACATTTACAGCCACAAGGAGTGTGTGCGTGCGTGTAGATCTGAATTCGCTCGAGCACACCTGTATGAATTCGCCTTGCTTCGTTCCATAAAATTTTGACAGTTCATTTACGCATTCAGCAATTTTCTACGTTTACACGCTTTACGCGGTGTGTCTATGGTTACATGAATAAAATTATTCTTTTTTACCACGCTTTTATTAGGTTCACTTGTATGTTTGTTTGTTTGCTTGCTTGCTTGCTTGTATGTATGTAACTATCGTTCGGTTTAAGCCCCAGTGGCCCAAAAACCGTAAAATGTCCCTAAAATATCGGTATCAAACGAAAGGGGAACGCCCCAGGTTTCATTTGGACATCGACATATTTCGATAAATTTATCGATAAATGAGTTATCGGTCAAAATGTGGTTGCCAGAAAACCTTAAAAATTCCATACAATATGGGTGACAAACGAAAGGGAAAGGCCCCAGTAGGTCGATTCCCTAACTATTTTATCGCCAAGTGTTAGCGTTAATTCTGTTTAACGTCATTTTTATCGCTTTTCCCTATTCTCTAAGTGTTAACTACACTAAAAGTCGATAAACTCGATCAGCTGTTTTCGCTAATACTTTTATTGTAGCTAGTTATCGCGAATTAATTTGATGGTGTTTAAAAGTGTTTAATAGAAAATAATAAACTAGAATTGAAATAAAAATGTCTTTTAAGTCTGTGGCGCTTTATTTGGTGCGAAATATTGAAAATATGGAAGTGCGTTAAAGGCAAGTTAGAGAATCGCAGTTTCGTTAAGAACAAACAGGTTTCATTTGCACATCGACTTATTTCGATAAATTTATCGATAACTGAGTTATCGGTCAAAATGTGGTTGCCAGAAAACCTTAAAAATTCCATACAATATGGGTATCAAACGGAAGGTGAAGGCCCCAGGTTTCATTTGGTCATCGACATATTTGGATAAATTTATCGATAACTGAGTTATCGGTCATAATATGACTGCCCAAAAACCTAAAAAATTCCCTACAATATGTGTATCAAACGAAAGGGGAGGTCCCCAGGTTTCACTTGGACTTCGACATATTTCGATAAATTTATCGATATCGATGATTGCCCAAAAACCTAAAAAAATCCCTACAATATGGGTATCAAACTAAAGGTGAAGGCCCCAGGTCTCATTTGGACTTCGATATATTTCGATAAATTTATCGATAACTGAGTTATCGGTCAAAATATGATTGCCCAAAAACCTAAAAAATTCCCTACAATATGGGTATCAAACGAAAGGGAAAGGCCCCAGGTTTCATTTGGACTTCGATATATTTCGATAAATTTATCGATAACTGAGTTATTGTCAAAATCTGAGGCCAAATACCTTAAAATTCCCTAACAATATGGGTATGAAACGAAAGTGGAAGTCCAGAGGTTTCGTTTGGATTGCTGTATTTTTCGATATATTTATCGATAATTTCCTAGGACATTTGACTAAAAAGTAAAAAATAAATATAGTTTAAAAAAACTAAAATTCACGCTTTTAGAGAGTATTGAACTAAAAATTTGAAAATAATTTTAAAAACCCTACACAGTAGTATTGTGGAAAAAGCGTGGTCCGCTTTGTGCCATAATTTTCGTATATCGGGCGCTCGACGCTTTTCCCACATAATGCTAGTTTCTTTACTGCGCTTTCGTTAGCTTTACTTGTACATACATTCATATGTATGTTTGCTTGTTTGTATGTAACTCTACTTCAGTCTACCCGATAGTGGCATATGACTGTCACAAAAACCTTGAAATGTGCCTTCAATATGGGTGTCAAACGATAGGAGGTTGCATTTGGACTTCGATATATTTATCGATAACTAAGTTATCGGTCATAATGCCTACCGCCTGTATGAAACGAAAGGGAAGGTCCACAGGTTTCTATTGGACTTTGGAATATTTCGATATATTTATCGATAACTGAGTTATCGGTCAAAATGAGGTTGTCCAATAATATTCAAAATTGCCTACAATATGGGTATCAAACGAAAGTGGAGGCCCAGAGGTTTCGTTTGCACTGCGGTATACTTCGATATACATATATATCGATTACTTCATAACACACTTAACAAAAAGTAAAAATAAATATAATTTAAAAAGCGAAAACACGCGCTTTTAAAGAATATTGCACTAAAAAGGTAAAAATAATTTAAAAAAAAAAACGAAGATTATGGAACAAAGCGGACCACGCTTTTTCCACAATACTACTGTGTAGGGTTTTTAAAATTATTTTCAAATTTTTAGTTCAATACTCTCTAAAAGCGTGAGTTTTAGTTTTTTTAAACTATATTTATTAAGCATTATAAAGCACATTATCTTTCCTTTGTGCAACAGTGGCTGCGCCTAAATGTATGCAGATGAAATATTCGAAATTTCGATGCTGTTTATGGCGCTAAAAACGCATTATAGCATGCGCATTATAGCATGTGTACGAAATATTCAGATAGGCCGATAAATGGGACTTTTGCAATTACAGCAATATTTTGGATTTTTTTTTGTATAATGCATTATCAGCGAAACCTGAACGATGGTGAAAATTTCAAAACCCCAGCTCAATGGGAAGTTAGTTCAAAATCCAAAGCAAAATCTCTGGAAATGAAACTTTTCAAATATCTCTACCCGTGCGCCACCTATCGGAATTATTTTTTTTGTTATACTGCGTGGGGCCAGAAAACTAAACGACGATGAACATTTCAAGATTCTACTCCAATGTGGAAGTTCGTTGAAAAACAAATTAATCGGCACCGAAAACAGACCTTCGCATTTCGTAAATAGAGCGACTCACGCGCCACCTAGCGGGTGCAATTTTTTTTGAACATTTGGAAATTGATTAAGTAATACACACGCTAAATATCAGCTAAATCGGTCCATAATTAGGATTTTCAGTTTTTATTACCCCGATCTCAGCTCCACCTAACGGAATTTTTTTTAGGAAAATATTTCTTTTCATAGTAGTAATACATGTTCCGAATTTCAGCCAAATCGGACCATAAATGCGATTTTTGAAAATATAGCGACCCACGCGCCACCTATAGGATTTTTTTTCCATAATATTGCATTGTCATCGCGACCTGAACTGTGGTGAAAATTTCAAGACCCTAGCACAACAGGAAGTTGGTTCAAAATAGAATGCAAAAATCCGGGCACAAGAACGACGAAAGCGACATAATAAAAACATTTTAAAAATTGTTTTTTTTTCGGTCTTACCCCTAAAAAGTTAGGTAGTGATGAGAAAATAAGCCTTGCAAAAAATTAGCGCTGTAACTTAACCCTTAGGTGTGGCTATTTTTCCCCCCTTTCCCATACATTTTGTATGGTAAAAATGTGATTTTCATACCCAGCGTACTAGTACTAGTACAAGGGTATTATAATTTTGTCCACATAACGGTACTACGTAACGGCACAAAATAATCGAGATAGATATAGAGTTCCAGATAAGAAAGTTCTTAGGTTGAAAAGAGGAAGCGTGTCCCTCCGTCTGTGAGTGTACACCATAGCTTGAGTAAAAATTTAGATATTTGCATGAAATTTTGTACACAGGTTATTTTCTGGCCAAGGTAGGTTGCTATTGAAAATGGGCGAAATCGGATGATAACCACGCACCCTTTTTCGATATCAAAAATTTCGAAAATCACATAAATTGACATATCTCCGTAGTTGAAATGGCTAAAATGATATAATTTTATTGGTGAATCCCCCTGGGCATTCTCATGATTTTTCCATAAATTGTGTATAGTGGGCGTGGCACCGCCCACTTTCAAGGGAGGCCTTTTTGAAAATTCGTCTAGTCGTAACTTTTAAACTGATTAGGGTAGAACAATGAAATTTGGCACAAAGCATACTAGCATCGTTGGGAATATACCTGATGGAATTGGATAGAATCACCCACTTTCGATATCGAAAATCACCTAAATTGATATAATTCGGATACGGAAATGGCTAATATGATATAGTTTGGTAGGATGAACCTCCTAGTCATTCTATTATGATGTTTTGATAAATTTTTAAAGGTAGCCGTGGCACCGCCCACTTTTCAGGAAGGCATATTTAAAAATTTCACGGGTCATAACTTTTAAACTCATTACGGTAGAACAATTAAATTGGTACATACAAGGTATACTAGCATAATAGGGATGTAATTGGACGAAATCGCTTCCCAACCACGCCCACTTCCGAAATGGAATATTTCGAAAATCATAAGAAAACTACCGCTGGGTATTTAATGTTCGGTTTACCCGAACTTAGGCTTCCTTACTTTTTGAAACTTTTCAAAAAACCTTTACATATTCTTAAAGTGGCGGCTTTGAAGTTTCCAAAACGGTAAGCCGTGTGCGATTATCTTAACTATAGGCAAAAAAGAAAATTTACACAGTTTTATTATATTGCCTTCACCGAGAGTCGAACTCACAATTATTGAATGCTGAAGGGAGATGTCTACTAGCAAGCCATCGAGTACTTATGCTTGCCAGCGTGTAATTGCAGGTTTGTTCTAAATGATAGCGACGAACCGCGTCTCTGAAGAACAAACCACCGGCCTTAATTTAAAGCTAAAAAGTAATTAATTTAATACTTTTCCGGCTTTGTTTTTAAACCAAAAGTACTTAAAACAATATAATGAGTATTAGTATTATTTTGGTATTATTTTAAAACTATTTGGAATAAAAAATTTTTCAGAGTCTTAAATTAATACTATTTAGTATTAAAACTCAAATTTAATTCCAAAAAGGCTTAATTTCAATAGCGACAGGTATTAAAAGTAAGCTTTCATTTTTTACTGTGTACTAAAATAATTACAGCCGTTAGCCATTTCAAAATTTATGAGAAAAATCACAAAAAAATCCCATTTTTCCCCTTACAAAATGTATGAAAAGGGGCGAAAAAAAGCCACCCCTAAGGGTTAAATTACAGCGCTAAATTTTTGCAAGGCTTAATTTCTCTCAATACCTTACTTTTTAGGGGGTAAGACCAAGTCGATATTTTTTTTGAATCACCCTAATGTATATAGAACATGCTAATACCTCAATTCTGTAAGCTGTATCTAGTCACTACTAGAGACATTTCGTGGTCTATTTCAAATTTGATACAATTTGGTATTCAGCAAGCTGCCTCACATCTCTAGTCTCAATGAAGAGTCACTAATTTGTCATCTGCTTGTAGGCAGGTAACAATCGAAATTAATTATAGAAAATTTTTAAAAAATTTTAAAAGGTGAATTTACGAATTAGAAGTATTTATAGATTACAAAAAAGTTAATTAAATTTTTAAAAATTAAATAAACAAATGAAAATTTACTGTTCGCGGACCGGCACTTGACCTGCGCCTCCCGCGTCATAATCCGGACGCTTAACGCCTGGGCTACATCGACATCTATAGGGCAAGTTTCAAATGCGTTACTTAAAATTTATGCAATTTTTGTATTCACCACACCTTAAAAGGAGCAAGAGAGAGACTATGGTAGATTTCTTGTGACTTTCTCTTTTAGAATACCGGAGTCATCTCAAGTCACAAAAATTGTATCTAATGAAAGATCTCAAATTTAGTGACTTGATATGAGACAGAATTACAGAATACTGGTATAAATATCATCGGTGATTCGGTGACGACGTAATGGACAGTTTGAAAACGCTGGTTGTGATATTTCAGTTCGCGTTTTGCAGCTAAAAATTGTTAAATTTTAAGACAACTCCGACCAAGATCGATTATTTTAATGAGTTTCCAATAAGTAAATAAAATAAATTTAAATAAGTATTTAAGGCAGGGGCTACAAGAGTGTTTGTTTTGTGTTAGATGTTCATTCATTACGTTGTTTTGCATAATCACCGACGATATGTAGGTTTGTACATGCTTTGTTTCGTAACGCATACGATTACAGGTTTTTTTTTATTTTTCTATTTTAGCTACGGCAAATGTTATTAACAGCGTCATGGTAGATGTTAACTTGGCAAGGCAACTTTCAACCCAAGCAATATAACATTACATACATATAATCAGTTTCGATGTTTCAGAAGCTTGTGCGTTCTTATTTAAATAATTTAGATGAAGATATTGCTTCCCTGGTTCTATAATGACGCAATTGTCAATTTCCAAGTTTCGAGATAACGTGCACAAAAGCTTTTATAAGTTAGTTAGTTAGGACCTTTGTGAATTAAGGCAACGATATGAAGGATTAGGCACAAAATTAGTCCCAAGAAACATCGAAATTCTCAAGTTGATATCCAGTAACATTCTCGTAGTTGAGGTGGAGATGAGAGCAACCTTCGAAAGACGGTTACTTCTACACTTGAGATTTTTATTGACTCAAGCCCTAAAGTTTATTAGGGTATTCCAGCAGTTCCAAAAAAATAAGTATAAGCTAATATTTAGCATTGCATTTTAAAAATCTATATGTATTATGTATACAAAATTGATTTGGTGTTTGTTCGTAGAAGGAAAGGACAAAAATATAGAGGGGGGCGTGGTACTTGCCATACAAACATAATTTTTCAAGGAGTTATAGAAAAAGGGGGTTTAAAGCTGAATATCTAAAAAAATATTTATGGGTGCGATCTGAAAATTGTTATAGAGCTTTAGGATATCAAGACCATTCTTACGCATAAAAGTGTGTGTGACACCCACCATACAAACTTAATTGCTGAATATCTCCAAAAAGGTTCAAAGTAGGGACCTGAAACTTGGTATGAAGATGTACAGTATCCATACAGTAGCCATACTAACCGGAGAAAATGGGAGTTATAATAAAAGGGGGCGTGGCACCTCCCAAACAAACTTGATTTTTAAAGCGGAATATCTCAAAATGGATTTATTGCGAAGAACTGGAAAAGGGTACAAGTACGGTGACCATCCGTTCTGTTTTTGGCAGAACAGTTCTTTTTTTAAGGAGCATATTCTGCGTATTTTTTTTTCTAAGGAAAATAATAGAAATGTTCTGTTTTTAAGCAAATGTTCTGTTTTTGTTCTGCTTTTTTGTGCCGGCAACCTTTTTTAACAAATGTAATGAGTAGCTCTGTAAAATTAGTTTGCTCAATAATTTCAAAACTTTATGAAAAATTTAAAATCTTTCAAAATATTTTAAAAATAATTTATGTTTAACGCGGTCAAGTGCTTCAGCGAAATCAAAAATTTAGTACGTTAAAATGGCATAAAACGTACCAAATTTGGAAGTTCCGTACCCGGAAAAAATTCGTACCAAAAATGGTACATTTCGGCCAAAACGGCAACCGTGGTTATGGTAGGTTTTAAATTAACAGAAAATGTCTCTCACTATCAAGAAATACTATTCACAAAACGGAAAAATATACTTAAAAAAAAGACTTTCAATTGATGCACTTTGGTTGAAATTATTTGAGATTGCAATTTCCATCTTTCACAGACGTTGGCAACATTTTTTACTGCAAAGAGATGATTACACCATGAAAAACACTTTTTTATTCCAAATATTGAGAGTTTAACCCCAAATAGTTGATAGCCGGGTAGCGAAATTTTCACGTGAAGGCAAAGTAAAAAGAGTTCTGTTTTTTTCAAAAAAAATTTATGGTCACCGTAGGTATAAGGCAACATGCGATCCTCTCACAAAACAAAGCAGGAGCGTGCCACCTCCCATAAAAACTTAATCTTTGAATTTGAAAATCTCTAAAACAGGATGAGTTTTTGAGGTTCCTAAGCAACAAAGAAATAAACGGTACCACGAAATAAATCCCAAATGAAATAAGTCCCATGAAATAAGTCCCAATGAAATAAATCCCACCAAAAAATGAAATAAGTCCCAACTTTTAGAAATGAAACAACTTTCAAAGAAGGAAATGAAATTAGTCCCAACATTTGGTAGTTATTCCATAATGAGGTCCCAGTTTCCAAAAAAAATTAAATAACTCTCAAGATAAATGAAATAACTCCCAATACAAGTGCTTATTTATTCAGTAGATATACATATGGATATTTATACATAAGCAATACGTTATTAATTATACACCTGAATATATGCAAGAAAAAGTAAGTACGCGCACCGTCGCGTTCCGGCATTTGGCCCGCGCCGCGCCCTTTTCCACCTCCAACTTTTTTTCCTGCCTGCCGGTTATATCTTACCTTTTCATATTCTCTACATATAATAAAATTTTAAATTTCTGTCTCTGTATGTATGTTTGTGAACGTATCACTTGAAAACCGCTGATTGGAATTCAATGAAACTTTAAATTTAAATTTAAATTTAAGATATCGATTATTCGATAACTCAACCCACCAGTCCTTTTCTACCTTTTGGCGATCAAAATCAACTGTTTAAAACACCCCAGCGGTACAATTGAAAATATGTCATCGATCAAAATCTTTTTATGGTTGTTGTCCAAAGTTATTGAAAATATGTTCTTTTTGGAACATATTGACCAAACAATATCAATTGCAGTCTTCGGAGATGCCGCAAAAACTTTCGATGTAATAAGACTCTTCGTTGTTTTGCTAAAATCTTACCTTACAACAGTTATAGAAACAGTTACAAAAACGTGAAAGCTTGTTAAATTGCAATTTTAAGAGAAAAGAAATAAGTCCCAATGAAAATGAAATAAATCCCAATGGTAAAAAATAATAAATTGTAGTTTTTAGAGAAATGAAATAATTCCAAACAAAATTTTATGAAATAAGTCCCAATGCATTGGGAGTTATTTCATTATGAAATAAGTCCCAATTTGTATGGAAAATATTTGGGACTTATTTAATTTTTTTTTGGAACTTATTTCATTTGGGATTTATTTCGTGGTACCGAAATAAACACTTACCCCCATATTCATAAAAAATTAAATTTGTTTATAAAGCTTTTTAAAATTTCATTTTTATAGAAATTTTAATTATAAGAGCTCAATAAACCTTTTATATTTTTTATGAAAAGGGGGTTAATGTAAGCAAACCCCTTTTCCTTAAACTGGTTAAATTTTTTACCTTGGTTAAGGAAGCCATGGAAGCCTTAAAATAGAAAATTTTTTCGGCCAAGAGTTTAAACCTTCTTGATCCTGCTCTTAGCAAAAATCGACTTTTTGATGCGATTCGAAGGAGTAACCGATTCTGCGGTGGAAAACAAAAGAAACCCATAAAAATAATTAAACAAATATCAAAAATTGTTTGATGAGAAAAGCTGCTAAATCCAACATAGTTATTGCGCTTCTGTCGCCCGATTACTGTTCTTTCCTAGAGTATTACTTTCTGGGTTAAAGTTAAGGTAATAGCCAGCGAACATGATTGTGTTTTTGATATTTCAAGGCAATCTTGGCCCTCAAACGATAGCCAGAAAGTTTAAGTTAAATTTGTTTTTATGCCTCTACACTGAGAGAAATGCAATGAATGTTGTGACAATATCACTATTGATAGCGACGAGTTTGATGCAATATTCATTCAGAATGAGCGAGTTATCAAATATTATTTGCTCCCAATAAAAAGTAAAATGACATGTCAACCATTTCGATATGATGTACTACTTTTTATATTTATGGATAGAATACTAATATGTTTGAACGGCATGTCAATATCTATGGTCGTGATATGAATTTCTATTGTCGGTATATCCATATCCATATTTACTGCATAGTAAGGGGATTCATCAAATCTTATAAACACCTTATAAAGCGTGTAAACGTATAAATATATCAAGTGTGTAAATGAACTGTCAAAATTTGTATGGAACTCAGTTTACACAAATTTGATAAGCTTCCGCGTCGATTTTGGTGTGTAAAAGAGTGCGTAAATTTATACAATGCAATGACGACGTTCGACATGTAATTTTTTTAATGCATTCAATGCACACTAGACAAAAAGAGAAGAATATGCTGAAAATGGGTTGAAAATTACTTTTTTTAATGAGAATTTCGAAACAAAAAGTTTTTGTTTGACATCAAGTACACATCAGTTTATCTAGGGCGTTCATCTAACTGAGCTGATAAATGTATAAACTTAAGCATTTCGTAAACTTATAAGAATTAATGAATCCCCTTAGTAATAATTGTAGAAGCAGCGTATTAATATATATTGGCCAAATGTAAATTTTTCTGGGACGCATAGTCATAATAGTTCAACAATTTTTACTATGGATTTCCTAACAATATTACAACTTGTTGGAGCGTTTTTTTAAATTCAAAATTTTTTGAATTTCTTATGATTGAACATTTTTCTAAAAATTTTTTAAATGCTGTAGCCGAATGGTAGAATACTGGGCTAACGTGCCAGAGGAGCAGGGTTCGAATCTTACTGAAGCCAGATGTCAAATTATATAAAATTTTGTTTTTTAAACTATTTAGAATTTATCAATAGTTTATATGGATACCATTTCAATAGTGATTTATCAAAAAAGCATTGATGAAACATCCATATTCATTGATGGGACAGGATTATCAATTTTTATTTAATGTGATATCAATAATTATGGATGTGCGATCCATAGATTTCCCTCCGTGTACTGAAAAATATTTTTTTAACGTGGGAAGCTTTACACTCTTAGCCGACGAAATATTATTTTTAGTGTAAAAAACTCATTAAAAATAGTGTGATAAGTATACCCAGATATAAATCTAAATAATTTTAAAAGCCCTACACAGTAGTATTGTGTAAAAAGCGTGGTCCGCTTTGTTCCATAATCTTCGTTTTTTATTTAAATTATTTTTACCTTTTTAGTGCAATATTCTTTAAAAGCGCGTGTTTTCGCTTTTTAAACTATATTTATTTTTACTTTTTAGTTAAGTGAGTTATGAAGTAATCGATATATATGTATATCGAAGTATACCGCAGTGCAAACGAAACCTCAGGGCCTCCACTTTCGTTTGATACCCATATTGTAGGCAATTTTCAATATTATTGGACAACCTCATTTGGACCGATAACTCAGCTATCGATAAATATACCGAAATATTCCTTGGTTTAAATAATAGAAACCTGTGGACCTTCCCTTTCGTTTGATATAGGTAGTAGGCATTATGACCGATAACTTAGTTATCGATAAATATATCGAAGTCCAAATGCAACCTCCTATCGTTTGACACCCATATTGAAGGCACATTTCAAGGTTTTTGTGACAGTCATATGCCACTATCGGGTAGACTGAAGTAGAGTTACATACAAACAAGCAAAAATACATATGAATGTATGTACAAGTAAAGCTAATGAAAGCGCAGTAAAGAAACTAGCATTATGTGGGAAAAGCGTCGAGCGCTCGATATACGAAAATTATGGGACAAAGCGGACCACGCTTTTTCCACAATACTACTGTGTAGGGTTTTTAAAATTATTTTAAAATTTTTAGTTCAATACTCTCTAAAAGCGTGAGTTTTAGTTTTTTTAAACTATATTTATTTTTTACTTTTTAGTCAAATGTCCTAGGAAATTATCGATAAATATATCGAAAAATACAGCAGTCCAAACGAAACCTCTGGACTTCCACTTTCGTTTCATACCCATATTGTTAGGGAATTTTAAGGCATTTGGCCTCAGATTTTGACAATAACTCAGTTATCGATAAATTTATCGAAGTCCAAATGAAACCTGGGGCCTTTCCCTTTCGTTTGATACCCATATTGTAGGGAATTTTTTAGGTTTTTGGGCAATCATATTTTGACCGATAACTCAGTTATCGATAAATTTATCGAAATATATCGAAGTCCAAATGGGACCTGGGGCCTTCACCTTTCGTTTGATACCCATATTGTAGGGATTTTTTTAGGTTTTTGGGCAATCATCGATATCGATAAATTTATCGAAATATATCGAAGTCCAAATGAAACCTGGGGCCCTCCCCTTTCGTTTGATACCCATATTGTAGGGAAATTTTAAGGTTTTCGGGCAACCACATTTTTACCGATAACTCAGTTATCGATAAATTTATCGAAATATGTCGAAGTCCAAGTGAAACCTGGGGACCTCCCCTTTCGTTTGATACCCATATTGTAGGAAATTTTTTAGGTTTTTGGGCAATCATATTTTGACCGATAACTCAGTTATCGATAAATTTATCGAAATATGTCGATGTCCAAAAGAGACCTAGGGCCTTCACCTTTCGTTTGATACCCATATAGTACAGATTTTTTTGGTTTTTGGGCAATCATATTTTGACCGATAACTCAGTTATCGATAAATTTATCGAAATATATCGAAGTCCAAATGAAAACTGGGGCCCTCCCCTTTCGTTTGATATACATATTGTAGGGAATTTTTTAGGTTTTTGGGCAATCATATTTTGACCGATAACTCAGTTATCGATAAATTTATCGGAATATGTCGATGTCCAAATGAAACCTGGGGCCCTCCCCTTTCGTTTGATACACATATTGTAGGGAATTTTTTAGGTTTTTGGGCAGTCATATTATGACCGATAACTCAGTTATCGATAAATTTATGGAAATATGTCGATTTCCAAATGAAACCAGGGGCCTTCACCTTTCGTTTGATACACATATAGTAGGGAATTTTTTAGGTTTTTGGGCAATCATATTTTGACCGATAACTCAGTTATCGATCAATTTATCGAAATATGTCGATGTCCAAATGAAACCTGGGGCCCTCCCCTTTCGTTTGATACACATATTGTAGGGAATTTTTTAGGTTTTTGGGCAGTCATATTATGACCGATAACTCAGTTATCGATAATTTTATCGAAATATGTCGATTTCCAAATGAAACCAGGGGCCTTCACCTTTCGTTTGATACACATATAGTAGGGAATTTTTTAGGTTTTTGGGCAATCATATTTTGACCGATAACTCAGTTATCGATAAATTTATCGAAATATATCGAAGTTCAAATGAAACCTGGGGCCTTTCCCTTTCGTTTGATACCCATATTGTATGGAATTTTTTAGGTTTTTGGGCAATCATATTTTGACCGATAACTCAGTTATCGATAAATTTATCGAAATATATCGAAGTTCAAATGAAACCTGGGGCCTTTCCCTTTCGTTTGATACCCATATTGTATGGAATTTTTAAGGTTTTCGGGCAACCACGTTTTGACCGATAACTCAGTTATCGATAAATTTATCGAAATATGTCGATGTCCAAATGAAACCTGGGGCGTTCCCCTTTCGTTTGATACCCATATTGTAGGGAATTTTTTAGGTTTTTGGGCAATCATATTTTGACCGATAACTCAGTTATCGATAAATTTATCGAAATATGTCGATGTCCAAATGAGACCTGGGGCCTTTACCTTTCGTTTGATACCCATATTGTAGGGAATTTTTTAGGTTTTTGAGCAATCATATTTTGACCGATAACTCAGTTATCGATAAATTTATCGAAATATAACGAAGTCCAAATGAAACCTGGGGCCTTTCCCTTTCGTTTGATACCCATATTGTATGGAATTTTTAAGGTTTTCGGGCAACCACGTTTTGACCGATAACTCAGTTATCGATAAATTTATCGAAATATGTCGATGTCCAAATGAAACCTGGGGCGTTCCCCTTTCGTTTGATACCCATATTGTAGGGAATTTTTTAGGTTTTTGGGCAATCATATTTTGACCGATAACTCAGTTATCGATAAATTTATCGAAATATGTCGATGTCCAAATGAGACCTGGGGCCTTTACCTTTCGTTTGATACCCATATTGTAGGGAATTTTTTAGGTTTTTGAGCAATCATATTTTGACCGATAACTCAGTTATCGATAAATTTATCGAAATATGTCGATGTCCAAATGAAAACTGGGGCCCTCCCCTTTCGTTTGATATACATATTGTAGGGAATTTTTTAGGTTTTTGGGCAATCATATTTTGACCGATAACTCAGTTATCGATAAATTTATCGAAATATATCGAAGTTCAAATGAAACCTGGGGCCTTTCCCTTTCGTTTGATACCCATATTGTAGGGAATTTTTTAGGTTTTTGGGCAATCATATTTTGACCGATAACTCAGTTATCGATAAATTTATCGAAATATATCGAAGTTCAAATGAAACCTGGGGCCTTTCCCTTTCGTTTGATACCCATATTGTATGGAATTTTTAAGGTTTTCGGGCAACCACGTTTTGACCGATAACTCAGTTATCGATAAATTTATCGAAATATGTCGATGTCCAAATGAAACCTGGGGCGTTCCCCTTTCGTTTGATACCCATATTGTAGGGAATTTTTTAGGTTTTCGGGCAACCACGTTTTGACCGATAACTCAGTTATCGATAAATTTATCGAAATATGTCGATGTCCAAATGAAACCTGGGGCGTTCCCCTTTCGTTTGATACCCATATTGTATGGAATTTTTAAGGTTTTCGGGCAACCACGTTTTGACCGATAACTCAGTTATCGATAAATTTATCGAAATATGTCGATGTCCAAATGAAACCTGGGGCGTTCCCCTTTCGTTTGATACCCATATTGTAGGGAATTTTTTAGGTTTTTGGGCAATCATATTTTGACCGATAACTCAGTTATCGATAAATTTATCGAAATATGTCGATGTCCAAATGAGACCTGGGGCCTTTACCTTTCGTTTGATACCCATATTGTAGGGAATTTTTTAGGTTTTTGAGCAATCATATTTTGACCGATAACTCAGTTATCGATAAATTTATCGAAATATGTCGATGTCCAAATGAAAACTGGGGCCCTCCCCTTTCGTTTGATATACATATTGTATGGAATTTTTAAGGTTTTCGGGCAACCACGTTTTGACCGATAACTCAGTTATCGATAAATTTATCGAAATATGTCGATGTCCAAATGAAACCTGGGGCGTTCCCCTTTCGTTTGATACCCATATTGTAGGGAATTTTTTAGGTTTTTGGGCAATCATATTTTGACCGATAACTCAGTTATCGATAAATTTATCGAAATATGTCGATGTCCAAATGAGACCTGGGGCCTTTACCTTTCGTTTGATACCCATATTGTAGGGAATTTTTTAGGTTTTTGAGCAATCATATTTTGACCGATAACTCAGTTATCGATAAATTTATCGAAATATGTCGATGTCCAAATGAAACCTGGGGCGTTCCCCTTTCGTTTGATACCGATATTTTAGGGACATTTTACGGTTTTTGGGCCACTGGGGCTTAAACCGAACGATAGTTACATACATACAAGCAAGCAAGCAAACAAACAAACATACAAGTGAACCTAATAAAAGCGTGGTAAAAACTTATACAAATTTTGTAGAAATTTCAATACAAGCCTCTAATATGAATGCCAAAATAATCTAAAACCCATCAATCTTTAGAAGGAAATTTGCCTAAAAAAGTAATAAAACAACTTTAGAAAATCATCAGAAAACGCTTCAAAAAGGGTTCAAAAAAACACTAAACTTCATTTGAAAGAGTCACAAAATGATTCGGAGTCATTTTGGAATATTTTTCATGACTTCAAAAAAAGCACGTTTTTAAGCTCCGAATATGAAGTTGAAGTTTTCACTATATAATGGTATTAGTTTTCGAACCCAGAAAAGTTATCGCCCACCAATGCTTTAAAGTGTTATTTGCTTTCTTGATCCGGTATTCGACTAGAATTCCTATTTTAATGTATAACGATAAGTCGAGAGCTCAAGTAGCTTGACTTCCAAGCAACCCGGGTAGAAAAAAATTAGGAAAATCTATACTCAACCCAACCCCTGCATATTTTATCTCAAGTCCGCCTTCTCAACTACCCTTAAATTATAAAGTTCACTTCAAATCTATAGGCCACTTTATCTTCCCTTTAAAATTAAAGCCTGAGTGTTGAGAAAGCGGCCTTTCTTAAATTATTTTAAAACAAAACCGAGCAGTGTGAAATCAAACTGTCAACTTTATTATGCCTAGAAAACGTTAAATTTTACAGATAACCATCGCGAAACGCTGGTAATACAGGAAGTACTAGATTCCGCGAACTTTTGCAGTGACCATCGTATTTGGGAAATATGTTTTAAATCTATTATATATAAATGCGCAAACATAACTGGTTCATCCCTTTTTTGCAATAACCACAATTCTAAGGTATATAAAATTTGGTATGTATCGATATGTGTCGCCGAGCAGGGTGGCCGAAAACAAACCAAAAATTAAAAAAAATTAATTATAATATGATTTGAAAATCACACCACTACAAGTGCTATACACGCATTCGCTTTATAGAGCCGCTGTTATGGGTGTAAGTATGTAGGTATGACCACTGGCATTGTTGTGTTTGCATTCATTGCAGTAGGGTGAGTAGTTTTGTTGGCAGCAATAAGATAACATGAGCCAGCGCGTCAACTTTATTGAGCTTAGGTACAAACAGTGTTTACAAAAACAAAATCTGTGCGTGAGGATTCAGAGAAGCAAATGCTTTAAAAAAAAGGCACAAATAAGCTAGATCATGCACAAGGCCCTTCGTGGCTAGACTTAGTGAAATAAAATAAAATGGAAAATTGATAAAATTAAAAAAAAGTAAAATCAGAAATAGAAAAGTGATTGAAAGTAAAAAAATAAAATTTGTTGGAAATGAAAGGAAAGGGAATAATATAAAATAAATAAAAATGAAACAAAATGAAATAAATAAAATATTAAATTAAGAAAATAATAGGAAAGGAAAGGGATGGATAAAAGGAAAGTTAAGGTAAGTTAAGGTAAGGAACGGAAAATATGACAGAAAAATCAAAGGGAAAGGAAAGGAATGGAAAAGAAAAAAAGGAAGGGAAGAAAGGAAATGTAATGTAGGTAAAGCAGTGGAAAAGAGAAGCAAAAGGAGAAAGACAAAGGAAATTTAAGAAAAAAGTGAGAGAAAATAAAGGTAAGAAAAAAATAAAAGAAAAGAAATGAAATGAAAAAAAAAATGAATAAAATGAAAGGAAACTAAAGCAACGGAAACGAAAGAAAAGGAAAGAAAAAGAAAATAAAAGGAAAAAAGGAATGTAATGGAAATGGAAAGAAGGATCAGGTAAGAATATAAAAGAAACGAAAACAAGGGAAAAGAACAAAGAAGAAACAAAAAGAACAAAAAAGAAAGAAAGAAAGAAGAGAAATAAAATGAAATGAAAGAAGAGAAAAGGAAAGAAGAGAAAAGGAAAAGAAAGGAGAAGATAAGGAAAGGAAATAAAAGGGAAGAGAAGGAAAGAAAAGCAAAGAGAATAAATTGAGATGAAAGGAGAGGAAAGGAAAGGAAATAAAAGCAAATTAATGCTAAGGAAAGGAAAGGAAAGAAATACGTATGAAGACGACCTAAGAAGAATAAATAATTATCAACACTGAAACTATATTACTGAATGATGTAAAGAGGGAGGAAAAGGCAAAATGAATAGGAATGTATAGAAACCAAAAATATACAAAATATGGAAAAGAAAGGAAAATTTAAGAAATAGCAAAAAGGTAGGAAAATAAAATAAGGTTTTGTGGTTGAATTTCAACCACTGGGCGAACTCTAGTATTTTATATTTTATCCAGTATATACATATATAATTTCTATCTATAATTTTTTCCAACACTGTATATGTGTAGGAACTGACTTTCCTAGTGTTGGTGGTATCACAACGGGCCTTTTAATACTGGCCTAGGTGTGCCTCTGCGGCAGCCACTTGAACTTAAGCTATATGTGTAGGTTAATATGTTGATGTATAATGGAAAATTATGCCGACTTCATGCTCTACTTTTCCTAATTTGTTTATTTTTAAAATTTAAATAGGATTTTGCCATTCACATTCTTTTAACGAAGATTTTTGTAAATATGATTAGATGTATGAAAGGAACTAGGTGTTTATTTAAATATTATTTTCTACACTTACACAGCAAAAGAAAACTAACTAACTAATATCGGCGGTATACCAACAGGTTATCATAACCTCTAACGAGATTTTTAGCCGAGCTTCTGTTTCCAACTTGTGGTGTGTTGCTTTTGCGGCCGCCAAAGTAAAAAGAAAAGCCTAAATAAAATACCAATTTGGTGTTTATATATAACAACGCCAAAAAGTATTAAATTAATACCATTTTCCGTTTAATTGAGAGAAAGAATATTATTTTGGTATTATTTTAAGACCATTTGGACTAATTTAATTGCCAAAATTGAGAGAGAGAGAGCGATTTAGTATTATTTTGGTATTATTTTAAAACCATTAGTCCAAATTTAATTTCCAAACTTTTTCAGGGTCTTAAAATAATACCATTTGGTATTAAATTTAAAAAAAGGAGTCTTTCATTTTTTACTTCTGAATAATATACATATGTACAACGGCGATTAAAATAGTAAATGGATAGGTGGAATTATGTGTTATGGTTAGTTGGTAAGTATATTTGTTTGATGAGTAATAAATTAAATGGACCCCGGGTATGTGTAACGGGAATATTTCTTCACCAAAAAATTTCTGATATTTTGACTGATGTTGACAAACCTAATGATACATTTACACTGTTTACGAGAATGTTTGTCCGCAGAATGAATTTGTTTGCCAAATTAGATGAATTTAATTTAATTTGACCTAATTTGGTGATCAAATTCAATCTGCGGATGAACGGTCTCGAAAAAACTTGACCAAAAGTGACGCATTTGGTGAAGTGTAAACGTAGCTTAAGGTAGTTACATACCAGGGTTGCCGGTTTGGTTACCTTTATTTAATTTGGTACGTGCACTGAACCAAAAAAGTTCATGTATCCAAAGAAATAGTACATAGATTTCAAGAATTGTTCATTAAAATCTCTCCAAAGAAGTTTTTCGTAGAAATTTAAGAATACATATAAGTACTTTTTCTTAAAATATGTAAACAAATCCACAGAAAGCATCAATTCATTCATAAATTGTAAGATATATTTTTTTAGAATCTACGAATTTTTTCTTTTATTCTAAGAAATATCACCATGAACTTCTATGAAACTTTTTTCTTAAAAAACATATACGTTTTTGGTTCAGTGTGGTTACTTTGTACTTGTTTTAGTTTCTTTTTTGTCTGAGAGTTTGATATTACATATATCCTCTATTTATGTCAAGTGGCATCACACAATAGATTGTACTAATGGTCGCGGTGTAATAAGGCCTTATAATAATATGTCAACTGGCTATTCTGCACTCTACGTAGATTGCAGGAATATTCGGCAAGAAGGCAAACCTTTAAAGAGACTAAACTGTCTCTCATAAGGGGATATCCCGTGGACCATATCGCTCCGGATCATGGTCAATTTAACATGTAAATGCAACAACAAGGTGATCCGGGTGACAAAATTGTTGTAGCATTTGCATTTTACTACCAGGGGAGGTTAAGAATGGTTGACGAAACTATCGGTTTATGGATTGAAAATCTCTACACTCAAAAAAGAGTTTCCATACTTCAAGGAAAATTTCCCTTATTTGGCTCCAAAGCATAGGCCGGCAACTACTTTCCTGGGAGGAAAACACCAATGCTTTAACATAGCAAGCGCTCTCTCAGTGCCGACTCCTGCTCCAAAGACATGGCTTCCTTAACATAAGTAACATTTTCCTTAATTTAAAGACTTTTTACCTCAATTCGAGACTACTAGTATCGGCTGTGATCGAAAATTCGACCAATAAAATCTGGTGGTGGTCGTGGGGTCGCTAGCCCCGTACCCCCATCCCGGTCAAACGGTTCGCTCACAGGAGGTTCCTAAAGTTTTTTATGTGGCGTATTTATATATAGATAGATTTTCCTCAATTTAAGGAAAAAAGTCTTTAAATTAAGGAAAATGTTACTTATGTCTTTGGAGCCAAATAAAGGAAAATTTCCTTGAAATAAGGAAACTCTTTTTTCAGTGTTGTATTACTAGTTATTTACTTCGTTGCATTAGAAAATACATGATTCCCAGCTTAATTGAATTAATTGATTCCAATTATTGAAACCATTAAAGATATTTTTTATACTTAACATACCTGGGTCTAATAGCTATGTATTACGGCGGAGCTCCCTACGGGGGAAAATGTGATACATGTTGGGAGAATTCAATCGATTCCATTAGAATGCGGTAGTAAATTTCGATAAAGTCGAGGAAATCTTTATCGACTTTCCGAACTATTCCCGACGGGAGCTTTGTCAGAATATCTGATAGACCTCATTATGGGAAGCTCACCCATTTCCTGTTTCTATAGTATATTATAGTATTATTTTAGTTTAAGTCAGTTCACTTTCCGTACTTTTGTGACCATTTTGAAGTAGGTAATTTTTCAACTAACAATTTTATTAAAAATACTTTAAAAATGTGTTTTCCTTAGATAAACTGTATTAACATAGTTATGACAATTACTTCGCCGATGAGTGAAGTGTGGCTCCGTCCGGAATGGACATATTCGACAAGTGCTTGTTATCTCTCTTTCCACTTTCCTATAATGTACGACGAGCTGTACGAGCTTTACGCATCTGACCAGCTCCAGAAGCTCCAGCCCAGAAGAACAGGGTGATTGCAAGTTTGTCGATTTGGCAAAGCTATACTTTTTCAGGACAGGGTTAGATATCTAATCTTCTCTAAATTGACATAAAACGTCATTGTTTTTTGGGAAGCTATGCCAGGTTCCGGGATATCATAGGAATGCATCAAATCCAGGGAAATCATTAAACGAGATTAGAAACCAACTCAATTCTTGGGTGAAATTTGATTAGATATCGAACACTTTACGCTTTAGGTGACGTTTTTACGAGACTTTTCATGCGCAGAATGAATTTGTTTGCCAAATTTGATGAAATTCGTCATTGGGAAAATTAGATTTATAAGGGAAAAGCGTTGAGCTGAGAATTTAAGATGATATCATCATCATGCTTGTTTCCTTAGAAAACATACAAAATGACGACTGGATTTTCTGCAAAGAAACAAATGGACTTACCCGTAAAGAGAGTGGCCCACCGTGGTTAATGCCAGAGGGTGATTCCGAGTAGTCCTTTATGGGAGCAGGGGTAGGAGGTGGAATTATCCGACAGTACCGTTAGAGGACGAAGGCTTCCCATTCGTTCGCTAACCTTAATGTTTATTGGGACATTAAACTCGAATATTCGAAAGAGATAGCAAGTGGAATAGAATGCCAGTACAGTCAAGCTAACTACTGGGAAAACATTTTAGAAAATGTTCATTCAGATTTGCCCATATGCATGCCTGAGTATCTAACATACATATGTCTGTACATGTGAATCTACGATCATAAAGCAGTCTAAATTTAAAAACTAGTACTCATACACTGAGAGAAAAGCATTGAATGTTGTGAAAATATCACTATTGATAGCGACGAGTTTGATGCAATAAAACGAAGTACCTGCTGGCATCAAGCAAAGAGTCAGCGCATTCGCGCCTTGGCAACCACGCCACTGTTGGCAGCCATAATTTCGAGATAGTAAGGGACTTTGTATACCTGGGAAGCAGCATTTCTACGAACAACAATGTAAGCCTGGAAATCCATAGAAGGATAACTCTTGCAAAAAAATGCTACTTTGGGCTGAGTAGGCAATTTAGAAGTAAAAGTTGGCGACGGCGAGTACCGAAGAAGGTATAATGATGAGCTGTATGAGCTTTACGCAGACGTGGACATAGCTCAGCGAATTAAAGCCCAGCGGCTCCGCTGGCTAGGACACGTGGTGCGAATGAACGAGGACGCTCCGGCCCAGAAGGTATTATTTTTTCGGCACCCGCCGATGGAAGTAGAGGAAGAGGGAGACCACCACTTCGATGGCAGGACCAAGTAGAGGCAGAGCTGCGAGCACGCGGTGTCTCTAATTGGCGCCAGTTGGCTCAACAAAGAACCGACTGGCGTAACATGTTGGACGGCCAAATCGCCTAGGCGGTTTAAGGCTATTTTAAGTAAGTAAGTAAGTGATATCAATAATTATGGATGGTCCATCCATAGATTTCCCTCCGTGTAGGCATTCTTTGTTTACAAATAAATTAGAAAAGTATCGATTAATCGTTGCGACACATTAAATACTTCTGATATCTATTAAACTTACTAACTAGGTTACGATAGATAAATTCCAAATAATTTTATGCGGCTTATCTTCCATTTGTCAAATTTTTTCGAAGCTCAATTCAATGTCAATGATAAGAAATGCTCAACTAGACCTTCAACTATAAACGATAAGGTGCGTTACTTGCATTAATTTCAAGTGATTCATAGGGGAATAAACTATTAACAGAGTTCCCAAGTGCTAGTCGAATGTGTTCTTTTTTTATTTTTTTCGTTTTTCTTTTTATACTTCGATTCTGTTCCTGTTGGTAATTGTGCACAGCTTATAGCTTTTCAAAGTTTAAGCCTGTATTTGAGAAGCAAATTTAAATTGTTCTGGGTATAAGAGACACAGACAGTAAGTCGACAAAAATTGGTTAAATCCATATTATAATTCTTAGTATGACGCAATTGTGTAAATGTTATTTAGGCGCCCATTATGTAAAACGAGTAGCAAGTCACGCTTCAAAGCTATACAATACAAACTGTACTAACATAACCACTCAAATTTAATGTCAGTCAACGAAGTGGAGAAATTTTATTTCACATTTGAAAATGCGACTCGTCGCGTTTTACATAATTTACCTCTCAATCTATATATATAAATTATTTTTCGTTCATTTCTAGCATTTTAAATGCGAGCGTAAAAGCAATAACATTTTTTTTAAACCGCACGTCGTCCCACAATTGGTTAATTAGCATAACTTAAATAAATAGGCAAACAACTTTGTTTATAAAAAAATTTAAATACATAATGCCACTACAGTGAAACCCGTTTAAGTAACCAAAATTTTTGTGCACTCTGCTTTTTGTAAGACATGGGAAGAAAATCCACATCTTAAATAACTCCCCGCTTTATTACCCAACCCGCTTAAGTGAATCAGTTTTTCGTGCGCTAATTTCCATTTCTCATATTTCTTGGGATTTCAGATGGGAAGTGGTCCTCAACCCTGGCGCACACTGGGGCCGAGCGTGCTCAAAATTCAGTTTTGAAATAATGAGTTTTTCAAAAAAAATAAAAACCCGGTATTGTTCCCTTTAAAATTCTACACTTCTGGCCCAATTTTCAGCTTTCTATCGTTTTTCAGTTGGGAGTTATCCATACGCAAACATGGCAAATTTTCAAAAAAAATAATTTTTTTCAAAGTGAGAAATTTTAATGTGTATTTTAAATAGTTGGTGTAAGAGAAGGATATAAAATTTTATTATTCTGCTTTTTCCATTACATTAAGTGAAGCTTATGTAATCGATTAGTGTTTTTTTTTGGAACTAAATGTTTTAAAAAATTAATTTTTAGTATAAAACTAAACGTGCCTCTTTATTTAATATTTTTTTCAAAATGGATTTTTTTAATTTGCGCAAAGACGTTGCAAATGTAAAAATTCAGCAGTAAAATATGATTCTTTGTGACGAAGAATCCGAGTTCAGAACCAAAAATAAAGTGCGCATTTAAAAAAAAGTGAGATTAGAAATTGCATTCCAATTTTAGTTAAAAAAAAAAAAAACACCTATATCTGGTTGAATTTGATTCTGTTCTATCTCAAATTTAGTTGATCCATTATTTTCCGGTTACTTTAATTACAAATTGTGGTTAAGGTTGATTGCCAAGCCAGGTTTCTTTAATTTAGACTTGTAAGCTGTATTATAATATGAGTTCCTTGAAGCACAAGTTGGGTTACTCCAATTTTTTTTTTTTTTATGTTAGGCATGACAAGACTCAAGAGTATAAGAGATTGTCCCTATTGCCTATTCCTTCCCATTTCAGTATAATATGTATTTATGTACGTATTTTTATGCATTCCGTTACTCTGTACAAAAGTTATAATAGCTGTATCAAAGCTACAAATAAACAGTCTTGAATAAGCAGTCTTAAACACGACAGGGTTAATACATAGCCACTAATGGGTTAATATAATACACATTGGCTATTTTTTTACAGAGATACAAATGGTGATTTAATTAATTTGGTTATAGATCTTAAAAAACAATTGGTCACCAAAGGGTTAATTCATGACCGTTAATGGGTTAAGATTCCAAATATGACTCGCTTTAGTGTAGATACAACAAATATGATGTGAATATTTTGATTTAGGAATTAAGTGAAAAAAATTTGGGTCAAAATGGGTTAATGCGTGGTGGTTAAAAGGTTAAAATTCTAGGGATTTACTATTTTAGTATCGATATACCGATTCTGATTCAAGAAAATGAAATTCGAAACTAAAATAAAAAAACATAGGTCACCAACGGGTTAACCCATGGCCGCCAATGGGTTAAGATGCTATAGATTAACTGCTTTAGTGCAGATAAAGCGATTCTGATGTAAAAAAGTTGATTTCAGAATTTTGAGCGTCCCCATATATATAAGTGGCCTCGCACCAGTGTGTGTCGCCAAGGGGCCGGACGGACATATCTTTATTTCTTCTCTCCATCCACCTTTTATCCCACACACTCTTGAACCACAGGAAGCCCACCCTACCAAGGACCGCTCGCTTCACCATATCCTGCCCTAACGGTCTCCCTCTTGCTATGCTCCATACCCCTCTTATTACCTCTCGTTATACCATCTTCACTTCCCGCCAATAAAGCAAATTATCTCATCATTTTAAAAAACATTAACATCAGAATATATTATAATAAAGATAAATTATATAACAATACATATCTATATGACACGCTTATACACTACACCCAGAAAAATGTTCATGTAAAATCAACACTTTTTTAACACTTTTTCAGGTTATTATTTTTCAACACGATCGATCATGTTATTTTAACCTGAAGTTCATGTTGAATAACTTCACTTCATGTTAAATTAACATGACTTCCTGTTAAATTAACATGACTTCCTGTTAAATTAACATGAACTCCTGTTAAATTAACATGAATTCCTGTTAAAACAACACTATCTGCCTCATTATCTCATGAAAATTTAACAGGATCTTTCTTGTTAGTTTAACATGGTTCATGTTACAAAAATTATTCTGAGTGTATCAATCATACTCTGGACTGGACTTAAACAGCCTACCAAATAGGTTCTATAACAAAAACAAAATCTTAGAATTCAAAAAAAAGTTTTGGGGTATCCTACCTAAGAGAGCTCTATTAGTTGGTTTACCCCTACCTATGTAGTGCAAATCGCAGTGTTACTTTGTGACCTTAAAACTTCCCTATCGGTAGACCTGTTTTGCACAACCTCGAAAAAATGTACGTAAATTTATTGAAAAATTTACTTATATCTATATAAATTCAATTGGCAAAAAAAAATATTAATTTTAGGCCACCCTATTGTGATAAAATATTGGCAACAATGCCCACACTCACGATTTATAAACTTAGCACATCCAACAACCCGGTTACTATAATCAAAAATCTTTGCTACAAAAAGTTTTTGCTTATCTTGTATACCGTACAGTAGGAGTTGCCAAAAAAAAAACTTTTCTATCACCAAAAAACTCTTAGGTATTGAAAATCGAAAATTTACGTTTTTAGGGGTTATTCGAGTGTGAGCGTGTGCTAATTGCATAAAAGACTTAAAATGTATGGTTTACAGGCAAAAACGCTTAAGTGACAATTTAATAAAAAACATGAAATTTCGAACCCAATTGCTCCTCGCCACGTTGCCTTCACCAAAAAGTGTGTATGTGCGTAGTAAAAAAAATCTTCCTGAACGATTCAAGGGTAAAATAGCGTATGTCCACTTTTCGTTTGCGGGAAAAGACGGGATAATTCGGGCTATCGGCCAATTTATGTGCGTATTGGGAAAATTCCTCAACTGATCTTCTCATTTAGGTCACCGTTCCAAAAGAAAACAAGTAAGGAAAGCTGTCTTCGGCTGTGCCGAAGGCTAAATACCTTTCATGAATAAGCGTCACGATTTTCACTGTTTGATCCCCAGTACAGCCTGTGTGAATTTAACTTTAGCTCATACCGAAATTATCGGAGCTATCGATTATATGATTTTTAACATCGACATTCCACATTCTAAAATAGCAACATTTACGAAATTTCACGTTCCTACGTGTTTAATTACAGGAGTTATCTACCATAATCCGTTTATCGGAACAATCGATTGTATGGGGGCTATGTGAAATATTTATCCCATTTCAATGATTTTCAACATCGATATTTTACTTATAAAAATAGCGATGCTTCCAAAATTTCGCGTTCCTATGTGTTTAATTACAGGACTTATAGCCCAAAATCCGCTTATCGGAATAATCGATTGTATGGGAGCTATGTGAAATATTTATGCCATCTCAATGATTTTCAACATCGATATTTCGCATATAAAAATAGCGATACTTTCAAAATTTCACGTTCCTACCTATATAATTGAGTTATCTACCAAAATCCGTTTATCGGAACAATCGATTGTATGGGGGCTATGTGAAATATTTATCCAATCTCGATGATTTTCAACATCGATATTTCACATATAAAAATAGCAATACGTCCAAAATTTCACGTTCCTACGTGTTTAATTACAGGAGTTATAGCCCAAAATCCGTTTATCGGAATAATCGATTGTATGGGAGCTATGTGAAATATTTATCCAATCTCGATGATTTTCAACATCGATATTTCACATATAAAAATAGCAATACTTACAAAATTTCCCGTTCCTACGTGTTTAATTACAGGAGTTATAGCCCAAAATCCGTTTATCGGAATAATCGGTTATATGGGAGCTATGTGTTATATTGGTCCGATCTTGCTGGTTCCGACAAATGATTCCTATATTGGAAAATGGTGGCCGCATACCAAATTTCAGCCAAATATCTCAAAAACTGAGGGACAGTTTGCGTTCAAACAGACAGACAGACAGACGGACAGACGGACATGGCTAAATCAACTCATCTCGTCATCCTGATCATTTCGGTATACTTATTGATGGGTCTATCTCTTCTTCTTCTCATATTTACAAACATCGGACCAAAGTTATAATACCATTTCATGTTCATGAAAGGTATAAAAATACGTCGCATCTGGTTATATATGGCACGGGCAGATATATATAGGTGAAAACCAAAGATAACTTAAAAGCTAACACTTACGGCGAGTTTCCATTTCTCATGAAATTATGCATCGATCGAGATAATTTTATATTCTTTAAAACCCAGTGACAGTGCAATATCTGCTCAAAACAATTAAGCTAAGAGGAGCATAGATCGAGCTTTCGAAAATTCGTTTGAAATTAGGAATGTTCCGATCGATTTTTAACAAATTTCCTGTCGCCCAAGGAGCTTGAAATAACTTCCCGTTAAGCTAGGAACTTCAAGCTTGACACGTGTTTCAGAACCCATTGATAACAGGTACACTATTTCGAAAACTCATTTGATATCGGGAATTTTAATTAATTTTCTGGCGACCTATTGACTTGAAACGCGACACATAGATGTAGAAGGTAAAGGTGGAGAGCACATATCCAAACTAAGGCTTGCGACCCTAAATAGAAGTTTGGAAATTGACAAAACATTCGTTTAATTGCACTACACCCTTATATTTTCAAATCTCATGAAGTTATTATAATTGGTAACAAAGGTTCCGAAAAAATAGGATATTAATGGATTAGCATAATAGCTTGTAGTTGTTTAAATGTTAAACACAAGAATAAAAGTGTTATCAAATGCATGATCTTACGACGCATGTTGGGAAATAGAAATAGCTAATTGTAGAAGTTGCAATTAGAATTGTTAATTGTTTTAACATTTTTAATTTACCCAACACTGATACTGAAATGGTAGCGGTTATACGTATGTATTAATACTTATATTCAAGCATATGTATGTAATATATGATTCCGTATTTCGATAAAATGCTGGATGCAAATGCGGTTAATAAATAGCAAAACTACTCATTGCTTGACTTTTCATTGGTATGCGATCACATTCGAGCAATATATTTATCAAAAAATTAAACATAAACAAATAAGTAATGGCGACAAACCTTTTTGTTGATAGACGTGAAATTCCGACGATTCAAATTTTTCGCTCGACCTATAAAGTTGGCCCGGTGGGTATTCTTTACACGCAAGGCAATATTTCATCAGGTGATTATGCGTACGAATGTATGTGCGAAAAGCCGGAGTGGTTGTAAACAGTGAGGTGTTAAATTGTTTATTCATTAATTTTTTTATTCAATTACACAGTAAAAAATTAAAGTTCAATTTTAATACCAGTCGCTACTATATAGTATTCATTTAAAACTCTGAAAAATTTTTAATTCCAAATAGTTTTAAAATAATACAAAAATTATACTAAAGAGCTCTCTCTATAGCGCTCTCTCTCATTACATTGTTTTAAGTACTTTTGGTTTAAAAACAAAGCCGGAAAAGTATTAAATTAATTACTTTTTAGCTTTAAATTAAGTCCGGTGGTTTGTTCTTCAGAGAACGCGGTTCGTCGCTATCATTTAGAACAAAGCTGCAATTTGACGCTGGCAAGCATAAGTACTCGATGGCTTGATAGTAGACATCTCCGTTCAGCATTCAATAAATTGTGAGTTCGACTCTCGGTGAAGGCAATATAATAAAACTGCGTAAATATTTTTTTTTTTTTTGCCGGAGAGAATCTTCGACTGAATTCATCTTTCTCTCTTAATTAGACCGAACATGGTATTAATTTAATACTTTTTGGAGTTGTTATACATAAACACCAAAATGGTATTAAAGTTAGACTTTTCTTTTTACCGTGTATTAATTTAGCAGCAAATGAAAAATATTTATATAAATGGTATAATCTGAGGGAATTTTTTGACTACATTTCTATATTTTTCAAAATAAAAACAGATCTACCTACTCAAAAAAAGAAATTTGTTTACCAAAAGTTTATTAATTTTTACTTAATTTCTTTAAAGTACTTCACATATGTATATCATACTACCAAAAAAGATACAATTGGAACTATTAGGTGTGATATAATCCGAAAACCATGTTTATCGATGCCCGGCAAAAGTAACATCAAAAATTATTTAGAAAAACAATTTTTCTAAACGGGGTCGCCCCTCGGCAGTAGTTTTCCAAACTCTCCGGGTGTATTTCTGCCATGAGAAGCTTCTCGGCAAAATCTCACTTGCTTTGCAACTTTGCAAGTGCCGTTCGGAGTCGGCAAAAAACTGTAGGTCCCGCCAACTTGTAGGAAAACTCAAAAGCAACACACCACAAGTTGGAAAGAAAAGCTCGGCTAAAAATCTCGTTAGAGGTTATGATAACCTGTTGGTATATCGCCGCCATTATTTTTTTTATGTTTATACGTCACGGATATGAGGATTCGGTCCTTGTCTAAAGTAATAATCAAATTTTTTTCTAGAAAATGAGCTGAAAATAATAGATTTAATGACAGAAACTGGACTTTGAAATCACAGAGTAGTAACATATTGCTATTTCTAAAATTATACGAGATCCCATGATGTGATTACCTATCCAGTACCTGCATATGTATCAGGCCCTTTCTGTATCTTGTCGAATATAAGCCGTATGAAAAGTTATAGGTTATTCGGGAATATTTCCAATTTATATAAATAAACGTGTGAGTAACTGTATTTGCAATATACATACATACATAGCAACGTATGCATTTATCTTGCCCACACTTTTATCAACAGTTTTATGTATGTATGTATTTAAAACTGGTATGCACCTTCTGCCATGGGATAGTAATAAACGGGTTAAAAATGTGGTAAACAAAACCTCAAAACATACATAGATAACAACATCGCGCGCCATGACGACCATAGAGGCTAATGAATATTTCGTCATTGATCTGTGTCGCCAGAAAAAAGATTGCAGTCAAATAGGTATAAGTAACTCAAAGTGCCTACTTTCTACAGGCAACGAAATACTACACAAAAAAAAAAAGAAATATCTTAGAAGTAATGCTGTTTTTATTAAAAATGTAGTCAGCTTAAACAAGAATCGAGCTAATACATTTTTGAAACAACTTTAAAATGTTAAGTTATCGTACTGTGGTAACAAAACATTATGTTGCACGAATTGATTTACAATTTCGTTAGGTTTTATAGATATGCTTTATACTAACAGCAGATTTCAGAAGTGTTTTGAAAATTACTTATTTCGATTATGGTTGTACTCGACTAGAGCTACAAGAAAAATAGCATCAGTGGCCACGAATGGGTATTTCCTGTTCAGCCCGTAACCATAACCTGTCAGAATATATCGAGTGCTGAGTGGAAGATAACCCAATTTAATACTTTTCAAAAACGCCCTATTTCAAAATTGGGTTCAAAAACGCTCTAACACTGAGCTGAAAATATATTGAATTTTCATTGAAATGGGGCGTTTCTGAAACTCATTCTGACATAGAACGTCCTTGAACCAAATTCTCAATTAGTTATTGAATAAAATTCTGACATCAGCCGTTTTTTTAATATTTTTAACCAGGGGATCATACACTCAGCTTTCGATATACAGTTCCCTACTTAGAAAAAAGTATAATGCACCAGAAAAATATTTTTGGGAAGACTTACAAAAATAATTTTTGTTAATACATAGTTCTAATTTAGAAAAAAGAAAATTTTAAACTCACCTGATGTAATTGGTTGATATTCTTGTTGTGGCAGTAGAAAACATGTCAGTACCTTGAAGAAAAAAAGAGTAATCGAAATAAAGTAAATGAATGCATGCTCTAAGGTTTAGAGTACAGAGGAGTGTTTCAATTTAAATAAACAAGCTCATTCGAAGAATCAAAACAAAACAGAGTAAATGAATGTTGATATCAGCAAAAATTTATCGAGATATGAACATGCGACATCGTCACAGTCGCAAAGTAGACGTAACTATTTCACGTAAACGTAAATGACACAGATAACAGAGCCGTTAGTCGGGTTTCCAAAACCAGCGCAACATTCCGTTGTACACAGAAATAAAAAGTTTGAAAGTCATTGTGCATAACATAAAGTGTGAAATGTAGCTTTGACAGAAATGTCAAAACACACTTCAACGTCAATCAAAACACACATCCATGTCAAAAATCTGGGTTGCTATTGTGGTTTCTGCAAACCAGTGTTTTGTGCAGGACCGTAAAGCAATGAGACAGGGTTCTTGTTTGCAAAAAAGTGTTGCTGTGTTGCCCAACTTTTTCATTCCAATTTGTAGGGAAATTTTTAAGCGAATCTTTCAGCTTACACTTTTATTATATTTTGCAAAAACATACAAAACTTAAAACGATTAAATTTTATTTACTTTACAGGAAAAATTTTAATGTTGGAAATAAGAAACCAGAAAATGAGAACACAATTTTTTAGATAGATTGTTTTTAATTTGTAAACCAAGTACCAACATTTAAGCCGTGGAATTTCGCCAGCATAATGCAATTGGCCTGTCGTGAAATGTTGTTAGCAGTTTTCATTTTTTTGTTGCCTTTTGCAGTACGTTTTTAAATCTTAACAAATTCTAAGAAGTAGCAAATAATTTCTGAAAAGAGAGTTCTACAAGTTCAAAATGTAAAATAAACTTTATAAATTACAACTCTAAAGGCTGGTTTTCATTAGGTCAAAGGTTGACAAATTTCATCGACTTTATCGAGATTCGGTTGCTTATTTGGTAATTGTCTACTTTAGCTGTCAACTGCTAATAAATTAGCTAAAATTATGGGAGGGGGCTCAAGAGGCGGAGTTTGGCCTCAGGATCACGAATCCGGAAACGCTTTCTTAATATTTTGCTTCTCTGAGGAGATATTTGCAATCCAAGTTTTCATGTGGTTGTTGTATTTACATTAGACTGCGCCTAAAAACGTCCAAAAAAGTGCGTACCGTGGCACGGTTCAGGCAACACCCCGGACTTGGGATGGCGTAGCCCAGGTTATTTCTTTATAAGCGCGGCCGAAGGCCGCCAGCTCAGAAAGATGTTCTGCACATGAATACCATGGATTCCGCCCCAATTTTGGTATCGAACCCGGGTCAATTTTCGGTTTTTTGACCATAACTTTTCATTGAAACCAAAAATTAAAAAATCGCTTCCGGATTCGTGATCCTGAGGCCAAACCCCGTCATTCAAGCACCCTTCCATAATTTTAGCAAATATATTAGCAGTTGACAGCTAAAGTATACAATTACCGCTTATTTCGATAAAGTCGATAGAAATTATAAAAATTTTACCTAATGAAAACCAGACTTACGAAGTTTTCAACCATTATTTTTCACCTTATTTTATAAATTCAGAGAACTATTACCCCTTTATTTACTACTAATTTTTTTACGTAATCGAATGCAACTCGGCGCTAAATGATACTATTTTCTAAAAAAGCAACTCTGATCATCAGGTGTTAAACTCACTCTGAAAATTTGACGTCTATGCAGAAGATTCCACACTTGTACTGATACACAATGTTGAAAGTGCACATTGAAAGTAACATATCAAAACCACTTTCAAATCGATTATTATAATACTGTAAATATTACAGTATTTACTGTAAAATTGGCAGTAAAAACATGTGATTTTTGAAAAATATCAATTAATGATGAGTCCACTTTCAAATTTACAGTAATTCATGTCAATATGATAGTATATTCGAAGAATGATAGGGGGTCACTTTCAAAATTGATATTACCCACTGTTGGACGAAAAATGACAGGGTTTACTGTTAATTTGACGGCCGTTTCTTGTAGATTTTTTTTTCAGTGTAGTAATGTGGAGTATAGACCAGGAATTTTGATAAGATAACTTATCGATTATTTCGTAACTTCAACAATTGTAACAAATTTGTTGATTGCATGCATTTATAAAAAGGTCACAGCCCTTAAATGGCTGTTTGTCTAAACGATTTTGACCTTCCAAAAAAGCGCACCACTAGAGATCGCAAATCACTCTCTACTTATCATTATATCTTTTTCGAGCAACACCGACGGACGGTTATTATACCCGTGAGTTTTAGATTACAATTTTTGTTCGTCGAGAGGATTTTGCTTCTCATTTGCCTACTCGGTCCAAAGTAACATTAATTGGCAAGGATAATTCTTCTTTGGATTTCTAGTCAAACATTATTGTTGGTGCTAATGCCAGTTCCTAGTTTCATCGTCGTTCACCTGTAAACTAACTTTTTTTCAATTTGAAGTAGGCAGAACTTACGGCGCTGTTACTTGAGCCAATGATGTCAATGTCATCGGCATAGTCATGTGAAGTCAATTTAAAATTTTGAACTTTGTAAATACTGTATGAATTTTGAGTTAATTCTAGTTTTCTCTCTTCAAGATATTGTTTTAAATCTTTTTCAACTATTACTTTTTGAGTGAATTGAAATACATTCTAATATCAGTCGCTATCAATACTATCCTTGCAATTGTCTTTTCAAATGAAATCGTTTAGTTTCGAAAGGTTCAGGAGAAGTCTTTCCCGATTCTGGCTGAGCTGGTGGTTTTGGTCCAGGATGCAATAACTATAAGGTGGCTGACGCTGGCAGCTTCTCTTTCTAAACCGCCATCTTCAACTTCTTCACATGTTGCCTCTTTATACAATTTTTTTTTCACTCAGAGTAAATTTCTATAGAACATGCAGTAGAAGCTAATTTTGGAAAAATTTTGATTAAGCTACAATTTTTCCTCCAATTCTCGTTTATTGACTTCTCTATCACACATTTGAGTACCTAACAATTCTCATGAATTAATTTACATTTTTCCGCGCAAATGAAGGTAAGAATTACACCCAACAAGCCAAGCAAACTTAAAATAAATTTATAAAAAGCTTTTCTAAATAAACATTAGCCCCGGTATTCATAAAAAATAAAATTGGTTTATAAAGCTTTTTAAAATGACATTTTCATACAAATTTTGAATAATAAGAGCTTAATAAACCTTTTGTAAAAGTAAGCGTTTTGTAATTGAAACGACACATTGGTTTTAAGTGTTTGAAATAAACTTATAAACAATTTTCAAAAGTTAACTTTTTTAAATATATTCAATTTAAGCTTATAATTATATTCAGAGCTGGGTAGTAACTAATCATTATTTTAGGAATTAATTTACTGCCAATTCCCCATTACATGTAATTGGGAAAAGTAATCAATTGCTTTTCTGAAAAGAAAGGGAATGGATTACATTTGTAAACATTTTCTCAACGTTTACAAAATGATTATTTAAAAAAACTAAAAAAAAAAAAACTTACAATGAACAAGTAAGGAAGTCTAAGTTCGGGTGAAACCGAACATTACATACCCAGCTGTGCACATAAAATGCTGTTATTCTTTGTTTTGTATACCTAGTTTCGTAAATCTATCTCACACCGTTCTGAAGCTGTTAGCAGTCGAATTTAAAAATTGCTTGACTCATAAGTGGGCGGTGCCACGCCCAAAATTTTGAAAAAATTATGTAAAGAATATGAAAGTTGATGTATGTACTAAATTATATTATTATAGCGAAATCAGTTAATTAGATATGGACTTTTCAATATTTCCACCTCCTTTCAATATAACTTTTATGAAAAAGTAGGCGTGGTCGCGAAGCGATTTCGTTTATTTTCTATAGCTGAATTTACCACAACAATAGTATGTCCTCTACGAAATTTCGTTATACTAGCATAAACTGTTCTGAAGTTATTAAGAGTCAAAATTTTAAAATTTCTTCAAATATACGTGGGCGGTACCACGCCCCCTTTTCAAAAATTTTTATAAAATCGGCCTTAGAACATCTAAATCAATACATATTGCAAATTTTATCATTGTAGCTGCTTCTAATATTGAATTAACCCATTTTATACGTTTTTCGAAATTTTCGATATCGAATAAGGGGCGTGGTTATGGTCCGATTTTACCCATTTTCAATAGCAATCTATTCTGAACCCAAATAAATACGCATGCCAAATTTGGTGAAGATATCTCATTATTTGCTCAAGTTATCGTGTTAACGGACAGACGGACGGACATGGCTCAATCAAATTTTTTTTCGATCCTGATCATATTGATATATGGAAGTCTATATCTATCTCGATTCCTTTATACCTGTACAACCAACCGTTATCCTAACAAAGTTATAATACCCTGTGTACAAGTACAGCTGGGTATAAAAACGCTTATTTAATCATATATATTATTTCTGTAAGGCCTTTTTGTGTTTGCTCCTAATTTTCTGCTCTCATTTGAAACCAATATTAATAAATAAGATATCGTTTTAAAGGTGGGGGTTAGCTCTACATGCGAAACGATATATTAATTAGCGGATTGCTTTTGTTAAAGCGTATTTTATAAAACTTAATTTGTTTAAATAAACCATTGTGAATTCACCAAAAAATAAATTTGTACTGCAACGCTATTGTGACTGATATTCATCGGACTTCAGAGCGGTGTTGCCAGAATCGGGGATATCGCCCTTTTTCGGGGATTTTCTGTCTGCCAATGTAATTTCGAAATGGTTTGGTATTTGTTTCCTTTAGGGGTTATTTGCAATCAAAGTTGCAAGTTTTCATGTAGTTGTTGTAATCACATTAGGCCGTCCCTAAAAATGTCCAAAAAAGTGTTCTGTGTTGGACCGGACGAGTGTTATTTTTTATAAGCAACTTGGAAAGGTGTTCTGCACACAAATACCATGGATCCCGATCCGAATTGGGATCGGACCTGGGTCCTCTTCCTCACTGAAACAAAAAATTAAAAAAAAAAAAACGCTCCGGGATTCGTGATCCTGCGGCCAATACACGTTTTTTGAACCCTCTCCCATAATTTTTTTAAATTTTGTTGCAGTTAACCCCTAAAGGAAACAAATACCAATGCTTTTTGGCTATAAAATCCCCAATTCATGATTTAAGCACCATCGTTTGTTTTTCCCCGCCGAGGAACAAACTCAGAGCAACACTACAAAATTTGAAGAGAAATGTTTTTGAAGGTTCTAATGATAACCTGTACATTTATCGCGCCGTAGTTCTTTTTAGGTGTGTTTTTCTATGCTAGAAAAAACAAGTAAGGAAGTCTAAGTTCGGGTGAAACCGAACATTACATACCCAGCTGTGCACATAAAGTGGGCGTGATCGTTCACCGATTTTTCTTATTTTCTGTGGTAGTACTCTACATAAACATAACATGCCTGGTACCTAGTTTCGTAAATCTATCTCACACCGTTCTGAAGTTGTTAGCAGTCGAATTTAAAAATTGCTTGACTCATAAGTGGGCGGTGCCACGCCCACTTTCCAAAATTTTGAAAAAATTATGTAAAGAATATGAAAGTTGATGTATGTACCAAGTTATATTATTATAGCGAAATCAGTTAATTAGATATGGACTTTTCAATATTTCCACCTCCTTTCAATATAACTTTTATGAAAAAGTAGGCGTGGTCGCGAAGCGATTTCGTTTATTTTCTATAGCTGAATTTACCACAACAATAGTATGTCCTCTACGAAATTTCGTTATACTAGCATAAACTGTTCTGAAGTTATTAAGAGTCAAAATTTTAAAATTTCTTCAAATATACGTGGGCGGTACCACGCCCCCTTTTCAAAAATTTTTATAAAATCGGCCTTAGAACATCTAAATCAATACATATTGCAAATTTTATCATTGTAGCTGCTTCTAATATTGAATTAACCCATTTTATACGTTTTTCGAAATTTTCGATATCGAAAAAGGGGCGTGGTTATGGTCCGATTTTACCCATTTTCAATAGCAATCTATTCTGAACCCAAATAAGTACGCATGCCAAATTTGGTGAAGATATCTCATTATTTGCTCAAGTTATCGTGTTAACGGACAGACGGACGGACGGACGGACGGACGGACAGACGGACGGACATGGCTCAATCAAATTTTTTTTCGATCCTGATCATATTGATATATGGAAGTCTATATCTATCTCGATTCCTTTATACCTGTACAACCAACCGTTATCCTAACAAAGTTATAATACCCTGTGTACAAGTACAGCTGGGTATAAAAATTGGCACTCTTGAAACTGTTTTGGTACAAAAAATAAATGTGAGTGGGAACACTGCGCTGGACTGGTAGTGGTGCAAGTCTTTGATTTTGATTAAAAAAGACAATGGTTAATAGACATTCTTTTCAAATTTCAAATGTAGATGGCGCGCGGGCGGGTAATTGCCAGTGGTGAAAGTCTGCTAAACACCTGTTGCGAACATTTTTCTTATTCTTTCTCACAACAAGTGCAGTTGATTTTATTTGTTAATTGAAAATCTTTTATGGATGTTTCTTATTGCATCTTTTATTATACACTGGGAAATGGTGACTTAGAAATCCAACAAGAAATATCCGAGGATACTATTAAAATACCACGACAATACTACGCTGATTATGATAGCCTAACTGCTAAGGTTTACGGCACAAATGAAATAAATGACAGTAACATATCAAATTTTTACTCAACAGCTATTTGATGACGAATGCTCAACTTTTAATGAGTGTATAGTATCAAAATTATTAACCTGGGATAGTAAAGTTTATCTAAGTTGTGATACAGTCGAAAATATGAAACTAATAATGCCGAGTATTATCCACATAAACTAATTTTGAAGAAAAATGCAATCGTAATGTTGATTCGTAATCTTAATGCCAAAGAAGGACTTATAAATGGTGCCAGGATGGTCGTCACTCATTTAGGCGAGAACGCAATCAGTGTCAAATTAATCGGTTCGGGAAAAATTGCTATAAAACCGAGAGTTAAACTAACTCCTTCAGATCCAATAGTACCATTCCAGATGACTAGGAAACAGTTTCCCTTAAAAGTAGCTTTCGCTATGACTATCAACAAAGCCCAAGGCCAAACATTTGATAAAGCCGGTTTGTATTTACCTAGCCCAGTGTTTTCACACGGACAGTTGTATGTGGCATTTTCTAGAGTCAGGCGATTCCAAGATATAACTTTTTCAGCCCAAGCGACATTCAAACAAAAAATTACAAATGATTTTATTTTTACGTCAAATATTGTATTTAAGGAAGTTTTGTAAAAAAATACATGAAATAGAAAAAATCGATTGCTTTTTATCAAATTTCCGAAAATTTGACATAAGTTTGTATGACGTAAGTAAACGATTTCAAACCATTTTTTTTTTCTTTTGCGCAAGGCGCGCACGGGTCCACCTAGTATTTATTATATCAAGCTTGCATTAAATTATATTTAAAAACGTTTTCCACAAACATTTGCATTTCACTTTGAAAATAAAAGAAATTGTAAGTTTACATTAAACTTACAAAGAAATTGATATTAAAAACGCTTATTAAAGCAAGTTTACTTCAAGGTTTTTTTAAAAACACTTACAGATATGCTTGTTGGGTAGTAAGGGCTTTTAAAAAATTAATCGAAGCTTTATATATGTTTTTACAGGTAGTTGTTGCCATGAACTCTCACAAATTCAAGATTGGCTTCACCGAACAGAGGAAGACTTCAGCAAGCTGAGTGTGTCCACTTCTCATGTGAGCTCACAGCTACTTCCTAGGTAGCACATCCTATGTGGACATGAGCAATGCTAAGCGACAGCCCCACCGCCGCCCTTCTCCTCCCAGGCCCAGCACAAGTGGAAGATAAGGCCAACAGCTCCTTGTCCCTTATACCTCATGCAATGTTTGTCGGTCAAGATTGTATGCGGTTATGGCATTTGTCAAGCGCAACTCCTGTATTATATAGACTGCTAGTTCGTTGCAGGCTTGCCCGTACTGACGACTTTGGCGACCATATTATGAAAATTGACGATGGCGTCTTTTTTGGCGACTATCAAAATATTGTGAAACTTGAGTAAATTTTAACTTTGTTTTCATCCTTTATCTACACCTTTCCAATACATCTTACGAGATGTAGAAAACAAACGAGCGTTTGAAGCAGATCAATACGCAAGATCATTACTCGTACCATATGTTAAGAAAAGAAATACCTTAAATCGATTTTTTTACGTTCGACTGCGGGCAACCATCAAATCGGTTGAATTATTACCCGGTGGAATGACAAAAGATCGACCAGGAAATCGACCCGTGTTAGATGTAGATAGATAACTGAAATTTAAAAAAAAAAACAAGAGAATAAAAGTTTTGAATGCCATTGCTTCAATTTCCGGTTTCGTATATTTTCGTGGAAAATACGGGACTACAGTATTTTCAATCGGGTTTTTTGAGAACATATTCTACTAAGGGTTTCGTTTATGTTCTTAACTGCCTCATAGATATTGTAAACTTCGTATATCCGTCAATTTTCATACAAGTTTTAGAGGTTTTAGATGTATACGACATTTACGAGGCATTTACGATATTGAACGAATACCCTTACTATATATATTTTCGAAGTCTGTCCGCCAATTTACAAGGGGTTCCGGTTTATAACTCCTCAAAGTCACTTGATTTTTAACTACGTAATCCATCTCTTATTATTAAGCCATGGTTTTGCTCAACGTAATTTGGCACAGACTTAATAGTTTTACAGGTAATAAGGTCCAATCAGTTTGCCTAGGAGGAGTTTCAGTCTTAAGAAAGCTGATCCCACGATAATTGGTGCGGTTTGTAGGATCTTCTTAGGACACTTAGGATCAAATCGGCAGACATGTACTCAGCTTTATTGTTTTTCAATCGCGAAATTGCTACTCGTATATCGTATATAGTCGGGTGGGAGAATATTAATTGCATCGTCTTCAATTGTGGGGCCGGGTTCTTCTCTGTGTAGCTGCTCGCTTTCCCCTTTGAGAAGGGTAGAAGGTCACCATTTTTGACCTCACAACTGTTTGCGACGGCGAATTATCAGGCATTGTTCTTGTAACTCAAGCTCTTCCCACTAACAGACTTTACACATCTCTTTTTTTCCTATGGAAAATACGTCTCACTTCCTTCTTTTCGTACCAGGTGTTTTTTTTTTTTTGGTCCGACGATATCTAATTACTTCATCAGGGGATATGCTGCCTGCTTTGAGTTGGAAAATCATTGGCTTTTACACTCACAGAAACTTTTGCCAATGGCTGCGGTATACATACTAATAAACTATGCTCAGCGTTTCTTTTGTGCAATTTGGTTGGGCGACCACTGTTCCAATCACTCTCTATTTTGTCTGCATTCTCTTAGCTACATATGTATGACGGTTGTGTACTTCAGTTTAAATTGTATGTGTGTAAACTTCGCCAACTACTCACCTGTTCACCTGTTGCCTCATCTGTGTCTGGCTGGAACGTCAGCAATGGTTGTGCTTGATTTTCGGATAACCAAACTGCTTTTAACTGCAAATTAACCAAAGAGTATGGCAAATATTGTAATTGATTGCCAGACACATCCAGAACGTGCAACACCGAACAATTGCCCAATTCTGGCGGTAGTTTCTTTAATTTGTTATCGCGCAAACTTAAAACGCCCAAATTTGCACAGTTCCCCATTTCGGCGGGCAGGTATTCCAGCGCGTTACGATCTATATTTAAATTGCTCAATTTCGTCATTTTACCGATCGATACAGGCAATTCTGATAAGAAGTTTTCGGTTAGTATCAGCTCCTGCATATTGTCGCAACTATAAAAGAGATAAAGATAGTAAAATATAATTTTGTTTGTAAACAAAATGCGATTAGAAGCTGTATAGTATACAGTATTAGTCAGCTGGAAGGCCGGAGAATACTAAGCTTATCGTCAAGGTGACGTCACTGACTTAACAGCGAATTTGTGCTAAACTAGCTCACCCGGCAGACGTTGTCCTGCCCAAACATTAACTTGGTTGCATTTATAAAATCTTAAGGTGATGGCCCAATGCATGCTTGCTTTGCTGGCTTTGCCTCGAGAAATGTCAAAATTCTTTTGAACTCTACTGAAGTGTATGAAAGTTGGCCCAGTGGCAGCTTTACTTTGCTTGCTTGAAACGCTTCAAAGCGTCGAATAGCTGAAATCTCTATTTGACAGCGCTTTGCACGCTTCGCTGTTGTTGTTGTTGTTGTAACGAGGTGTAGTCCTGCCCAACGCGTATTTTTCCTTAACCTAATTGTCATTAATATCTTCTAACGGGAGTCCAAGAAAACTGGTAGTTTCAATAGGGTTGGACCAAAGAGAGATGGGTGTTAGAAGAGTGGGCTCAGAAGAGCAAGAGAATAAGTGATTGGTATTGTGGGGGGACGAGCCGCATGCCGGACATACATTCGGCACGTCAGAGTTCAGTCTGGATATGTAGGAGTTTAACCTGCTACAATATCCAGAGCGTAATTGAGCCAGAGTGACCCTTGTCTCTCGAGGAAGATGACGCTCCTCTTCAGAAATGCCAGGTGTTGCAGCATGTAAGACAATGTTTAGCGGACAGAGCGCAGAGTAATGGCCAACAGATGTTGTATGGATATGCCCCAAGGCCTGTTTATGCACCTGTAGATCAAACGGCGTTGTAATATAGTGTCGGATCTCATCAAAATGTTTGCGTAAATGCGACCTTATGGTCCTAGGAGGCGGAATGAGTTCCAGCAGTCGTCTACCGCGATGCTGTGGTATACAGCAGTTCAGTAGGTACTGCTTGTTTAACAGTTCATTATCTCCCTAACTGGAAGCATTTCCACCTCATTGTGTATATGAGATATACGCTGTTTGTCTTGTTGTTGTCTTGTCTGTCTCATCCTGTATTTTTGACAACTTTTGTAGCTTCTATTGGGCCATAAAAGCTTTAAAAGGAAAGCATGGTAAGCCTAGGTAAGCAAGGCAAGCAAAGCATGCGTACATTGGGTCATCAGCTTTATGCTATGGATACACACACGGACATTACCTCCAATAAATCTTCTTTAATCAGATTCAAATTTTACGCTGATACACACAAAATTGAAGATTAACAATCAGCGCACTAGATGGCTTTGGTTGTAGTACTTGCGGCTTAAAATTAGATGTCGCTCTTTTTTGGTGACATCTAGTGTCCAGTAGCGGCAAACTCGTAATTTTGGAAGTGGTCGTTGCGATGTTTGTTTATTTATCGATGACAGTAGCGGTCAAATAGTTATGCTATTTGCTCAAATCTTCTTAATTTTTGGGAGTTTATAATGAAGATTATGCTCTAGTTAACTACCGAAAGCTGAGATAATTCGGAATTTGCGCTAATGTATCAGCCCTATTACTCGCCCTCCTTATTTCAGCTCCACACCTTTCTTCCCGTCCACTTCACCTTCATCCTTTTCATATGCTTTTCTCTTTTCATATTGTTTTTCTAATTGTCATCCATATCCCTATTCCTATCTCAATCTCAAACCAAATGGATTTAAAATAACTCCCCTTTAACACTCTCATCAAAACAATTCATTTTGGACAAATTTATCACAAAAACCTTGTTGTTGTTGTAACGAGGTGTGGCCCTGCCCAAATGTCAGACAGGGTCAACCCGCGTGTTTTGCTCTTGGCCGAGTCGATATAAAAAAACGGCCCGACACAAGTACTGGTACCGTTCTCGTGGAACCGGCAATACGTAGAAACTAGCCGTGTAAGCCATGTAGGTCTTTCAGCGTTACCCAGGGTGCACCAACGGGGAGGCGACCTTTTCTTACACAAAAACCTCCTAGTCTCCTGGTCGACGTTTTGGTCAATATCTAGAAACCTTTGCTTTATATGGGGAAATTAGCTAAAACATTTCAAATCACTTGTCACCACCTTTCATTTGATACCCAAATCGCACTAACACCAACGACACTTTGATCAATATCTCGAAAACTAAAAACTACACCATTTTGAAACACTGATACCTCTCATTTGATGCCCATACGAAATGAACACGTTATAAGGTTACCCTGGTCCACATTTTGAGGAATATCTTTAAAACCTTTTTAAATGCCTTTTTAGCGTAAACGTCTAGTGCTGATATAAAATCTACTTTCCAAATTTAATTTTATTAGGTCCAGCCGTTTTCAAAATAGATGTTAGCATAGATGAAGCGATGTTGAAATGTACTGAAGTCTAAATGAAAGCTGTGGTCATCCCCTTTCGTTTGATACCAATTTTGTGCGAATATTCCAAAGTTTACGCACAACCGCACTTTGACCGATAACTCTGTTACCGATAAATATATCGAAATGAAACGAAATCTAAATGAAAGCTGTGGCCATCTCCTTTCGTTTGATACCACATTTGTGTGAATAACGCGCAACCATATTTCGACCGATAACTCTGTTATCAATAAATATATCGAAATATACAAAAGTCTGTTACCTATTGTATACTCCTAAGAATTAGTCTGCAAAATTTCGTAAAGATTGGGGCATTGGTTAAGACGTAAAAGAACCGCAAACATCCGCAGTCACTCACAAACTTAAGCTTTCGGCAGAATCAGTCCGTCACGTACTTGCCGGAAAAGGAAGAAACTGACAGCCGAGTAGGATGTGTGTATTTTGCATGTAATACGCTAGATTGACAAAGTATCAGTCAACGGATCCGGCATCCTTTGCCAATTTTCTATTTTGACTGAACGGCAGCTGCGTGACAAATGTCAAAATCAATTTTACCGGCAATTTGACAACGCGTTTGTGAAAATTGTGAAAAAGCAAATTTAACCAAAGTAATTGCCGATTTATATTTTTATTTATAGATTTGCGGTTTGAATGCTTGGTTAGTTTTTCAAATATGGGCTTCTCCATTCTAATATTAATTCTGAACTCCTCAGGGAATGCAAAATTCACATCAAAAAAGCCGTGGATGTTCCTGTCCTGTAAAGATGGACGTACCCACCATCTGCGGTTGTAAAGCTTGCTTCTATTAGCATCACTATAACAAGTATTACTTGTATATTTTCCATGTTTTTAACCGAAATTTTGCATTTGTTATGTTTTTTTTAATAATTTTCGATTTGCGCCAATTACTTTGTTGACATATCTGTGTACTTCAACATGACGTACGTCAATCGCTATGTGTCATCCCTGTGCGGCACGTACGTTTTGTCACGACGTACATGACGTATTAACGGACTGATTCTGCTTAACGCTTTACGTTTTTATATATGAGTAATACGGCTGATACATTAGGGCAAATTCCGAATTAACTCCGCTTTTGGATTTAACTTGAGCACAATCTTCATTATAAACTCCCAAGAATGAAGATTTAAGCAGATTTCAGAAAACGAGTTAACGATTTGACCGCTACTATCATCGATACATAAACGAAAAAAGCAAAGACAACTATCAAAATTACGATTTTAAAACAATTCTCGGCGACATCTAGTTTTAAAAAGCAAATAATACAACCAAAGCACTAGATGGCGCCGATTGTTAATCTTCAATTTTGTGTGTCAGGGTAAAATTTGGATCTGATGAAAGAAGATTTATTGGAGATAATCTCCGTGTGTGTATCCATGGCATAAGGCAACAAACGAAAATTCGATACTAATACAATTTTACAAGTCATTATAGTACGAGCACCAAACAGTATAGTATCACTTTTGACGAAATTCAGACGACAGAGGGGTAAATGAAAAGGCACGTGGACGCCCTAGCCGGAACAGCAAAGTTCAGTCGGCTTAGCAGCTCAGAGGAGTCAACCTCGCCTAGAACCAGCTTATGCAGGAACATTACCCCGAGTAATATTCTACGATTTTCCAGAGGTGGCAAATCAATGAGAAGAATTCTGCCTCTATAATAGCGCAAATTCCGAATTAACTCCGCTTTTGGGAGTTCACTTGAGCACAATCTTCCTTATAAACTCCCAAAAATTAAGAAGATTTGAGCAGATATCAGAAAACGAGCTAACGATTTGACCGCTACTATCATCGATAAATAACAAAAAATAGCAAGGACAACTACCAAAATTACGAGTTTACCGCTACTGGACACTAAGTCACCAAAAAATAGCGACATTTAGTTATGAACCGCAAGTACTACAACCAAAGTACTAGATGGCGCCGATTGTTAACTTTCAACTTTGTGTGTGTCAGGGTAAAATTTGGATCTGGTTAAAGAAGATTTATTGGAGATAATCTCCGTGTGTGTATCCATAGCATAAGATGGAAGATGCAAGATTTGAGTCCCAGTTAAAGGCCCGTAGAGCAAAAATTAAAAATTGTTTCTGCACTGACTCAATAAACTTTATATGAATAATATATAATGGACAACAAACACATGGGCAATACTCAAGTATTGGACGGACCAACGAAGTGTAGAGGACTTTGGTAAGATAAGGATCGTTAAACTCCTTAGCCTAGCGTTTAACAAAACCAAGCGTACCCATTGCTTTATTAGTAATAGCGGTTATATGTGAATTAAACTCAGTTTCGAATCGAACAGAACACCTAAATCATTAACTGAAGAAATACGCCCCATAGGAGTTCCGTAAAGTACATAAGAAGACAGGGCAGGCTTCACGCGATGAAATGTCATAAACTTACATTTAGAACAGTTTAAAACTAGTGCATTTATCGTGCACCAACGTTGTAATTTATCCAAATTATCCTGATGTAGATTTGAGTGAGTTAAGTCTGAGGGCAAGCATGTGTAGCAAATTTTCACATCATCACCATATATTAGAGCCCGAGAATAATTAAAAATCTGTGGCAAGTCATTTATAAAAAGAGTGAAAAAAGTGGGCCTAAATGACTGCCTTGAGGTACACTAGAGGTAATAACATTATTATATTTAAAACATAAATACTTACGATCCTATTGTCGGATTCAATTTTTGCAAGCGATTTTGATCTAATTTCAGTATAGTCAAACGACTCAATTTTGCTATACCATCCGGTAGTGATTCAAGGAGATTTTGTGCTAAATCCAAATCAGTTAAATTAATGAGACCACCAATTTCGTTTGGCAATTTCTCTAGCCTAGAATAAAAGTAGAAGAAAATGATTCAAACACCGATTTATTTACAATCCCTCATTAAACTTACCGATTCTCGGAAACATCAAGATAAGTCAAATTCGTTAGCAATCCAATCTCGGGCGGTAGCCTTTCTAACTGATTGTGATCCAACCAAAGCTCATGTAAACCAGGCAAGTAGCCCAGATATGGTGGCAGCTCTTCGATTTCGTTATCGCCCAAATCCAAACGCTTGAGTTTCGTTAATTGTCTTATCGATTCGGGCAAATGCTTTAATAAATTCTCACGCAACTCCAATGATTCCAATTGAGTTAAGCTAGAATTGTGCAAAATGTTATAGATTTGAGATTTGTGCTAATTGAAATGTTTACACGTTCAAAGTGCTAACTGGTTTGAAAACAGTTTGCAAGGCTATTTAAAAGAGTTTGTGGGGAAGTCCACGAAAACAGGGCCTGTTTGAAAGAGCACATTTGTAAAATACATTTCGACGCCTCATCCTATTTCACAAAATTTTTAGACAACCACCTTAAAGGGATTTTAAATCAATTCACATTACAATCCGATTAGAGAATGACATTAGAACTCGATTGGAGAACTTTGATTTTCTCGATTTGAGAATTATGTCCCATTTTGAATACTATGGTTCTCAAGTGTTTTTCGAGTCGTCGTCTAACATTAGAGGATGGAGATATTTTTCTAATCTACCTCTAATCGATATCTAACTTAGGTGTTTGTTGGGATAGATACGGAGATGGAGATTAATAAAGTCCATCAAACTTTTTTGCCATATTAAAACAAGTAAGGGAAGAGCTGTCTTCGGCTGTGCCGAAGGCTTTGTTCCTTTCATAAATGTTAGCCACATTCTAAAGGTTGTTATTTAAAAGATGTATATAGCCCAATTCCCGTTTATCGGAACAATCTATTGGAGGCTACATGTTAAGTTCCTCCAATATTACCTGTATTTTCACTACTTACACCACTCTTATAATAAGAGCAAAATTAGCAAACTTTCAGGTGCCTAGCTATATAATTGCTTAGGCTATAGCTCGAAGCCGGTTTATCGAAACAATCGATTGTATGGGGGCTATGTGTTGTTAGTCCAATCTTATACGGCTGATACATTAGCGCAAATTCCGAATTAACTCCGCTTTTGGGAGTTAACTTGAGCATAATTTTCATTATAAACTCCCAAAAATGAAGAAGATTTGAGAAGCCACGGCAAAATGTTCGCTGGCAACACTCTTCAGATAAATCAACAAAAACTGAAAGAAATACATCGAAACGAATATTTCTTGCTGTATTTCTTGCAGTTCACCACTTTTTTGCCGCTAGATGTCGCTAACAATTGTTTATTTTGCAGCGACATCTAACAACAAATAATCTAAAATCTAAATCTAATCTATTTCAAACCGCAAGTACAACAACCAAATCCATCTAGTGCGCCGATTGTTAATCTTCAATTTTGTGTGTGTCAGGGTAAAATTTGGATCTAATTAAAGAAAGTTTATTGGAGGTAATCTCCGTGTGTGTATCCATAGCATTACTGATTTTCAACATCGACATTGCACATGCGGAAAAAACAGTAGTTACAAAATTTCGCGTTAATGGGACTAGTTTGCGTTCAAACAGGCAGACAGACAGACATGGCTAAATCAACTCAACTCGTCATCCTGATCATTTCGGTATGCTTATGGATGAGTCCATCTCTTCTTCTTCTGATACTTACAAACATCGGACCAAAGTTATAATACCATTTCATGTTCATGAAAGGAATAATAATGTATTTTTTTGAGAACGCTATGATTATCAAGTTTTTTTGGTGTTGAGAAAAAATCCTTGAGGGTTGGGAAGTCAATTAATTCTCAACTTGAGGTCTAACGTTACTCAAGCCTAAATATTTGTTAGGTTTTTTAAAACCTCAAAAGTTGAGGGGTGTAGCTTGACGTAAAAGTTATATGGCTATGCAAAAAGATGTTTGCTCAACCACCAGCTCAGTCAGAATCGGGAGGACCTCTTCGAGCCTTTCGAAACCAAGGGATTCAGATAGGGCGACTCCCTTTCGTGCGATTTCTTCAACCTGATGCTGCAGAAGATAATTCGAGCAGTAGAGCTTAACGCCAATGGTAGTTACAATCTTTTACAAGAGCGTGCAATTGTTGGCGTATGCCGATGATATTGATTCTTCTCTGGACTAGATAAAGAAGCGAAAAAAGTGAGTCTTGCGGTGAAAGAGGACAAGACGAAAAAGCCTGTTTATATGTATATGTATGTAGTTCCAGAAATATTTCGGATCCGATTTTACTACTCATCTTTTCGTATAATCTACTTTTCTGAATATGGCTATCATCAAATGGGGTACCTGTTTTCGTAGATTTGCCCATATACACATATATTAATGTAAAGATTCTATATATTCTTAGATGTTTATCAATTATTATCTGAGTTAAGTAACTGATCAAAGTCTCATTATAATATTTCGTCAGTTCGTCAAAGTAGAGGTTTCCCAAACTTTAAAGATAAAATAGTTAAATAAATAAAAAAAAGTTATTACTTTACAGTTATTAGTTCATAGTTCTAATCCGGTCTTAACGAAAGCAATGATGCTCTTACAAATATGTATGTCTTAATATAGAAAGAAGAACATACCTTCCAAAATCAAGTGGCAATGTAGTAAGTGACATATCATTTAAACCTAAGACTGTTAAATTTTTGAGTTGAGAGAATCCCGCAGGTAGCTTTGGAATCGGATTAGAGCTGAAATCAGCAACCTGAAGGTTTTGCAGGTGTTTGATGTCATCTGGAATGTCTGGAATATCTGGTGGAAGAAGAAAAAGTTAAGTTAGACATATTTATATTAGCGATGATACAAAATGTTGGAATAAATGGTTTGATATTAAACGTAATATACCACGGTACCAACATTTATAGGGAGAATATGTAGTACTGTCTCACAATCCATATTTTTGGTGCGATCATAATTTTAGCGTAATATTGTAACCTTAAATTTTCCTTACAAAGTGCAGCCAAGCCAATAGAACAGCAAGCATCTACTTTTGGAATCTGCAGCTTTAGTCAATGAACAGCCGCATTAATAAATACTCGGGGTGGTGACGCATCGACACCTCTTTTTGATGCATCAAAGCTGAAATAGTATTTAATTTTTATGAAAGGTCCACAAATGTATCAACTGAAGCAAAAAGAAGAAATCAGCTTAAAAGATATCACCAGCCAAAAGAAAATGCCCAGCATAGACGAATCTATTTCAGTTAAAATCCAATAAAGACAAGATAACCAACGTTAGCAATCCTTTTATCCGCCTACGATATGCAAATATAAATGTACCTACCTGAGGACCAACAACATGATGAAAGCAAAATGAAATATTATCTCAAAGGATGGAAAAACAAGGAAGCAAATGAAGTTTTTTTTGTACAACGAGAAATTAAAGTGAATGATAAGGCATAAAATGAATATATCCATTCCATCATTATTGTGATAACTAATGTTGCCAACTATACTTAAAGAAAAAATCGTTGTTATACGAACGAAGCAAGTACATACATATAAATTTGAGAATGTTCTGTGCATGTTCTGAGAAGGTATAGGTTTATTTTTAAAACATTTTCAGCTCGGTTTGAGAACCTTTTGGCTTTGTTTTAATAACATTTCGGTATTGAGTTGAAAATAAGAACGCGTTGGCCTGACACATTCATTTTGAGACCGTTTTGATCTTGTACTGCGATCTATTTCCGTTCAATAAGATATTAAAAAAAAGTGGCTGTTTTCAAAAATAACTAATGACAAGCCGTGTTACTAAATTTTAAATATTAAATTTTTTAATTACATTTATTAACCGATACGTTTTTTTTGCATTTTATTAAATATTTGTTATTTTGAGACAGGGTGGTAGATTTTCCAAAACAAGTTATTTTTTTCAAGACCACTGCACTTTATAGCGGTGCTTTTTGCTTTTTGTCTGAGTGTATGAGTAATTCCATCATTTGGGCTAGTTTTAGTATGCTGAAAATATTATAAGAGGTCATTTTAATACCATTGGACTTTTTTTTATGAATAGAGCAATTTGTAAACTAAAATAAGTAAGGAAGTCTAAGTTCGGGTAAAAAAAACTAATGGCGGCGATATACCAACAGGTTATCATAACCTCTAACGAGATTTTTGCCGAGCTTCTCTTTCCAACTTATGGTGTGTTGCTTTTGAGTTTTTCCTACAAGTTGGCGGGACCTACAGTTTTTTGCCGATTCCGAACGGCACTTGCAAAGTTGCAAAGCAAGTGAGATTTTGCCGAGAAGCTTCTCATGGCAGAAATACACCCGGAGAGTTTGGAAAACTACTGCCGAAGGGCGACCCCGTTTAGAAAATTATTTTTCTAAATAATTTTTGATGTTACTTTTGCCGGGCATTGATCCGCCACTGCACCAACGCGGCCGCGGGGGGTAAACCGAACGTTAAATACCCAGCGGTAGTTTTCAAATGGTTTTCGAAATATTCCATTTCGGAAGTGGGCGTGGTTGGGAAGCGATTTCGTCCAATTACATCAGGTATACTCCCTATTATGCTAGTATATCTTGTACCAATTTCATCGTTCTAGCGTAATCAGTTTAAAAGTTAGGACCAGTCGAACTTTCAAAAATGCCTCTCTTAAAAGTGAGCGGTGCCACAGCTACTTTTTAAAATTTATCAAAAAATCATAATAGAATGACTAGAGGGCTCATCCTACCAAACTATATCATTTTAGCCATTTTCGTTCGCGAATTATGTCAATTTAGGTTATCTTCGAAGTTTTCGATATCGAAAGTGGTCGTGGTTGGGGGGCGATTTTATCCAATTTTATCAGGTATACTCCCAACATTAATAGTATGCTTTGTGCCGATTTTCATCGTTCTACCGTAATCAGTTTAAAAGTTATTACCCGTGAAATTTTCAAATATGCCCAATTTAAAAACTGTATCAAAAAATGATTATATAATGACCAGGGGGATTCACCTATAAAAAGTATATCATTTTAGCCATTTCCGTTACCGAATTATGTAAATTTAGGTGATTTTAGAAATTTTCGATATCGAAAGTGGGCATGGTTGGAGGGCGATTTTATCCAATTTCATCAGGTATACTCCCAACGATACTTGTATTGTTTGTGCCAAATTTCATCGTTCTACCCTAATCAGTTTAAAAGTTGCGGCCAGTCAAATTTTCAAAAATGCCTTCCTGATCAGGGGGATTCACCTATAAAATTATATCATTTTAACCATTTCAGCTACGGAGATATGCCAATTTATGTGATTTTCGAAATATTCGATATCGAAAAAGGGGGCCTGTATACAAAATTTTTACTCAAGTTATCGTGTACACGGACAGACGGACGGACATGCCTAAATGAACTCCTCTTTTCAACCTAAAGCGTTCAGCAGAATCAGTCCGTCAGTACGTCTAAATAAGTGACAGCAAAGTAGACTGCGGGTGCGCCAGATACGACGGATACGTCAAAATAGAATTTGCTCTAAAATTGACGTACGTCACGCAACTGACGTATTGGCGGACTGATTCTGTTTCCCGCTTAAGAATTTTTATATATGGAACTCTATATATATCCCGATTATGTTGTGCCGTTACATAGTACCGTAATGTGGACAAAATTATAATACCCTTGTACTAGTACTAGTACGCTGGGTATAAAAATCTCATGAAGTATATGACTCTCGATTATAGTAATGTTATATAAAATATTCAATTACTTTGAAACCCTAATGTAGGCACGAAAAAAACTTATTTATTTTTTTCTATTGACCTAATTTTACTTCTTGCGACATGTTTCCGCACACCTCATCACTTTGTTCATTCACTGGAAGATTCGTTTGTCATGACATTGCTAGCTGACAACAACGTCAGTTGTGGTGGTCGTAATGATTGAAACGAAAGTTAGAGGGCTCATGGTGTATGTGACAGTGAGGATATAGCTGATTATTATTAAGAGATACACCAAAATGAGAACAAAAACAAGAAAAGAGAGAAAAGTAATCATGACATACATATGTATGTATATTGATGAAAATTTAATCCATAAATGACAGAAACACAAAAAGGTGACGTTCATACATTTATGTATGTGCTTGTATGAGTAGATGCCGGGTTTCTATACCTATGTAGTTGTGAAAAATGGCCCTATTTCAAAACAATTTTTCAAAAACTATCACGCAAATCACAAGGTCTAGTAATTTATATTGGAAACCATGGAAACATACAACGATAGACGAATACGACAATCTTGTGAATTGCCCAACTATCTCAGATTTGTTTATTCAGGAACGCCCTAGCTCAGAATGAGTTTCTAAAAACGCCCCACCTTAGTAAAAAATTCAATACATTCTCAGCTGAAGTAGACGTTTTAAAATTCAATTTTGAAAAAGGGCGTTGTTGAATAATACTGTGAGATGGGACATTTTTCAACCCAATTTTGAAATCGGGCTTTTTGGAAAGAATTCCGATTGGGCGTTGTTTAAAAATAATTTGAAAAATGTAGTCGATATATGTATAGACTTCTATATATTAAAATTATTTGAGCATTGAATAGATTCGTACGAAAATTTTTGAAATGGGCATGGAACCGCATGGTATTTCCCATAGAAAAAGATTCTCAATAAAGCTTTATTAAAAATTAACTTTATATTAAAACTAAAGAGAACGTTATATATACATATAGCCACGTCTGATAGGAACGTCCCATATAAAAACCTACTAAAAATTGGTACAAACCTTGTGTACCAAAATTCGTTTGTGATCGTATGATTTATGCCAAAATATCTAAAGACTAGGCACCAATGAAATGTTCGGTTTCACCTTAGACTTCCTTACTGTTTTTACCTAAAATTTCCATTTAAATTAGAATCTTCAAATTTCCGGTTTAACTTAGTTTTGAGTATACCTAAAGAGAGTTTGTATGTAAATAAACAAAGCACACAAACATGTGCACCAATTCATTAAATATATAATTCGTCAACGAACAATTGTTATGCTCATAATGACGGAAACTGTTGGTGGTCATTAAGTTGAAATTCCGAGGCATCGAACCGCGATGCTACAACAAAATCAAGCTAAAGGCCGCACAGTGTAGCTAGAACATGGAATGTAGAAAAATAGGGGAAAAAGCACAAAACAACAAGTACAACAGAATGAACAATAACAATGGGTACCAAGTAAGGAAAGCTGTCTTCGGCTGTGCCGAAGGCTATATACCTTTCATGAATAAGCGTCACGATTTTCACTGTTCGATCCCCAGTACAGCCTGTTTCAATTTAACTATATTTACTATACACATTACACATCTTTGTTATAATTTAAAAAAAACTTACAAAATAATAGGATCCGAGTTATCGGAACAATCGATTGTATGGAGGCTATATATTATACGTGTTCAATTGTACTGACTTACACTATACACATTACATATGTAGAAAGTACTAAAGGTGAAATATTTTACGTTCCTAACTTTTTAAATGCGGAAGTATTGGCCAAAAAACCTTATATCGGAACAACCGGTTGTATGGGGCTAAATATATGTTATATTTACCCGATCTTCTTGATTTTCCTCTACACACTACATAAATTGAAAGTACTCAAGTTGCAAAATTTTATGTTCCTAACTTTTTAATTGCAGAAGTTTTGGCCAAAAAAACCTTATATCTGAACAATCGGTTGTATGGGGGCTATATGTTAAATTTGGCCGATCTTGTTGATTTTCACTATATACACTACATAAATAGAAAGTACTCGAGATGCAAAATTTTACGTTCCTAACTTTTTAATTGCAGAAGTTTTGGCCAAAAAACCTTATATCTGAACAATCGGTTGTATGGGGGCTATATGTTACATTTGCCCGATCTTGTTGATTTTCACTATATACACTACATAAATAGAAAGTACTCGAGTTGGAAAATTTTACGTTCCTAACTTTTTAATTGCAGAAGTTTTGGCCAAAAAACCTTATATCTGAACAATCGGTTGTATGGGGGCTATATGTTACATTTGCCCGATCTTGTTGATTTTCACTATATACACTACATAAATAGAAAGTACTCGAGTTGCAAAAATTTTACGTTCCTAACTTTTTAATTGCAGAAGTTTTGGCCAAAAAACCTTATATCTGAACAATCGGTTGTATGGGGGCTATATGTTACATTTGCCCGATCTGGTTGATTTTCACTATATACACTACATAAATAGAAAGTACTCGAGTTGCAAAATTTTACGTTCCTAACTTTTTAATTGCAGAAGTTTTGGCCAAAAAACCATATATCTGAACAATCGGTTGTATGGGGGCTATATGTTATACTGGTCCGATCTTGTCAGTTCCGACAACTGATTCCTATATTACAAAATGGTGGCCACATACAAAATTTCAGCCAGATATCTCAAAAATTGAGGGACTAGTTTGCGTTCAAACAGACAGACGGACAGACGGACAGACGGACATGGCTAAATCAACTCATCTCGTCATCCTGATCATTTCGGTATACTTATTGATGGGTCTATCTCTTCTTCTTCTCATATTTACAAACATCGGACCAAAGTTATAATACCATTTCATGTTCATGAAAGGTATAAAAACGAATGAGCAACAGAAAATGTAATGAAAAAAAAAAACAGATATAGACGAGCAATGGAAAGAATAAAGAATATAATTCATTGACCTTTTCCTTCATACATTCTAGTTACTCATATTCTACTGCCACCATAGGCACAAAATTCACCAGCTCGCCGTTGTGCTCTACATAAATGTAACCATTTGAAATAAAAATGTACTGTGTAACTACATACTTTCAATGAGCGTGAATTCTGTTGAGCGAGCTTATATAACCGTTGAAGCAAACTTACATTCCATACAAGCCGAGCTCAAAAGAAACCGCAGTCAAATGCAAAACTTCATTACTAAAACGGAAATCGTTTAAAAGTTCATTTTATATGGACACAAACGGATGTGCAAATAAGTGCAGCTAGTAATAAATCGTATGATCTATTATCATGAATAAGAAAAACCAGCGGTCTGCTTAAAATCGCATATAAGCTTGTGTTTATCGTAAGATTGCGGAATACTGCATCTTCATTAATAACGATAAAACCAAAAATCATATATGCTAATGATGTTCTTTCTAATAAAAATTGCAACGAGTTCAGAAACTTTATCTGCTTGGATATCAGCAGCTCAGTGGAAGATTACTCTACTTCAAAAAAATTTTCAAAAAAAACTTTATCTCGAAATTGCAATAACGACCCAGCTGAAAATGTTTTCAGTAACGCCCTATTTCCAAATTTGTCATAAGAAAATCCTATGCCTGAGTTTAAAAGCAATAATTCAATACATTTCCAGCTGAGATGGGGCGTTTTTGAATCCAATGTCAGATAGGGCATAGCTGAAAAAGTTCTGAGCAGTGTTGCCAGGCAACTTTCCCAAAAAAATTATAATGCTGCCAGTGGCTAGTATTATAGGCTTAAAAGTTCGTAAAATAAAAAAAGAGTTGATTAAAAGAAACCTGTCAAAGGCAATAGAATTTCCTTTTAACATAATTATTAAACATATTTAGAGCTCAGTTTTTTAAATGACCTTCCGTATATTTAAAAGAGGTACAGTCTAGATGTTCGTCTTGCAGAACAGATCGGATTATGCAAATGGAATTTAAATTAAAAAAAAAATCACAAATTTCGACTCCAGGAAATTTGTTTTAACTTACTTCCCATAAGAGAGAAAAATTCATAAACATTCGACGAACTTTCATGGAAATTCTCAACTTTTTTTTTCAGAACTTTTAGAATTTTTCGGCGTATGCAGATTAGTTCAATTTCACTCTGTTAAAGTTTAACTACGTCTTAAGTACCTTAAACATTTACTTTAATTGTTTTTTTTTTTTTTTTTTTTTTTTTTGAGGACATCAGAAAAAATTTCTGCTGCCTTAAAAAAAAAAATTCTAAAAATTTTGAGAAAAAAGTTGAAAATTTACATCAAAGATGGTTGAATGATTATGATTTTTTTTTATTACATCGTGATAAGCTCTCTTATGGGAAATTGGTTAAAATAAATTTTCTGGAGTCGAAATTTATGATTTTTTTGTAGCCGATGTTCGTTCAAAACCCCAAATAGACTCAGTTGCTTTTGCGTTATAGATACGGTGACCATAATTTTTTTCTGAAAAAACAGAACTCTTTTTTACTCAAAGCTTGGTATTGTCCTCACGTGAAAATTTCGCTACTCGCCTATAAACTATTTGTCATTACACTTTCAATGTTTGGAATAAAAAAGTGTTCCTGATTTGCATGACGTAATCATCTTTTTGCAGTAAAAAATGTTGTCAACGTCTGTAAAACATTGAAATTGTAATCTCAAATAATTTAAACTAAACTGCATCAATTAAAAGTCAGTAATTTTTGTGAATAGTATTTCTTGATGGTGAGAGACATTTTCCTTGTTAATATAAAACCTAGAATAACTGGTTTGTTTGTGCTAAGAAAGTTCAACTATGATTTTGCGTCTATCTCGGCTGGCTAACCCTCATATTCATAAAAAATAAAATTCGTTTATATTTTGATTAATACGTCGCTCCCAACGAAGACTAACTCGCTTCAGTTAGCGTGGAAGGCTAACATGGTCCGTTCTCTGCGTCGAAGACTAACACACTTCATTTTCTGCGTGGAAGACTAACACGCTTCAGGTTTCTGCGTGGAAGACTAACACACTTCAGTTTTCTGTGTGGAAGACTAACACACTTCGTTCTCTGCGTCGAAGACTAATACACTTCAGTTTTCTGCGTCGAAGACTAACACACTTCGGTCTCTGCGTCGAAAAATTCGCAAGTGTATGCAAACCCAAAGCAAACACGCTTTGAAAAGAGGATTGAAATGGGCTTGGGTTATGAGATTTGTATGAAATTTTCGAAAGGTGTTTTGTTTGCTTCTAAATACGCTAGGATAACACAGTGTTTGCTTTTGGTGGAAACAGCGTATAACTTTACAGAGTTATTACATTTGTTAAAAGGGTTGCCGGTACAAAAAAGCAGAACAAAAACAGAACATTTGCTTAAAAAAAGAACATTTCTGTTATTTTCCTTAGAAAAAAAATACGCAGAACAAGCTTCTTAAAAACAGAACTGTTTTGCCAAAAACAGAACGGATGGTCACCGTAGTTATAGAGAAAAGTGCGTCCCATAGGCAGAAAAAAAATTTAATTTTTGTGAATTTATTACAAATTTTTGCAACATATTTTATAGTTTTTTAATAGATCTTGACAAGCTCTCTTATGAGAAATTAATCTATTATATATAAATGCGCAATGCTTAACAGTTTTCTCCCTTTTTTGCAATAACCAGAATTCTAAGGTATATAAAATTTGATATGTATCGATACGTCTCGGCGAGCAGTGTGTGCGACAACAAACCAAAAATTAAAAAAAAAACTAATTATAATATGATTTGAAATTCACACCACTACAAGTGCTAAACACGCATTCACTTCCCAACAAACATCGAGCACCAAAAACTCAAACGTTTGAGAAAACATCTATTCTCAACTTTTTCTCAAATGTTGTTTATATAACAGGATTATTTGTTGAACTATCATCATCATTTATTGGCGCTTAACCGCCTAAGCGATTTTGGCCGTCGCCTATCAAAGCACGCCAGTCATTCCTTTTTAGCGATAACTGACGCCAATTGGAAACCCCAAGGGAGTTCAAGTCATCCTCCACCTGTTGTTTCCATCTCAGTCGAGGCCTCCCCCTTCCTCTGCTGCCGAATTCGGGTGACGATTGGAAAACCTTCTGGGCTGGAGCTTCTTTGTCCATTCGCATGACGTGACCCAGCCAGCGGAGCCTTTGGGCTTTAATTCGCTGGACTATGGTCAGATCTGCGTAAAGCTCGTACAGCTCATCGTTAAATCTCCTTCGATACTCGCCGTCGGCATCACGGGAAGGACCATAAATCTTCCGGAGAACTTTTCTCTCAAATACTCCAAGGGCCATCTCATCTTCTCTTGACATTGTCCATGAATCTGAGCCATACATCAGGACAGGTATGATGAGAGACTTATAGAGCGCGATCTTTGTTCTTCGAGAGAGGACTTTACTTCTCAATTGCCTACTCAGTCCAAAGTAGCACTTGTTCGCAAGAGTGATTCTCCGTTGGATTTCTAGACTGATATTATTTTCGGTGTTAATGCTGGTTCCCAAATAGACGAAGTCCCTCACAGTTTCAAATTTGTAACTATCAACAGTGACGTGGCTGCCAAGGCGCAGGTGCGCCGATTCTTTCTTTGATGACAGCAAATACTTCGTCTTGTCCTCGTTGACCGCAAGACCCACTTTTTTCGCTTCTTTATCCAGTCCAGAGAAGGCAGCGCTTACGGCGCGGTTGTTAAGGCCAATGATATCAATATCATCGGCATACGCCAGCAATTGCACGCTCTTGTAAAAGATTGTACCATTGCGGTTTAGCTCTGCTGCTCGAATTATCTTCTCCAGCATCAGGTTGAAGAAATCGCACGAAAGGGAGTCGCCCTGTCTGAAGCCTCGTTTGGTTTCAAATGGCTCAGAGAGGTCCTTCCCGACTCTGACGGAGCTGTTAGTATTGCTCAACGTCATTTGGCAAAGCCGTATAAGCTTTGCAGGGAAGTCAAATTCAGACATGGCGGCATACAGGCAACTCCTTTTTGCGCTGTCAAAAGCGGCTTTGAAATCGACAAAGAGATGGTGTGTGTCGATTCTTTTATCATGGGTCTTCTCCAGGATTTGGCGTATCGTGAAAATCTGGTCGATGGTAGACTTACCAGGTCTAAAGCCACACTGATAAGGTCCAATCAGCTTGTCTACGATGGGGTTCAGTCTTTCACACAATACGCTAGAAAGAACCTTATACGCGATATTAAGAAGGCTGATTCCGCGGTAGTTGGTGCGGTTAGCGGGATCGCCTTTCTTGTGGATTGGGCAGAGGACACTTAAATTCCAATCTGGAGGCATGCACTCGTCTGACCATATTCTGCATAAGAGCTGATGCATGCTTTTTACCAGCTCTTCGCCTCCGTGTTTGAACAGCTCGGCGGGCAGTCCGTCTTTTCCAGGCGCTTTGTTGTTTTTCAGCCGGGATATAGCTATCCTCACTTCATCATAGTCAGGTGGTGGGACGACTTTTCCATCGTCAGGGATTGGGGTATCGGGTTCGACGTCTCCCTCGCAATTTAGCAGTGAGGAGAAGTGCTCCCTCCATAATTTAAGTACACTCTGTACGTCGGTCACCAGGTCGCCATTATTGTCCTTACAGGAACTTGCACCGGTCTTAAAACCTTCCGTCATCCGCCGGATCTTTTCATAGAATTTTCGGGCATCATTCCTGTCAGCCAGCATCTCAAGCTCCTCACACTCACGCCTTTCGGCCTCACGTTTCTTTTTTCTGAAAAGGCGTCTCTCTTCCTTCTTTGCCTCACGATAGCGTTGCCATACACTGCGGGTTGCGCCCGTTCGCAACGTCTCCCTGTAGGCAGCGTCCTTTTTGTCCGAGGCAGTGCTGCATTCCTCATCGTACCAGTTGTTTTTGCGGGCTCGCTGGAACCCTATAGTGGCCTCAGCGGCGGTACGTAATGAGTGAGAGATATGCTTCCATTGCTCGGTTGCATCGTTAGGTCGAGGATTGCTCTCCGATAGCAGGTGTGAGAGTCGAGTGGAGAAATTGTCAGCTGTCTGTGTCGTGCGCAGCTTCTCGACGTCAAACTTTCCTTCCGTTACTGTGCGCACTTTCTTTGCTACACAGAGGCGTGTGCGTATCTTGGCTGCAACAAGATAATGGTCCGAGTCGATATTGGGACCACGAAGGGTACGCACGTCCAGAACGGTGGAGCTATGTCTGCCGTCGATCATGACATGATCAATCTGGTTTCTTGTTCTTTGATCAGGAGACAGCCATGTGGCTTGGTGTATTCGTTTATGCTGGAACCTGGTACTACTGATGACCATATTGCGAGCAGCAGCGAAATCAATCAACCTAGTGCCGTTGGGGGATGTTATATCATGGAGACTAAATTTTCCAACTGTTGGACCAAAGACTCCTTCCTTGCCCACCTTTGCATTAAAGTCGCCGAGCACGATTTTGATATCATGTTGGGGGCAGCGATCATAAGTCTGTTCAAGTTTATCGTAGAAGGAGTCCTTCTCTGCGTCGTCCGTCTCCTCAGTCGGCGCATAGGCGCAGATAAATGTTATGTTGAAAAATTTCGCTTTGATGCGGATCGCAGCGAGACGCTCGTCCACGGGGGTGAACGCTAGTACTTGGCGGCGAAGTCTCTTTCCCACCACGAATCCTACACCACGCGCTTTGCCGCGTGTCTGGCCACTGTAGTATACGTCACAAGGTCCGATGGTCGTCTTTCCTTGTCCCGTCCATCGCATTTCCTGCAGGGCGGTGATGTCAGCCTTTGCGTTAACGAGGACATCAACCAGTCGGGCAGCGGTACCGTCCCTTGAAAGGGTCCGGACATTCCCGGTACATGCCCTAATATCCAAATCATTATGCCTTATTCGTTTTGCCGAGTCGTCAACATTAAAGGGGGTTCTCATCCGAGGCTTTAATTTATTTTTCATTGGACTAAATTTTTTACGTGGCGGGTCCCAAACCCAGCGCACAACCCGTTTCGGGGTTTTTGGAAAGTATTTACACATTTATATAGCGAGCCGCTTGCTTCAAGACAGACGCCCGCTTGCAGCCGCACCTCATGGTGAACAGACGCTGCGCAAAAACCTCGGTGAGCCCTTAAACCAAGTATGTCAGAGTGGCCCCACCGGGGCTCCCTCTCTTTCTGCCGCGAGCCTAGGTAGCTCCCGTTGCCCAGAGTGCACGAACGAGGACGCAAGAGTCGGGATTGAGCAAGGTCACTTAGCAACCACACTCCATTACACTGTTGAACTATATCAATTAAAAAAATATTATGTAAAATTTAACTGCATAAATGGAAACTCGCTTTTTATTAAAATGGGTATTTGTTTTGCATGTTTGGCATCTCTGAATAAATATTTCAATGAGAGCATGTGGATTCCATTTCGATCCACTCCGCTCAGTTTGAGAAACCTTTGAAAATTCTGCCGTTATCAATTTGAAAATCAGGGAAAATCCCATATTAAAAATGAGCCTTTTAGGTTGAGAACGCTATCAACGGTTATTTCGCCTCAAATTGGAAACGAACGTTTGAGATTTGAGAAGATGGTTGGTTCTCAAATGCATCTCAAATTGAGATTAGCTAAAAATGTTTGTTGGGTTTATAGAGCCGCTGTTATGTGTGTTTGTAGGTACACTTGCATTGTTGTGCTTGAATTCATTGCAGTTGGGGAGAGTACGAGTGTGAGTTGTTTTGTTGGCAGCAATAATAAACATGAGCCAGCCCGTCAACTTTATTGAGCGTAGTGTTTACAACAGTGTTTACAAAAACAAAATCTGTGAGTGGGTATTCAGGGAAGAAAATGCTTGCTCAGACATGATGTTTTCAAAAAAAAAAGCACAAAGCCCTTCGTGGCTAGACTTAATGAATTAAAATAAAAAGAAAGATTGCTAAAACTAAAAAAAGTAAAATAAGAAATAGAAATGAAATGAAAGGAAAGAATATAAAATAAATAAAAATAAAAAAAAACGAAATTCATAAATAAAAGTATAAAATAAAAGAAAGAATGGGAAAGGAAAGGAATAGATAAAAGGAAAATAAAGGTAAGATAAGGTAAGGAACGGAAAATATGAGAGAAAAATCAAAGGCAAATAAAGGTAGGGAAAGGAAAGGAATGGAAAAGAAAAAAGGAAGGGAAGAAAGGAAATGTAATGTAGGTAAAGGAGTGGAAAAGAGGGGCAAATAGAGAAAGACAAAGAAAGGAAAGAAGAGAAAAAGAAAGGAAAGAAAAGGTAGCGAGGAGGAAGGTACGGAAAATAAATGGAAATAAAAAGAATAAAAAATAAAGGAAAGAAAGGTAATGAAAAAAATAAGTAAAGGAAATGAATGGAAGTAGAAGAAGAAAGTAAGGAAACGGTAAGAAAGGAAAGGTAGGAAAAGGAAAGGTAAGAGAAGGAAAGGTAAGAAAAAAGGGAAAGAAAATAAAGGTAAGAAAAAAAATAAAATAAAAGAAATGAAAAGAAAAAAAAAATGAATAAAATGAGAGGAAACTAAGAGAAACAAAACTAAACCAAAGGAAACGAAAGGAAATTAAAGAAAAAGAAAAGAAAAGGAAAAAAGGAATGTAATGGAAATAGAGAGAAAGGTCAAGTAAGAGAATAACAGAAATGAAAAGAAAGGAAAATAAAAGAAAGGAACAGAGAAGAGAGAAAGAAAGAAGGGAAATAAAATGAAATGAAAGAAGAGAAAATTAAAGAAAAGGAAAATAAAAGAGAGGGAAGAAAAGGAAGGGAAAGAAAAGGGTAGGGAAGGAAAGAAAAGCAAAAGAAATAAAATGAGATGAAAGGAGAGGAAAGGAAAGGAAATAAAAGCAAAGTAAGGAAGGAAAGAAATACGTATGAAGACTACCCAAGAAGAATAAATAATTATCAACATTGAAACTATATTACTGAATGGTGTAAAGAGGGGGGAAAAGGCAAAATGGACAGGAATGTATAGAAACCAAAAATATAAAAAATATGAAACGAATGGCAAATTGAAGAAACAGCTAAAAGGTAGGAAAATAAAATAAGATTTTGTGGTTGAATTTCAACCACTGGGCGAACTCTAATTAAAATAAATGAGCTATAGTCGAAATTGGTGAGAACTTCCTATAAAGGGGTTTATAATTACTTTTGTGAGTGACAAATGAGTACCTGTGTTCAAACACACAGTACCAGCGAAATTTTTAATGCTGGCAAGCAAGCATGTATGTAAAAGAATTAAAGTTGCTAAGAGTTGGTTTTCATTACGTCAAATTCTCTGCCGATGAAAAAATTTTAATCAATATCATACGTTTTTAATATTTTCTTACATTTAGGCTAGTTAAAAGAAATTCCCTACATTTAAGCAAATATTGAAAATCTGTCTTTTTTTCCTACATCCAAAAATTAAGGCTGAATTTCCCTACATGCCTCTTTTTCCTACGCATGGCATCACTGGTTCTGAGTTTTGGAAAAATATCGAAATCGGATGATCTTCCACTCGATATAAGTAGTATCTATCGATATCCATCTCGAAATTTCTCTAAAGAACGCCAAACTTATTTCAGAATTTCTTTGAAGAACGTCCTATATCACAATTAGTTTCAAAACCGCCCTATCTCAATGAATATCCAATAAATTTTCAGATGAGACTGGGCGTTGTTGATGAATATTCTGAGATCTGGCGTTCTTCAACCAAAATATAAAAACAAGCCTTTTTTTAAACTCTGATACAGTGTTTAAACACATGATTAGGTGTAGTTATATGTCCTTCGGGATGCCAATAGAGATGGAAGCAGATAAATGTTCACATGCATAGTCGATCTTGGTGTATCTACATGAAAAGCTGGCAGGGAGGGGAGTGAAATTTTTGAACAGTAGTGTACATTTTTTATCATACATGTATGCATGGTCATATCTGTCCTTATTTATTTTAATTATTTTCATGGCATTTTTAACTGGCTGTGACTTTTAAAAATCAAAAGGAAACTTTTTCTTTTGTTCATGAACACAACGTGCTGTCGTTGTTCACACTTCAGAGTCGTCACTTGTTGTTGCACACGAATTTTTCCTAGACTCATTTTCATTTATGCATATTTTAATTCGACTCAATGCCATTTTGGCAAGTTTTTATATTTTATTTTTTATTCCAAAAGCCTTATAGACCAAGATCCCAGAGCCTAAAAGCGTCACTTATTTTATAATGGATGAAACCAATACCGATCGATAGTCCTCCCCGAATCTAGAAAGAATGTGAAAATTTTAAAGCTGTACCTATGACAAGGGCCTAGGAATCGGGGGTCAAAGTCGCCAAAAAATTACCCTAACTTCACTTATTTTATAATGGATGATTTTCACATATTTGACGTAGATTACCACCCCGCGTCAGTATCAAGTGTTGTTAGACCCGTACCAGTGACAAGGCTCCAGCCAGACACCCCCAGTTCGCGGATTTTCCTATGGAAATTTATTCTGTTTTACTAATTTCACGCATTTGGGCCACTTTGGCTGCTTTTAACTACCCAATATTTTCCCATTTTTTGTAGAACACTACCCTCAAGTAGTATCAGGAATTTTTAGACTTCGTCCCATGGAAAAAACTTCAGCCAGACACCTCAAAACTCGGGAAATTTCACTAATTTTTACTGCGCTTTCACATGTTTAGGCGGATTTGACCAACTTTGGCCTCTTTTAAATAACAGATCTTTACACATGTGTCGTAAAATGCTACCCTTAAGTAGAATCAAGCATTTCTAGACATCATCCCATGGAAAAAACTTCAGCCAGACACCTGAAAGATCGAGAACTTTTATTTTCCTATTAATTTGCTTTCTCTTGTTTGTCCCACTTTTACTAATTTTAAATGATAGATCTTTTCACATGTGTCGTAGGACACTACCCTTAAGTAGTTTCAGTAATTTTTAGACCTCGTCCCATGGCAAAAACTTCAGCCAGACACCTCAAAACTCGGGAAATTTCACTAATTTTTACTGCGCTTTCACATGTTTAAGTGGATTTGACAAACTTTGACTACTTTTAAATAGCAGATCTTCACACATGTGTCGTAAAATGCTATTCTTAAGTAGAATCAAGCATTTCCAGACATCATCCCATGGCAAAAACTTCAGCCAGACACCTCAAAGTTCGGGAACTTTTATTTTCCTATTAATTTGCTTTCTCTTGTTTGTCCCACTTTTACAACTTTTAAACGACGGATCTTTTCAGATATTTCGTAGGACACTACCCTTAAGTAGTTTCAGTCATTTCTAGACTTCGCCCCATGGCAAAAACTTCAGCCAGACACCTCAAAGCTCGGGATTTTCACTAATTTTTACAGAGATTTCACTTGTTTCAGCAGGTTTCTCCAACTTTGTCCACGTTTAAACGGCGGATCTTTACACATGTGTCGTATAACACTACCCTTAAACAGTATCAGGCATTTCCGGACTTCATTCCATGAAAATAACTTAAACCAAACAACCCAAAGCACGGGGACTTTTCATCATTTTTAATGTGCTTTCACATGGTCAAATGGGTTTACTCAACTTTGGCTGCTTTTAAATGGCGGATCGTTACAAATGTATCGTATAACACTACTATTAACTAATATTAGGCATTTTTAGACTTCGCTCCATGACAAAAACTTCAGCCAGACACCTCAAAGCTGAGGAAATTTCATAATTCTTGCTGCGAATTCTCATGTTTAACTGCGTTGCTCTAACTTTGGCTGCTTTTAAAGGGCAGATAATTTCACATGTGTCATAGAAGACCACCCTTAAGTGCTATCACGTACATTTTGACTTCGCCCCATGTCAAAAACTTCAGCCAGACACCTCAAAACTGAGGAATTTTTATAATTCTTACTGCACTTTCACATGTCTAAGCGAGTTTGTCCAACTTTGGCTGTTTTTGAAAGGCAGATCTTTGCACATGTGTCGTGGAACACTATCTCCAAGTAGTATCAGGCATTTGTATACTTCATCCCATGGAAAAAACTTCAGCCAGACACCTCAAGCCTGAGGAATTTTCATAGTTCTTACTGCTTTTTCACATGTTTAATCGGGTTGGTCCAACTTCGGCTGCTCTTAGAGAGCGGATCTTTTCACATGTGTCATAGAAGACCACCCTTAAGTGATATCAGCTACTTTTAGGTTTCGCCTCATGTCAAACACTTCAGCCAGACACCTCAAAACTGAGGAATTTTTATAATTTTTACTGCACTTTCACATGTTTAACCGAGTTTGTCCAACTTTGGCTATTTTTGAAAGGCAGATCTTTACACATGTGTCGTGGAACACTATCTCCAAGTAGTATCAGGTATTTTTAGACTTCATCCCATGGAAAAAACTGCAGCCAGACACCTCAAGGCTGAGGAATTTTCATAGTTCTTACTGCTTGTTCACATGTTTAATCGGGTTGGTCCAACTTCGGCTGCTTTTAAAGAGCAGATCTTTTCACATGTGTCATAGAAGACCCCCTTAAAGAAGTATCGGGTATTTTTATACTTCGCCCCATGTCAAAAACTACAGTCAGACACCTCAAAACTGAGGAATTTTCATAATTCTTACTGCGATTTCACAGGTTTAAGCGAGTTGGTCCAACTTTTGCTGTTCGTAAAGGGCATATCTACACACATGTGTCATAGAAGACCACCTTAAAGAAGCATCGGGTATTTGTATACTTCGCCCCATGTCAAAAACTACAGCCAGACACCTCAAAACTGAGGAATTTTCATAATTCTTACTGCGATTTTACAGGTTTAAGCGAGTTCCCTGCAGCGAAACCTCAAACTAATCAGAAAAATACTAGTATACAACTATAATTTTCTGGCAGAACTCATACTAGTCAGGAAATATCCATTTCATACCAGTATACAAATAGAATTTTCCGGCTGAACCCATACTAGTCAGGAAATATCCATTCCATACTAGTATACAACTAGATTTTTCTGGATGAAATTATACCAGTTGAAAAAAACAAAATTCATTCGTTTCGTTTTCTCTTATAATTCATAGATACTTTTTCGTGATAGGGTAAATACAAATAGCCGCTGCTTTCTTAAGAATAAACATGAAAATAAAGTCAAATGATAAAATAAAGGGTAAGCCAGGAAAATTCTGGTTGAAATCATACTAGTCCAGGTTAAAAGTCTTTTTGACTAGTATATTCCATACTGGTCCTTTTTGGACTAGTTAATTTTTTGGAAATTATACTAGTCCAGGATGAACTAGGATGGAACTGGTATCTTACAACTAGCATGAAACTGGTATTTCCTGACTAGTAAATAACTGGTATATTCTGGTCGAAATCTGACAATTTACATCTTGTAGGACATCAACACGTAAAAAATACCAGTTGCTTATATGGAAAAAAGACAGAACACCGGGCCCAACTAGTCAGTGTTCTGTCTTTGTTCCATATAAGCCCGGTGCACCAACTAGTTGTAAAGTAGTTTTCAACTAGTTGCTTTCGCTGCAGGGTAGCGACATAAGAGTGACACTGTCTGAAATGCAACAAATTCCACATCTGAACACTTTGTATGGGCTGAACTGTTCTAATTTGCTTGATCATGTCCTATGGAGAGATCAATTGCGAAAAAAAACTCGAGCTTTAAGGTGTCCAAAAATGCCTGATACCACTTAAGAGTTGCGTTCTACGACACATGTGTAAATATTCGCCTTTTAAAAATAGTCAAAGTTGGACAAACCTGCTTAAACAATCGAAAGCACAGTAAGAATTATGAAAACTACCCAGATTTAAGGTGTCTGGTTAAAGTATTTGTCATAAGGCGAAGTCTAAAAGTACCTGGTACCACGTAAGGGTGGTCCTCTATGCCACATTGAAAATATCTGCCCTTTAAAAGCAGCCAGAGGTAGACCAACCATCTCAAACATGTGAAAACGCAGTAAGAATTATAAAAATTTCTCAGTTTTGAGGTGTCTGGCTGTAGTTTTTGACATGGGCGAAGTATAAAAATACCCGATACTTCTTTAAGGTGGTCTTCTATGACACATGTGTGAAGATATGCCCTTTACGAACAGCAAAAGTTGGACCAACTCGCTTAAACCTGTGAAATCGCAGTAAGAATTATGAAAATTCCTCAGTTTTGAGGTGTCTGACTGTAGTTTTTGACATGGGGCGAAGTATAAAAATAGCCGATCCTTCTTTAAGGGGGTCTTCTATGACACATGTGAAAAGATCTGCTCTTTAAAAGCAGCCGAAGTTGGACGAACTCGCTTGAAACTTTGAAATCGCAGTAAGAATTATGAAAATTCCTCAGTTTTGAGGTGTCTGGCTGAAATTTTTGACATGGGGCAAAGTATAAAAAATACCCGATACTTCTTTAAGGTGGTCTTCTATGACACATGTGTGAAGATATGCCCTTTACGAACAGCAAAAGTTGGACCAACTCGCTTAAACCTGTGAAATCGCAGTAATAATTATGAAAATTCCTCAGTTTTGAGGTGTCTGACTGTAGTTTTTGACATGAGGCGAAGTATAATAATAGCCGATCCTTCTTTAAGGGGGTCTTCTATGACACATGTGAAAAGATCTGCTCTTTAAAAGCAGCCGAAGTTGGACCAACCCGATTAAACATGTGAAAAAGCAGTAAGAACTATGAAAATTCCTCAGGCTTGAGGTGTCTGGCTGAAGTTTTTTCCATGGGATGAAGTATAAAAATGCCTGATACTACTTGGAGATAGTGTTCCTCGACACATGTGCAAATATCTGCCTTTCAAAAACAGCCAAAGTTGGACAAATTCGCTTAAACATGTGAAAGTGCAGTAAGAATTATAAAAATTCCTCTGTTTTGAGGTGTCTGGCTGAAGTTTTTGACATGGGGCGAAGTCAAAAAGTACCTGATACCACTTAAGGGTGGTCTTCTATGACACATGTGAAATTATCTGCCCTTTAAAAGCAGCCAAAGTTAGACCAACGCAGTTAAACATGTGAATTCGCAGCAAGAATTATGAAATTTCCTCAGCTTTGAGGTGTCTGGCTGAAGTTTTTGTCATGGGGCGAAGTCTCAAAATGCCTAATATTAGTTAATAGTAGTGTTATACGATACATTTGTAGCGATCCGCCATTTAAAAGCAGCCAAAGTTGGGTAAACCCATTTGAACATGTGAAAGCACAGTAAAAATGATGAAAAGTTCCCATGCTTTGGGTTGTTTGGTTTAAGTTTTTTTCATGGAATGAAGTCCGGAAATGCCTGATACTGTTTAACGGTAGTGTTATACGACACATGTGTAAAGATCCGCCGTTTAAACGTGGACAAAGTTGGAGAAACCTGCTGAAACAAGTGAAATCTCTGTAAAAATTAGTGAAAATCCCGAGCTTTGAGGTGTCTGGCTGAAGTTTTTGCCATGGGGCGAGGTCTAAAAATTACTGAAACTACTTAAGAGTAGTGTCCTACGAAATATCTGAAAAGATCCGTCGTTTAAAAGTTGTAAAAGTGGGACAAACAAGAGAAAGCAAATTAATAGGAAAATAAAAGTTCCCGAACTTTGAGGTGTCTGGCTGAAGTTTTTGGCATGGGATGATGTCTGGAAATGCTTGATTCTACTTAAGGGTAGCATTTTACGACACATGTGTGAAGATCTGCTATTTAAAAGTAGTCAAAGTTTGTCAAATCCACTTAAACATGTGAAAGCGCAGTAAAAATTAGTGAAATTTCCCGAGTTTTGAAGTGTCTGGCTGAAGTTTTTGCCATGGGACGAGGTCTAAAAATTACTGAAACTACTTAAGGGTAGTGTCCTACGACACATGTGAAAAGATCTATCATTTAAAATTAGTAAAAGTGGGACAAACAAGAGAAAGCAAATTAATAGGAAAATAAAAGTTCTCGAACTTTCAGGTGTCTGGCTGAAGTTTTTTCCATGGGATCATGTCTGGAAATGCTTCATTCTACTTAAGGGTAGCATTTTACGACACATGTGTAAAGATCTGTTATTTAAAAGAGGCCAAAGTTGGTCAAATCCGCCTAAACATGTGAAAGCGCAGTAAAAATTAGTGAAATTTCCCGAGTTTTGAGGTGTCTGGCTGAAGTTTTTGCCATGGGACGAAGTCTAAAAATTCCTGATACTACTTTAGGGTAGTGTTCTACAAAAAATGGGAAAATATTGGGTAGGTAAAAGCAGCCAAAGTGGCCCAAATGCGTGAAATTGGTAAAACAGAAAAAATTTCTATAGGAAAATCCGCGAACTGGGGGTGTCTGGCTGGAGCCTTGTCACTGGTACGGGTCTAACAATACTTGATACTGACGCGGGGTGATAATCTACGTCAAATATGTGAAAATCATCCATTATAAAATAAGTGAAGTTAGGGTCATTTTTTGGCGACTTTGACCCCGGATTCCTAGGCCCTTGTCATAGGTACAGCTTTAAAATTTTCACATTCTTTCTAGATTCGGGGAGGACTATCGATCGGTATTGGTTTCATCCATTATAAAATAAGTGACGCTTTTAGGCTCTGGGATCTCGCTCTATTAATAGAGAAAACTCACACCGTTCGGCAAAGCGAAACAAAAACAGTATTTTTAAAGGTCATTAGCATTTCTCGGTATATTTACAAAAATATTGCATTTTTTTATTTTTGAATATCTCACTCTTTTGACGAGGCTCATGGAAATATGTATACTAGGGTGCCCCAAAAGTGTTTAACTACTTTTTTGTACGGAATTTAATTTCCTATATGTGAGCATATCGTGGCTCAAAATATTTTTCAATAACACGATATTTCAGAATTTTGTTGTTTTGCTCCATCGCAATATTTTGCCGGTGTATGTAACCAATTAAAGGGGTGGCATTAAACCTTTATTTTTGTATGGAGCCAGGGTCACTCTAATGCTCACATATTTACATATAAATAAACCAAAAGTGAGTGGCGGCAAAAAAATTTGCGGTGTGAATACAAAACAAAGGTAGCTTCTTGGAACTTATTGAAGATTGATAGGGATGATGAAGTGAATTATCTTCCCGATACTTTGCGTCATTATAGCGTAATTATTATAGCGTAAATGATTTCGTTATTGTTATTATTATTATCAAAGTTCGTAAATGATTTCAGCTTAGATTCTAAATAATACCTGGGTGACCGAGCTTGCTTGGTGTTCTCGATTTTGTCCAATATTCTTACTTACCAACATTTTCAAAATAGATTTCCGAAAAAATATGAAATAGGTGGCAACTTTATAAACCGCCTCAAGTGGAAAAAAAACTAATGGCGACGATATACTAACCTCTAATTTTTTTTTTCTCTTCCAACTTGTAGTGTGCTGCTTGGATTTTTTCCTGCAAGTTGGCGGGACCTACAGTTTTTTGCCGACTCCGAACGGCACTTGCAAAGCAAATGAGTTTTTGCTGAGAACCTTTTCATGGCAGAAGTACATCCGGAGAGTTTTCCAAACTACTGCCGAGGCGCGACCTCGTTTAGAAAATCTTAGAATGAAGTATAATATCCATATACAAAATTTCATTCAAATCGGCTAATATACGAAGAAATAAATAAAATGCAGTTAGGTGGCAACCCTATCTGCCAACTCATCTTAAAGATATCATGATTGGTATGCGGCTAAAAGTACTATTAATTTGATACCCATATTGGCATAGCTTGTTCTTTATTTAAAACAAATAAGATAGGTGGCAGCCCTGTAAACCGTCTTTTGCTTAACGGACAGCCATATAAAAGACATTTTTTAGAATCAATATATGTACTACTAAAAAAAAACTAATGGCGGCGATATACAAACAAGTTATCATAACCTCCAACGAGATTTTTGCTGAACTTCTCTTTCCAACTTGTGGTGTGTTGCTTTTGAGTTTTTCCTACAAGTTGGCGGGACCTACAGTTTTTTGACGACTCCGAACGGCACTTTCAAAGCAAATGAGTTTTTGCTGAGAAGCTTCTCATGGCAGAAATGCACTCTGAGAGTTTGCCAAACTACTGCCGTTTAGAAAAAATCTGTTTCTAAATAATTTTTGATGTTACTTTTGTGGGGCATCGATACCCGACTACTTGGTGTAACTAGTAGGCCGAACACTTAACCGCTAACTCACGGGCCGCCAATATATACGTATGTATGTACATTTTTTTTTTTAATCAATTCAAAGATGAATATAAGATGTCTCTTAAATATTGCTAAGTTATGGTTAAGGAAAAAAGCTAGAAAAACCTCAAACTCCTTTTGCAAGAGGCTAGATTTTGCCTAAATGCCTTTTATCAGCATCTAAACATGTACACTAGACTGAGCCAAAAACTCGAAATTTCGTTTTTTCAAAAATTATATTGGGGACATTCCATCGTGACTCCTGGGACATTTGACTCGAGAGCTTAGTCAACTTTGACTTAATAAACTTACATTGGGATTTCAATTGCTATGAAATATTTATATCGACATGGATAAATATCCAATACAATGAATGCATTAAAAGAATGGCGAAATAACAACAAATAGTTTTATAACTACTCAGTAAGTGGGTGTGACTCCTGGGAAACCGAAAAATCCCTTTGTTGCACCTTTGTGAGCACGAAAACGAATTTTAGCTTTACAGTTCAACTTTGAACTACAATTTGTATATGATCGAAAGTACATACTACATAGTACCATATTCTTTAAAAATAAGATCAGAATTAGCTTTTAGAAACTTTTTACAAAGGTTAAAGAGTGTGACTCCTGTTTTTTCATGATACAATTTTTAAGTTTTTTTCAGTATTATCGATGCAGTTCTCTAAAAATTTAGCTATGCAACTAGTAACCCCTAACCCATGATAATAAAAAGAACTTTATTGTAAAGTTCTGTCAGAGCAGTGGGAGTTTATGGCATTTTAAAAATTTGGTACCTTTCCTCTTTTGGGTGGAAAGTCCCATTGATTTTCTTTTTAAGAAAGGTAAAAAAAATTACTGTAATTTTTCAGATTTTTACATTTAAGTCTAGAGGTCTATCATCGCTAGTTTAGATTTTACATACTTTACCTCATATTTGGTATAAGAACGACAAAGCATTGTTGTAAAACACCATTTACATACCTGGGGGGTCACTCTGTATTGCGATGCGAAAGAAAATTTTTTCGCATTTGCCTTAGCGACACTCTGTAACTCAACTATCGCAACGGAAATTGACATTTTCGGATTTTCTTTTTCCCTTTTCGCATTCATTTTTTCCCTCTCGAATTGCGTACACTCTGTATCGCGAAAGTGAAATGTCAATTGCTTTGTACATTCGAATTTGTCTTCCTACAACAAAACGCAGTCAAACCGCTATCGCACCGCTAAACAATTTTGAATAAAATTAAATTTTTAAACATATTCTTGTAAATTATTGTAGAGCTATTAGTATACTTATCTTTCTTATCGAAAAACATGTTTATTTTGGCGTTTATTTCGCAAAATTAGTAATAAAAAATTTTTTTTTTGAAAAATATTTTGTTTAACTTTTAAATTTACAAAATAATTACCAAAAATTTGCAAGAAATTATGTTTATACGGACGTGATTTTGCATATGCACACGCATGCACACATATTTCAATACACATAAAAGGAATACAAATATATTTTGCAAGTACAAGAGTTTGCAGCATAGCATACAGTTAGGCGCCGCCAAATTAAAAGAAATGGTATGGGTAAAAGCATAGGACAAGCCTTCACTTGAAGTATGCAATGAAAATTGTCAACTTGCGGTTAGTTTTACAACAGTGATGCCAAACCAAACAAGAAAATACCCAAAGGCCGCAGAACGCAGCACTGTTAGCAATGCTATAGCAATACAGAGTACCATTTGCTTATCGCATCGCATTTCACTATCGAATCGCATTGAGTTTCGAATCGCAATACAGAGTGACCCCCCTGAACATATTTTTGAAGGAGATCGAATTCCCTACAAAATTTGCATTGACCAAAATTTTCTCAGACTATCAGTTTTTTAGTATTCTAGCTTAAAAATTTAGCATGTTTTTTCGATTTCCCATTTTTTCTTTCAAGAAATTGTCAAAAATGCAAATATCCATGTACAACAAAGATAGATACAGATTCTTAAAGAAAATTGAGTGGGCTACAAAAAAGGTTAAACAACTTTTTTTGTAAAGTTACTTTTTCAAAACTTATTTAGTATTAAATTAAATTATTAAAATTCATATTTCCGTCCTTTTTTTGTGTGTTTTGATCCAATTTTAAAACCTTTATATTAAGTCGCTTTCTTGTTTGCACCACCTTTTTCTTACGAAATTTCGGAATCTTGCAAAGTCTTTTTAGGTAGCTTCCCGTTGAGTTAGACACTTGAAACTTGGAAGATAGTTCGGAGCTCCGTGACAATGCAATGTGAACGAAAAAAGTATCCGCTAGGGGGCGCACGGATCAAGAAATACGGTAAATTCCTTTAAACATTAAAATTTTGGGACGCATATTTGACGAACTTCCCGATAAGCTAGATTATTGAAAATTTGCATACATATGAACAATTGAAGACAATACAAACTGTTGTACAAGAAATTCCGCTAGATGTCACCTGGTCGAGATAATTACAAAAAAAAATTAAAAGGCTCCTGGAATTTTGCGATCGATTTTTAGGAACTTCCAGATTAGTTAGAGACTTGAAACTTTACACATTTGTCACAACCCGATGACAATGTAATCCCTCATCAAAATAATTCCGGTAGGTGGCGCACGGATCGAGATATTTCGAAAACTATTTTGAAGTTGAGAATTTTGTGATCGACTTTTGACCAACTTCCAGGTAACCTAGGAACTTGAAACTAGGCATTAATTTGAGGCTACATTGACACTACAAATATTAAAAAATCAAAATTCCGATAGATGGCACGCTGGTCTATATAATTGCAAATCTTTAAAAAAAAAATTAAGACTCCTGTAGTGGAATTCAGTAACTTTAAACAATACTATGAAACGGGCTGTTAGCTTAACAATTTCGTTGTTTGCACTATCGATTCGGTGATTCAGTAGCTCCTCCTTTACAACTAACAATAGGAGATTGTCTCAGGTGAATTATAGTACAATAGGTGATTGTCTCATGTGAATTATAGCAAAAAGTAGCTGATTCTTAGCTAAGCATAGAACCAATATTCCTTAACAACTACCAATAGGTTATTGTCTCAGGTAAACATAGCAAAACGTAGCAGATTCTCAGCTAATCATAGAAACAAAAGGTGATTGTCTCAGATAACACAATGCAAAACATAGAAGTGTCTGAGCTAAAATATATAAGAAAAGAACCTATTGGTTGTTTTAACAAACAACACCAAATTATAGGTCGACAATTATTTCGCGTTAACAATAACAGCTGACATTTCCATAACAAATGTTGTCAAATAAACTTGTAGTGAATAGCGAGATCGTTCAAATTGTTGTTAAGTAAACGTAACAATGACAACTCTTGTTAAAATAGCGTACTGAATTCCACTACTGGACTTTTGCGATCGATTTTTAGTAACTTCCAGATTAGTTAGAGACTTGAAACTTTACACATTTGTCACAACCCGATGACAATGCAATGCCTCATCTAAACAATTCCGGTAGGTGGCGCACGGATCGAGATATTTCGAAAACTAATTTGAAGTTGAGAATTTTGTGTTCGACTTTTGACGAACTTCCAGGTAACCTAGGAACTTGAAACTTGGCATTAAATTGAGGCAACAGTGACACTACAAATAGTAAAAATCAAAATTCCGATAGATGGCACGCTGGTCTACATAATTGCAAATCTTTGAAAAAAAAATTAAAAGGCTCCTGGAATTTTGCGATCGATTTTTAGTAACTTCCAGGTTAGTTAGAAGCCTGAAACTTGATACATTTGTCACAACCCGATGACAATGCAATCTCTCATCAAAAAAATTCCGGTAGTTGGCGCACACATCAAGATATTTCCAAAACTATTTTGAAGTTGGGAACTTGCGATCGACTTTTGACTAACTTTCTGGTAATCTAGGAACTTGAAACTTAGCATTTAGTTAAAGGAACCGTGACAGTACCATATTTAAAAATCAAATTTCCGATAGGAATCACCAAAACTAAAAAACTAAATTTTGTTTATTGATATTCTACATGATCATTATATGATCAATATTATAATCAAAAATATACATTTCTCATATACGCTCAAACATATTTTTGCTTAATATATGCTTTCTCTGCGAGGGTGTAGTTTTACAGTTGACGGGTCTGTGAACTCAATAAATTAATTTTCATGTATTTTGGCGAGCTTAATCCAAATCCGTGATCACAATTAGCCTAAGAGGTCGCAGTTCTTCTCTAACCTAACAAAACCTTCACAAAATAATATTGGACTTTTTTGCAAGGTTAAAGCCGAAAGTCGGGCCCGTTGTTAAATTCTGATATCGAATTCGTATTCAGCAGAAAATTTCCCTTAAGAATGTGTATTTGGCTTTATTCGATGTTGATGTTTTGATGTTTCGCAAATTTTCAAACCAAAATCGGGAAATCCAAAAAACATGCCAATGTTTGAGACTAGAATACTAGAAAACGGCTAGTCTGAGAAAATGTCAGTCTGGCAGCTTTTATAGGGAATTCAATTTACTACAAAAATAAGGCGGTTAGAAGTAAAGGGGTGTAAGTGCCACTTTTGTCAATTTGAAAAAAAACAGGTTCAAAGTTTAAGTTCTGGAAAAAAAATCAGGAGCATTTAAAAATGTTCAAACTTATTATTTTTTATTTCTAATATATTTTAGAAGATTGTTTTAATAAATTTGAATGCATTTAAGTTTGTAATTTGAAAAATACAGAGCTTTAAGTGAAGGGGTGCTAGTACTTACACCCCTTTGCATCTAAACGAAATTTCTTTTTTATTATTTACCACTTAATTTGTGAATAACTAGTTCGGGTGCGCAAAAGTTGTGCCTTGGCAGATTCCTAACGCTTTGTCTTCAGGTGCCACCAGAACCCCAAAAACTTAAAAAATATCAAAAATTACATAGGATGTACACTGGGGTGATTCAAAAGAAAGGTCGACATGGTCTTACCCCCTGAAAAGTAAGGTATCGATGAGAAAATAAGCCTAGCAAAAAATTTGGTCTGTAACTTAACCCTTAGGGGGGCATATTTTTTTTGTTGCCCTTTTCTATTGGAAAAATAGGGATTTTTTCAAAATGTTTTTTCTCATAATTTTTGAAATTTTTTTCAAAAAACTTTTACATATTCTTAAAGTGAAGGCTTTGAAGTTTCCAAAACGATAAACCGTGTGCGATTATCTAAACTATTAAATTAATTACAGCCATTTAAAAATGTACTGCACATACACCCCTTTGCCTCCAAGTACTTTGAAGAAATTGGTAAGCACTATTTCTTTTAGCGGGTAGATGTCGCTATTGGAATATAATTTATATATATCCTTTTGCCACCAAATAAAATGGTGTTTTATTAATGTGATGGTGCCTTTAACTCGTTTTTTGTGAACAAGGTACTTACACCTCTTTGCTTCTAACCGCTTCAAATATGTTCTGGTAAATGGTGTTTTTCAACAATGATTTGTCGTTCTTATACCAAATTGGAGGTTAAGTCTGTAAAATCTAAACTAGCGATGATAGACCTCTAGACTTTAATTTAAAAATCTGAAAAAAATTACAGTAATTTTTTTCACCTTTCTTAAATTTGAATTTTTGGCCCATTCTAATGTACACTTACGACCACGATAATAGTAGTGAAATTAAATTGGATATCAGTCGACGAAATAAAAAAAGCAAAAACATTCTAAAAACTCTTTTCCAAGTTTTAAAAAGTTGATGGGCATTTAAGTTGCTGTTTAAATCTGTTATTATTTTTTAACACTATCAATCATGTTATTTTAACATGAAGCTCATGTTGAATAACTTCACTTCCTGTTAAATTAACACGAAGCTCATGTTAAAAAACTTGACTTCGTCTTAAATTAACATGATTTCGTGTTAAATTAACATTAATTCCTGTTAAAACAACACTATCTGCTTCATTATCTCAGGCAAATTTAACGTGATCTTTCTTGTTAGTTTAGCAGGGTTCATTCTGTGTGTACTTATGAATAGAGATCGGAAAAATATGTCAAATCAAGCGCCTGAAAATTATTTTGTAAATTTATTTGAAAAAAGAAAAAAAAATGGGTAAACTATGGCAATTATGTTGGCATAACTTTAAAGGGTCAGTTACATAAAACTTTATTTTGGCTTTACCTCAAACTTTGACTTTGACAGAAAAGTTCAGTATACGTATTTAAACCAAGCATGGCAAATTGGAGAACTCAAAGTTGAAGCGAGGTTGAAATTTGGCAAACTCTCAAATTTTGCTTGCTTTGCTTGCTTTGACAATCAGATGTTGATACTTTACTTTAATTAAAGAATAAAATGTTGGAGAAAATAATAATTAATTCATTTTTTCTCTATTAAATTAATAAATTAATCAAAACACTCTGAATTCAAAGAAATAAATAACGAAAACAAATGTATAAAAGAGAAGCGTCAAGGCGTTCATTGTAGCATACCTCTGAAGTTGGACGCAAAGTTTTGAGGTAGCAAATGTCAGGCGACCCTTAAGCGTTTGATTTTTTGACATATTTTCCGAACTCTACTTATGAAACACTCTATACATACATATGTTCATATTTTTATATTATGTTGTCATTTTAGATCACTCTGGGCACAAGTGTAAGGGACAAAAAGGGAACAACTGTTGTTCATGAATGTGCAAAATGTTATTAAAACCCGGACTTCTTTCTTTATCTAGTTGTGAAAAGTTTTTCATTCATGCTTACATATGTATGTATGTATGTATGTATCTAGAAAATGTACAAAATGTCATTTTAATGAACTTTAAAAGTTTGCCAGACCGCCAATACACCAATAGATACTAATTTGTTCTGCGCCTACGATATTCACCTGTAATTGAGGGCTTGGCAGCGGAAATGCACTTTACAAAAGAAATTGTGTCACCCTACATTCCACTTGCGTATAAACGTGTACATATGTAGAACACATAGAACTTTGGTTTTGCGTATAAAGATTAGGGTGTGTCATATCAACGAGACTATTTATTTAAATATTAAGAGGCCCGTCTTGCAAACTAAGATTTGTTGTTTAAATATCACAAACAATTATTTTATTTTGTTATTTGAAGGACTGGTAATAAAAAGAAAGCGTATTTTGCATGCAAGTAAAAGGGAAACTTATAATAACTAATACAATGTTTAAAAAATGAGTGCAAAGAAATAACGCCCGCTTTCAAAAGTAAATAGCCCCGTGTGGAAATTTAAATTTAAATTTTTTATTTTGATAAAAATTTATTAATTTAACAATAATTGGAAAAAATTAAAATTTTTTTCATATAAAAATCGCGCGATTTTTAATTCCAAATTTTATTTTTTTATTTTAATAAAAATTAAAAATGATTCAGTACAAGATAGAAAATCGCTTTTCCAATAAAAAGGACAAATATCATTTATTTTAGCAAGTAGGAGAATTTTTTTATAACTAAATGCCTTTTTGAAACTTTTTGAAAAATTATCTAGTTTTTTGGCACACTCTAAGGTATGTATGTGGATTTATCGACAAATATTAACACTGGTTAAAATATAGTCTCCAAAACCAGCTAGAGGCTTTAGATAAAATATGGATGCTTCGTTGATAATGTAACCAAAATGACACCAAACAAGTAAGGAAGTCTAAGTGAGGGTGAACCGAACATTAAATACCCAGCGGTAATTTCCAGAACGGGATAACAATAATATAGGCCCTAGGAGGATTTACCTAAAGTTTTTACTATCTTAGCTATTTACCTTACCGAATTATGTCAATTTATGTGATTTTCGAAATGTTCCATATCGAAAGTGGGCGTGGTCGGAAAGCGATTTCGTCCAATTACATCAGGTATGCTCAATATTATGCTAGTGTACCTTGTACCAATTTCATCGTTCTACCGTAATCAGTTTAAAAGTTATGACCCGTGAAATTTTTAATTATGCCTCCCTGAAAAGTGGGCGATGCCACGCCTACTTTTAAAAATTTATCAAAAGATCATAATAGAATGACTAGGGGGTTCATCCTACCACACTATATCATTTTAGCCATTTACGCTACCGAAGGGCGTGATTGGAGAGCGATTTTTTCCAGTTTAATCAGGTATACTCCCAAAGATATTAGTATGCTTTGTGCCAAATATCATCGTTTCACCCTAATCAGTTTAAAAGTTACGCCCAGTCGAATTTTCAAAAATGCCCCCCTTAAAAGTGGGCGGTGCCACGCCTACTATAAAAAAATGTTGGAAAAATCATAAAAGAATGACCAGGGGCGTGGTTATCATCCGATTTCGCCCATTTTCAATAGCAGCCTACCTTGGCCAGAAAGTAACCTGTGTACGAAATTTCATGCAAATATCTCAATTTTTACTCAAGTTATCGTGTACACAGACGGACAGACGGACGGACATGCCTTAATGAAATTCTCTTGTCAACCTAAGAACTTTCATATGTGGAACTCTATATCTATCTCGATTATTTTGTGCCGTTACATACTACCGTTATGTGAACAAAATTAATATACCCTTGTACTAATACTAGTACGCTGGGTATAAAAATTATCGACGAGGAGTGGACTTGAAGACCGTTAACAAAAGTTGCGAATCACTGTGTGTAGGTATGTACATTAATTGCGAATTGACCAAGCTAAAGCATTAAAAGATGAATTGTAAACACAATTTTGTTTAATCTCCGAGCTTGTAATGGGATATCATTTGTTTTACATTTTTATTCGTAGCGTAAGTGAATCTTATAGTTAAACAAAGAACGTTTCTATACAGTAAATTATCATAAAAAATAATATAAACAAGGAGAGAGACCAGATGTTATAGTTATTTGATTTCAATTTATACATCGTGACTTTCATTCTAGTCACAAGGAATTATAAGCCTAGACATATTCGGTCTTTAAGACCCAAACCTAAACTTCTAAAACTTTAGAAAATACTATAAAACTTTAGAAAATACTATATGTTAGAAGGAGACAACGTGATTGAAAAACGCTCAACGCTCCAATTTAGGTTTTGATGCAAGACTTTAGTTCTCAATTTTACAAAATTACAGCAACACAAAGTACTTCCACTTTTTAAAATTCGTTATACCTTCCCAATTCAAACTATGTATGTAAGGAAAACATTTGAAAATAGCCCAATTATTTTTCAAAAAATAAAACAGCCATTTTTATGTTAGGAGTGAATTACCTGATAACAGCAAAGGTAGGTCAAATATTTCCAATAGTTGGTTGGAATGTTTTCCCTTTTGTGAATCGTTCAACCAAAAATTGCAGTTACATTATGAAACACACAGCTCTGTGAAGTTGGCATCTCCATGTCGGAATAATTAAAAAAACTACATGCCGTTCGTTTGCGCATCGTTAGCCAGCTCCCTTAACCTAGCCCAACCTTTGTAGCCCAATCAAAAAAGGAAAGCGTACTTATTGCTTATTTAATACGCTTTGATTTAATTTATTACACTTGGGGTTTTGAAATTACCGAGGATTGGTAAGCTCCATCTTTAAGAGTATGTAAAAATATTTTCAAAAAAGTTTCAATAATTAAAAGAAGACTCACTTTGAAAAAAATATCATTTTTCACCATACAAAATGTATGGGAAAGGGCGAAAAAAATAGCCACTCCTAAGGGTTAAGTTAGAGCACTAATTTTTTGCAAGGCTTATTTTCTCATCAATACCTAACTTTTTAGGGGGTAAGACCAAGTCGACATTTTTTTTGAATCACCCTAATGTATATATGTAGTGCCGTGTGACCCACCGGTGGTCACAACATAATTTAAAATTTTTTCTTTTTTCTTTTTTTTTTTTAATTCTATGGGGCATAGTCATAGTCGAGATAAAGTGGGCATTAAATTTAGCGTCACCTTTTTTGACAGATAGGCCGTTGGAAATGGTGTCAAAAAGCTGACGCTAACTTTAGTGCCTTCTTTATCTCGACTATGACTATGGCCCTATATATTTTATTCCAATAACTCTTTATTTTTATAGTTATACAGCTTTGAACTGTATTCTACCTGTTTATTTAAATTATTTCATTCTTTGAGTACAATAAAACTTCTTGAATTAAAAGACCACACTGAGAGAAATGCATTGAATGTTGTGACAATATCACTATTGATAGCGACGAGTTTGATGCAATATTCATTCAGAATGAGCGAGTTATCAAATATTATTTGCTCCCAATAAAAAGTAAAATGACATGTCAACCATTTCGAAATTATGTACTATTTTCTATACTTATGGATAGAATGCTAATATATTTGAACGGCACGGCACGTCAATATATATGGTCGTGATATGAATTTCTATTGTCGGTATATCCATATCCACATTTACTACATAGTAATAATGGTAGAGACAGCGCATTAATATATATTGGCGAAATGTAAATTTTTCTGGGACGCATAATCATAATAGTTCAACAATTTTTACTATGGATTTCCTAACAATATTACAACCTGTTGGAGCGTTTTTTTTTTAATTCAAAATTTTTTGAATTTCTTATGATTGAACATTTTTCTAAAAATTGTATAAAATGCCGTAGCCGAATGGTAGAATACTGGGCTAACGTGCCAGAGGAGCAGGGTTCGAATCTTACTGAAACCAGATGTTAAATTATATAAAATTTTGTTTTTTTAAACTATTTAGAATTTATCAATAGTTTATATGGATAACATTTCAATAGTGATCTATCAAAAAAGCATTGATGAAACATCCATATTCATTGATGGGACAGAATTATCAATTTTTATTTAATGTGATATCAATAATTATGGATGTTCCATCCATAGATTTCCCTCCGTGCAATAAAACGAAAAATATTATGAGTGTCAAGTTAGCTAAGCACCCTAATGCAATCGAGTCGGGACAAGGTGGATAATTTGCCGCTATTTTGCCGTGATTTTGCCGGGAAAGAATTAATTTTGCCGTGTAATTTTTTCCCGGAATTGTGGGATGCTTTGCTAACTTGATATCAACTTAGCTAAGCACCCTAATGATGCACGAATTCAAAATAGCGTGTGAGCAGCAGCAGCCGAAGGCGCTCTCACTGTGCGAAATGCAATCTGTTTGCCTTGTAGCACGAAGCTAATCGAGATTTTTTAAAGCGGCGGCGGCTGAGCGCGTCGCGTCAATATTTTCGTTTCCAAAAACTGGATTTTTTCGACCTTTTTCAAAAACCGAGTTTCGAATTGCTCGGAAGGTATTTGTTTCCTTTAGCTCCCTACTACTGAACAACTAGCTAAAATTATAGGAGAGGGCTTAAAAGACGTGTTTTGGTCTCAGGATCACGGATATGGAAGCGCTTTTTTAATTTTTTGTTTCAGTGAAAAGTTATGGTCAAAAAACCGAAAATTTACCCGGGTCCGATACCAAAATTGGGGAAGGATCTTTGGTGTTTATATGCAGGACCCTACGTTTTTAGGGACAGCCTAATGTAATTACAACAAAGATCTCTTCAGGGAAGCAAAATATTAAAAAAGCTAAAGGAAACAAATACCGTTTTCATTAGGGTGATTAGCTAAGTTGACACGAAACTTCGTATATGAAAAAGTCCAAAAACAATTGCCCGGAAAAATTAATTCTTTCCCGGCAAAATCACGGCAAAATATGAAACAAGTCCGGTTTCGATATCTTGTCTCTAACACCGTTTTCATTAGGGTGCTTAGCTAAGTTGACACGAAACTTCGTATATGAAAAAGTCCAAAAATAATTGCCCGGCAAAATTAATTCTTTCCCGGCCGGCAAAATATGAAACAAGTCCGGTTTCGATATCTTGTCTCTAACACCGTTTTCATTAGGGTGCTTAGCTAAGTTGACACGAAACTTCGTATATGAAAAAGTCCAAAAATAATTGCCCGGCAAAATAACGGCAAAATATGAAACAAGTCCGGTTTCGATATCTTGTCTCTAACACCGTTTTCATTAGGGTGCTTAGCTAAGTTGATATCAAGTTAGCAAAGCACCCCAAAATTCCGGGAAAAAATCACCCTGCAAAATTAATTCTTTCCCGGCAAAATCACGGCAAAATAACGGCAATATATGAAACAAGTCCGGTTTCGATATCTTGTCTCTAACACCGTTTTCATTAGGGTGCTTAGCTAAGTTGACAGGAAACTTCGTATATGAAAAAGTCCAAAAATAATTGCCCGGCAATATTAATTATTTCCCGGCAAAATCACGGAAAAATAAAGGCAAAATATGAAACAAGTCCGGTTTCGATATCTTGTCTCTAACAACGTTTTCATTAGGGTGCTTAGCTAAGTTGATATCAAGTTAGCAAAGCACCCCAAAATTCCGGGAAAAAATTACACGGCAAAATTAATTCTTTCCCGGCAAAATCACGGCAAAATAGCGGCAAATTATCCACCTGGTCCCGACTCGATTGCATTAGGGTGCTTAGCTAATTTGACCCTCATAAAAATATTACAATAACATATGTAGAATTATTATATAACAAAAATATGAGTATTATCTGTGTGCCAAGAAGAAAAAATGATAGTTCTACTCATAAACAGCTTTAAAATGATCAATACAAAATTATATTACGTATGCCCACCGGTGGTGCACACGGCCTCTGATGAAAAACTTGTGTGACCGGTGGGTCACATGGCAGCGAACGTGTTAACATCAAGCTAGACCAACCATGAAAAAAAAAATTTTGCCCAATCAAGATGTAAAAACGCAGTTATTTTCTACTTATTTAATGCTAATTTAGTACGCTTTACTTTAATTCATTACACTTGGTATTTTAAAATTACCGAGGGTTTTAAAGTTAACCTAGTCCAACCATCAAACACAGAGCCAAAAATGCCTAATAAAATTAATAAGATTGTCTTCATGATCAGCTTTTGGGCAAAGGGGTAGTCGCAACGGTGCAAACGAAGAAAAAACTGTAGGGAAATCTTTTTGGTTTTAAGAAGAAATTCTTATTAAAAAACTATACATTTAGTACAAAGGTGTAGTTAGATGCTGGCAATTATTAGTATACGATGGCCGGATGGTTAGCAGCTGGGTTTAGCAATCGAAAAATTGTAAGTTCGATTCTCTCTCTTTTTTTCCTAATTAGAAATGTTAAAAAGAAATCTTCTTAAATATATTTATAAGATTTTCCTTTGAAACATTAACAACTCTACACATATCGGTAATTAGAAGCTGGCAATCAAAAGTGAGCGATGGCCTGATGGTTAACAGCTGGGTTTATCATTCCGAAAATTGTAAGTTCGATTCTCGGTGAGGGCAATATCATTTTATTTTTCATTTAAAATATTAAAAAGAAAATCTTCTTAATAAAATTAAAAAGACTGTCTCTACAATAATAAGAAGCACATCTTCCTGAAGAAAATCTATAGAGATATCTTATGACTTTTGTTCTATTTTATTAGGCATTGTTGGCTCTGTGAACAAATTTCAGCCCAATCAAAAAAGGAAAGCGTACTAAATTGCCCAATATTTAATGCTAATTTAATACGCTTTCTCTTTATTTAGTGTTTATAAAAAGAATTAACTTTTGAACAAAGGGTGGGCAAACGAAAATTTTTGTTGGGCAATCCTGGACTGACGATGGGCAAACGATTTAGCAAAAAAAAACATCAAAACCCCAAATTTTTTGTCCGTCAAGTTAGCATTACCACTTTAAAATTTCAAGGTTATCCATAGTGGATTAATTGTCGTTAATTTGTCGAAAATTTGTCGTGGAAAAAGAAATTTTGTCGCTCTTTGTTTTTTAAAAATAACCCCTGGTAATGCTAACTTGACAGTCAAGTTAGCATTACCACCCCGCTAAAACGGGTAAAAATGAAAATTCCAGGATCACACCTAGTGGATTAATTGTCGTTAATTAGTCGTAAATTTGTCGTGGAAAAAGAAATTTAGTCGCTCTTTTTTTTTAAATAACCCGTGACAGTCAAGATAGCATTACCCGCGAAATAGGGAGAAATGAAAAATTTCAAGGTCATATAGGGTAAAATGAAAAATTTCAAGGTCACTCCTAGTGGATTAATTGTCGTTAATTTGTCGTAAATTTTTCGTGGATAAAGAAGTTTTGTCGCTCTTTTTTTTTTTTTAAATAACCCCTGGTAATGCTAACTTGACAGTCAAGTTAGCATTACCACCCCGCTAAAACGGGTAAAAATGAAAATTCCAAGGTCACACCAAGTGGATTAATTGTCGTTAATTTGTCGTAAATTTGTCGTGGTAAAATAAATTTTGTCGCTCTTTTTTTTTAAATAACACGTGATAGTCAAGATAGCATTACCCGCTAAATAGGGTAAAATGAAAAATTTCAAGGTCACTCCTAGTGGATTAATTGTCGTTAATTTGTCGTAAATTTGCCGTGGAAAAAGAAATGTTGTCGCTAACTTGACAGTCAAGTTAGCATTACCAGGGGTTATTTTTAAAAAACAAAGAGCCTCAAAATTTTTTTTTCCACAACAAATTTACTACAAATTAACGACAATTAATCCCCTAGGTGTGACCTTAAAATTTTGAAGTGGTGATGCTAACTTGACGGACATTTTTTTTTAAATAACTTTTGAACAAAGGGTTGGCAAAAGAAAATTTTTGTTGGGCAAACGATGGACAAACGAATGGCTTTTAGTTTTTTTAATTATTCTGACATGGAGGTGCCAACTTCACAGAGCTGAAACACACGTTGCAAAACTTCTCTAGGTTTGTTTATATATATGCAAATATGTTTATAGTAACTGCCTGTCAGCAGGCCGCCAATTGCTGTGAACTGAATATAAATGTTATAATTTACATAAGGGTATTTCCAGCGTTACATACGTTCAATACTGGAAAGTTCTTTTCAATTTGAAAATTCCATTGGATCCTTTTCCGGATAAATCCCTGCAAATTGGTCCGCTTTCATTATCTCCTTCCTAAATATCAACTTAGCGAAGGACCCCAAAATAAGGGCTCTTGGTTTACGTTTTCTTGGAAACCCCCAAATGTACATACATATCTCAAAATACAGATGCCGTTCAAAATACGGATTCCGTATGTGGCATGTCGATTGGGCAACATAAGCAAACATCGGTACCATGAAAAAAATTATGATAAAAGATTTAAAATGTTTACTAATACTACATTTTTAATCCAAAACGTTGACCAAAGGATTTTTATTTGCTCTAATTCCACTACTTTCCACATCTGTATTTTAAGGTAGAGATATGTAATAATGTTTACGCTCTCATATCGGAATGTGTGAATTTCAGCTGGGTATACAATTACATATGACCCGCTTTACAACAGACTCAATTTGATGCGCCAAAACTTTTTTGTTGGCGTAATGCTAATTATTTATTTATATATATTATGTATGTATATATGTAGCTATAGAGTAGAGTATATATGTATATATCGTCGCCCTTATAACGTAATTGTAAAATAAATGAAAATGTTGGAAAGCAAGTTTAAAAATGTATTAAAATAAAAAACTTCATAGAATGGATTCCCGATTATAGAAGCATATTCTAATTTAGCAGTTTTATTCGAAAAAGGGTTCTAATAAAACATCGCTTCAAAAATAATTTAGATCACAGAAGCGTTCCCAAAACGTCCACACCATTACCATACCATTATCAGCCCTCGTTATGGACTTTCCTTTGATATTTTGATGAGGGTGCTAAGCCTAAAAATTAAAATAAGGCCTGATCTCTGTCCGCTGCGACAAAGCTGAGGTTTTTTGAGAACATCGAAAAAAAATTATTTTCGCGCAAGTGTAAATGTACATAAAAACGTTGAAAAAGTTTTTCCAAACATTTAGTGCAGTTTTTCCATTTAACTTATTTCCAAAACAAAAATCAACTCACCGAACACAAGGCGTTTACCTTGGGTAAATTTGAAAAACATTACAAGCACGTTTAGATTTCAAACAATGCAGCCATGAGGTACACAATTTTTTGTTTTAACCACACCAATGCTTGCATTCAGTTGTAGTCAATAATGAAGAAATTGTAGTACGAATTCAAAAATCGGAGTAGGTTTGATTTTGGCTTACATACATTCGTACTTCTGTAAATTTTTGCCCACTCACGGTGGTGGTCTTTGACGTCACAAAAAAATATTTGTTAGCAATGAAAATAATTAAAATTTCTTGCATACATAAATCAGCAACAACTAAAATCCCATGCATATGGGCAAATCCTCAAAACTTTTGATAATGCAAAAAAAAAAAAAGAAACAAAAAAGATAATAGGAGCACACCCTTGAACTTTTGCTGACACTTTTACTTAGGTTATAAGATTATATTTTGACTCTTGTTAATATTCTAAAGGCGCGGGCGTGGAAGTTATTATTTGTACGCAAATTGAACCTTAATTACCAGCGCCACAAAAAAAAAAGTGTCGGGGTTGGGGGATCAAACCACCCTTGCCCTATGTATTTTGACGCGCTGAACACGAATCCGGTGTCCGTTTTGGTCCAGCACTTCTGAACTTTTTCCTAACCTCAAAAAACCAAAAACCACTAAACGTTTGAAAAATTGAAGGTACAAGTAAGCTTTTCACTTTTGAAATATGCATGGATCTTCAACGCGCTTTTTTACGTTCACGGAGGGAAATCTATGGATCGAACATCCATAATTATTGATATCACATTAAACAAAAATTGACATTTCTGTCCCATCAATGAATATGGATGTTTCATCAATGTTTTTTTGATAAATCACTATTGAAATGGTATCCATATAAACTATTGATAAATTCTAAATAGTTTAAAAAAACAAAATTTTATATAATTTGACATCTGGTTTCAGTGAGACTCAAACCATGCTCCTCTGGCACGTTAGCGCAGTATTCTACCATTCGGCTACGGCATATTATACAATTTTTAGAAAAATGTTCAATCATAAGAAATTCAAAAAATTTTGAATTTAAAAAAACCGCTCCAACAAGTTGTAATATTGTTAGAAAATCCATAGTAAAAATTGTTGAACTATTATGATTATGCGTCCCAGAAAAATTTACATTTCGTCCATATATATTAATACGCTGTCTCTACCAATATTACTATGTAGTAAATGTGGATATGGATATACCGACAATAGAAATTCATATCACGCCCATAGATATTGACATGCCGTTCAAACATATTAGTATTCTATCCATAAATAGTACATCATATCGAAATGGTTTACATGTCATTTTACTTTTTATTGGGAGCAAATAATATTTGATAACTCGCTCATTCTGAATGAATATTGCATCAAACTCGGCGCTATCAATAGTGATATTGTCACAACATTCAATGCATTTCTCTCAGTGTTAATCAAACATATTGAATACTAAAGTTTACAATTAACATGGCATGAAAATATCTGTCAGTTTTTGTGTACTAACAAAAAAATTGAATTATTTAAACTATTCACAAACCAAACAGTTGATTTATAGTGGCTGCTGTAAGCATAATATGAACAGCACAGTAATCGGATCACGTGTGCAGGGTTTCTTTTTGAGTTAGCATCAAGTATATTTGTTCATTTTTTTGCTAATTAAAGGGGCGCGCAAGTAAATGGCTTAACTATACCGAAAAATGAAAAGTACAAAAATTTGTTCTCGCATTTTCTTAGCCTTTTAACATTTAAATGGAACGAAGCACGCACGCGATCTTGTAGGTTTAGTTTCAGTATGTAGAAAAATTCTTGAAAAAATAAAGAGTGGGTCGCAATATTGAGAGGCACCTTTAGAAAAAATTAACAGTTCATAAATTTTTGAAAACTCGCACACGTTTTCAAAATTTTTTGATTTTGCGAAATTTTTCCTGGATTTATCAAGTATTATTTCATGCTTCTGAGACATTTGAAATGTTGATTTGTATTCATAAATTTAAAAAAAAAAATACTGAGCCTGTGTAACGATATCGTGTTCCTTGCTATTGGATGATATTATCCGCCTCGCTCGATGTTAAAAGTTTTGAGGATTTGCCCATATATATTGTATGCAATAACAAACTTTCATCAGTGCCGTTCGCCGGCACTGGGCCACATCCCACACAATACAGCTACAAGCAAGCCAAAGAGAGAAAGGCGCTAATAAAACGTGTGGTTTTTGTTTAGTTTTTGCGCGGAAAGTACATTTTCGAATTTTCAAAATGTGTTTGCAAATGTTCAGAACACCAAAGCAGCGAAGTCAAAGTACGCGCTAGTGGTAACAGCAATAAAACATTTCATACACACTTAACCAGCTGGAAACATTTTAAAAAAAATCGAATTTGAAATAGGGGTGAAAAAATTAAAACTATTTAAAAAAAGTATCAGTTGTGAGGTTTTAGCAGTATTTGGAGGATCACAAAATTGTGCCCAAGCGGTTTATACTATTACCATACCATTTCCCTACTACACTGTGTAGGGTTATTTGTATTTAATAATTATATTCCTATTTCCACTTTGTATTGTTATACTTTGAATATTTGTTTGCAAACAATATTATTGAATTTTTAATTTTCAATTTTGATTTGTGAATTTTAAAATATTTTCATTCAGAAGAAAAATATTGGATCATACAAACGATCCTCAATAAAAATTTAATTTATTCTAATAATATTTTATTCATATTATTGAACCTCCACATTGGCGATCCTGCCAACACGGGCTTGAAAAATTGTCGCTTCTATCAGTGCAATATTGATTATTTTGAAGCACATATTGCTGATCAAGCGCATTAATTGGGCAATATCTAGCAAAAGAAGTGCCTATATAGACATTAATTTGTTCGCAGAAACTGAAAATGTCAATTGCGCAAATTTGTAACTTTTCTCAAAAAGAATTATAAATGTGGCAGTTATAAATAAGGAAAAAACCATAGTGAATATAAAGCAAAAAATATATACTAAAACCATATACATATATGAACGTATAAATAAAATAACAAATAGTAAAAATTGAAAACTTTAATGACATTTAAATTTGAAATTTGTTGAAAATTATAAAGATGTGAAATTGCAACGGGTTGAAGGAATACAATTAGAACAACAATAAAAGGATAGAAAATATACAATATCAGTAAATATTTAACAATAATCAAATCTACTACATTATCAACTACAGCAATAACTAAGGATAGAATCAACTATATGCATTTAACAACTAACAACAACTAGTAAAGAAAGAATTAACATTGCTCACTTAATTTTCAACTACAAATAACGAAAAGATTTGGTGAGCTGTATCTTAACGTTTTATTTATTTTAATTTTGATTGATTTCTTTTTATATGTATATGTATAAGTATGTATATACATCGAGGATAATTACATTTTCTTGATTTAAATTTGTAAACGCTCCTTTCCGGACATTTTTCAAACAATATAATTTTTGTATTAAATCAAATAATATTGATTTCGAAAGTTTGTAGTTATTTTAATTAATAATGTTTTATTCACCATCAACCAATACACACACATCTACACCACGAAATCAAGTAAACGATTCGCTTATTGATTTGGATGATGCAACTTATCAAAATGATTTACCAAATCCATATGCGAATCAAAATAACGAAATTTTTGCCACATCTGTGAAACTTCCCCAATTTTGGACTAATTGCCCTGAAGCATGGTTCATCCATGCTGAAATGCAATTTAATAGGAAGAACATAACTCAGGAAGGGACAAAATATGAATATGTCATAACTGCACTTCCGCAGGATGTAATTATGACAATTCTTGACTTTATTCAAAATCCCCCTGAAAGTAACAAATTTTCTGCATTAAAGCAAATTTTGATTGAACGGCACTCATTAAGTGAGAATGCCAAATTAGATCGAGTGTTATCCGATTCCGAGATGGGAGATCGCAAACCTTCTGATTTTTATCGGTCTCTAGTGCTACTCTCTGGAAACAATTTTAGCAAGGAAATCCTTAAAAAACTTTGGATGAGAAAGTTACCAAAAAATTTGAGTATTATTCTTGCTAGTTCGAGTTCAACCGAAATAAATGGACTAATAAAGTTAGCTGATAATATTTGGGAAGCCATTAATAAAAATGAAATAGCTTCAGTTAGCAATTTTCCAAATTCTAAAAGCGAAAATGCGATCATTTCAAATTTGGTTCAAACAACTAGTATTATTTGTAAAAATTTCGAAAAATTATCATTAGAGATCAGTGAAATTAAAAATCAGATGAGCCAAAATTATTCAAGGTCCCGGTCTTCTAGTAGGAATCGTTTTAGAAGTCCTTCTAGATATAGATCAAAATCTCGCGACAACCCAAATTGGCTCTGCAGGTATCACTATAAGTTCGGTAATCAGGCTTGGAAATGCGAACAACCATGTGCTTTTAAGAATAACAATAGTTCGGCAAACTAAAGAATTCCGTTGTTGCAGCGACGAACAACGGGAACTTAGAGATTTCAACTCGTCGCTTATTTGTATTTGACAGAGAGAACAAATTGAGATATCAGTGCTTCCGGTTTCAAAATTTTCATGTTCGAAAAAGTCATCAGATATTATTTTAACGGCTGCTAACGGTTCAACGATTTCGACATACGGTAAAAAACTTTTAAATATAAATTTAGGACTACGTCGCGAATTTCCGTTCACGTTTTTAATAGCAGATATAGCCAAACCAATTATCGGTGCTGATTTTCTGTGTAAATATGGTCTTTTAGTTGATATTAAACGCAAACGCTTAGTAGATCCGGTAACAAGTCTTTCAGTTAACACAATTTCATGTGTTTGTAATGTTTCGCTACCAAAGGTTTTCGCTGTTGATAACAAATTTACAAAGTTATTGAAAGAATTTCCTTCTCTATTTTCTGAACCTGATTATTCACAGCCAGTTAGACATACAACAGTTCACAGACTCGTCACGGACGGAAATTTGCCATTTTCTAAACCAAGGCGTTTAGACCCTATTAAATTTAAAGTAGCTAAAACTGAATTCGATTTTTTAGTAAAGACAGGGATATGTAGGCCCTCCAATTCATCGGTAGCATCTCCACTGCATCTTGTACCCAAGAAGGAATTAAATGACTGGCGTCCTTGTGGAGATTTTCGAAGATTAAACGTTGTAACGATCCCTGACCGTTATCCTTTGCCCCATGTTCATGATTTCAACATGAATCTCAGAAATAAGAAAGTATTTTCGAAGCTAGATTTGGTAAGAGCTTATCACCAAATTCCAATGGCAGAAGAGGATATCTATAAAACTGCAATCACTACGCCTTTTGGCATGTTTGAATTTGTACGAATGCCTTTCGGGCTTAGAAACTCCGCGCAAACTTTTCAACGGTTTATTAATGAAGTAGTTAATGGCTTAGACTTTGTTTTTACATACATTGATGATCTCTTAGTGGCAAGCGAAAATGAGGAACAACATTTCAAAGATCTTCGCGTACTATTCCAGCGCCTCACAGAGTACGGTTTAAATATAAAACCAAGTAAATGTACTTTTGGCGTTACAAATGTTGATTTTTTAGGACATAATATTTCTGAAACGGGAATTAGGCCCTCGGAAGAAAAAGTTTTGGCTATTCGAAATTTTGATCGTCCAAAATCTATTAAGCAGGCACAAAAATTTATTGGTATGGTTAATTATTACCATCGATATATACCAAAATTAGCAGAGTTTACGACAGTTATATATGATTTAATTAATAGGACAAATAAGAGGAGAGACAAGATTTTAATTTGGGACGATATATCTAATAAAGCCTTCGAATGCATTAGAGAAAAGTTTGCATCTGCGATATTGTTAAATCATTATAACAAAGATGCAAAACTTTCTTTAAATGTAGATGCATCCAATACGGCAATAGGTGGTGTCATACATCAAACGTTTAACAATAAATCAGAACCGCTTGCATTCTTTTCAAAGAAACTGTCTTCATCCGAAATTAAATATAGTGCATTTGATAGGGAACTATTAGCTATTTATTTGAACATTAAACATTTTCGTTACCTTCTAGAAGGACGTCAATTCACAGTTTTTACAGATCACAAGCCTCTAGTATTTGCTTTAAATTCAAAAACAGAACGCAGTCCAAGACAAACAGTTTACGAATGATATTAGGTATATTAAAGGACAGGAAAATGTTGTAGCTGACACATTATCTCGTGCGTTTGAAGTAGAAGCGATTAATAATTCAGATATTAATTTCAAAATTTTACAAAGTGAACAACAACAAGACAGTGAACTAGGCAAACTTACCTCAGAGCAAACATTTCTAAATTTGAAACTAATAAAAATTCCTGTTCTTAACTTTAATATATGGTGTGAAGTGTCAGGAGAAAGTCCTAGGCCTTTCATTCCAAACAATTTAAGAAAAATTATATTTGATATGTTGCATGGAATTTCACATCCTGGTAGTAGAGCTACGCGTCGTTTGATAGTTAAGAAATATTTTTGGCCCAAAATGAATAAAGACATCAATACTTGGTCCAAAGAATGTATAAGTTGCCAAAAATCGAAAGTACATCGTCATACAAAATCTCCAGTTATTAAAATTCCAATTCCAAAAACTAGATTTGAACACATTCATTTAGATATTGTCGGACCCTTGCCTGTTTCGAAGGGATATCGTTACATATTAACTATAATTGATAGATTTACTCGGTGGCCAGAGGCATTCGCGCTAAGAGACATTTCTGCAGTTACAGTTGTAAATACATTTTTTTAAAGAATATATTTCACGTTTTGGGGTTCCTTTGGAAATAACAACGGACCAGGGCTCCCAGTTTACTTCAAACTTGTTCTCAGAATTAACGAAACTTCTTGGAAGTCATCAAATAACAACTTCCCCCTATCATCCCCAAGCTAATGGAATGGTAGAACGCTTCCATAGGCAGCTTAAATCTTCAATAATGGCTAGGAATGGGTCCAGCGATTGGTATGAAGAGTTACCGATAGTGCTTATGGGTTTGCGATCAACTTTTAAGGAAGATATTTCGGCAACACCAGCTGAAATGGTTTATGGCCAAAATTTAAGACTACCTGGTGAATTGTTTGTCTCAACTACAGAGAATGTAACTTCAGCGGATGTTTTAAGTAGTTTGCGTGAACATTTTAAAAATTTTAAATCAAATCTAGAACATCATCAAAATTCGAGTGGTATTTTTGTTCCAAAAGATTTACAAGATTGTCATTTTGTTTTTGTACGGGTGTTAAACAAACATTCCTTACAGCATCCGTATGAGGGGCCTTATAGAGTTATTGAAAAAGATATTAAAAACTTTAAAATTCAGATAAACAATGAAGTTAAATCCATTCCTATTGATCGTTTAAAACCAGCAAGGGTTGATAAAACACAGATACCTAACACAAAAACAAAAAAGAAAGTTACTTTTAATTGATTTAACGTTAAATCTCCGGAAGGGGGAGTATTGTAGGGTTATTTGTATTTAATAATTATATTCCTATTTCCACTTTGTATTGTTATACTTTGAATATTTGTTTGCAAACAATATTATTGAATTTTTAATTTTCAATTTTGATTTGTGAATTTTAAAATATTTTCATTCAGAAGAAAAATATTGGATCATACAAACGATCCTCAATAAAAATTTAATTTATTCTAATAATATTTTATTCATATTATTGAACCTCCACACACTGTGACACAAAATGAGGGGTCATCTCTCCGTAATTGAAACCATTTGGAGATGAAACTTTAGCCCTCCTATATCAAAACCCCATACTGGGTTTTTGACCTATAGGTCTGGTTTCTTTGTTATTTTTATTCAAAGTTGGTAACCCTGTGTATGAAAAAATTGATTAAAATTTGACCAAGGCAAGGGCTAGGGCAGGAACCTTGACCGTTGGTGCGAAGGCTTAAGCTGACCCCCACACACAGAAAAATTTCTCACATTTTTAGTTAACATGAATCATGTTGAATCAACATGAACCACTCATGTACGTAAAGCAAAAACAATTTCGGAAAATCAACATGAACATTTTAACATGAAGCTTATGGTTGAAATAACATGAAATAAACCATCGGAGTTATAATTATCAATCTTGATAAAAAACCAAATATTTGTATCAAATATTTTGAATTCTGCTTAAAAAATAATAATTTGAAATTAATTTTAATAAAATACAACTGGTTTTTTACGCAAAATTCAAAATACTTGATAAAAAAATTTGTATCTTGACAATTTAACAAGAATATAGAATCGAGGTGTTAGTCTACTTAAAAAAAAGAAATTGCATTATGGGAAAGTCGAGTTTCATAGATTTTCGGAACATTGTTGTTGATTTTCGGAAAAAGGTGTTAAAATTCAAAAAATGGACGGAAGCGCCCTCTGGCGGACGTCAAAATTAAAAATCAATACCAGAAATGGATTTATCAACCCTAAAAACCCCCAGATGCACATATAGAATGTTTTTTTATTGTTTTCAATACAGCTTTTCTACAAGTGAACCACGTAAAAATAAAGATAAAATCCAAAAAGGACGTAAGCGCTCTCTGGCGGACGTAAAAAGAAAAAACTAATGTCAGAAATGGATTTATCGACCCCAAAAACCCCCAGATACATATATAGAATGATTTTTTTCTAGTTTTCAATACAGCTTTTCAACGAGTGAATTACTTAAAACAAAAAAATAAAAAAAAAATACAAAAATAAAAGGACGGAAACGCCCTCTGGCGGACGTGAAAAAAAATGAATGTCGGAAATGGGTTTATCGACACAAAAAAACCCCCAAATGCATATATAGAATGAATTTTTTTAGTTTTCAACACAGCTTTTTAACAAGTGAATCACTTTTTTAAGAAAAAAAAAAATACGTTTGAAAAATCCGCTAGCTCGAAATTCATGTTAGACCTATAGTTTCTTCGGCAAAAATGCTTGAAATTATCCAATTAACCACAATCGCCATGGGCCTCGGATGCAAAAAAAATCGACCCGCTCTAATGTATATGTATGTACATATGTGTACTTTTATTATTTAAAATGATGATCGTGTTAATTTCACATGATGATCGTGTTAATTTAACATGATAGATCGTGTTAATTTAACATGGTAGATGGTGTTGATTTAACATGATGATCGTATTAATTTAACATGATAGATCGTGTTGACTTAACAATAAAAACATGTTGAATTACCATGACAGATCGTCTTAATAAATTGTACAAGCATTATATTCTTTCCTACCTGATAAATGAATTAACTAAATAAAAATTATTTAAAAAAATCAAAAACAAGGTGTTTTATTTTAAGGGTTAATTTAACAATAAAAACCTGTTAAATTAACATGATAGATCGTGTTAATTTAACAATAAAATAATGTTAAATTAACATGATAGATCGTGTTGATTTAACATAACATATCGTGTCAATTTCACATGATAGATCGTGTAAATTTAACAGGACGAAAGTGTTATTTCAACATAGTATAGTGTTAATTTGACATGTCTGATCGTGTTGATTTAACAAGAAAAATAAAGTTGTATCAACAGGAAATCATGTGTATTCAAACCTTTGTGATCATGTTAAATTCACACTGTTCCTTCATGTTGATTTAACATGTAGGAACAGTGAAAAAGTAGCTTCATGTTAGAACAACATAATAACCTGAAAAAGTGTTAAAAAAGTGTTGATTCAACATGAAAATTATTCTGCGTGCATGTGCCAGGAAAGCCACGCGATAGAACGACGCAAGTGCTATCATTTCTGCCGTTCTACCCGTGGCTGAGCGATGGTGGTCAGTGACCAAGAACTGCCAAATCTCCCTTAACCACTCCCCGACGTCCTCCCCGTCCCACCCTTCCTGACCCAAATCCCCCTCCCTTACCCATGCTGAAAAGCCCTACCAGAGAGAAGAAAATACGAAACAGAGAGGGAAAAAGAGCCCTATCGCAATATAAGGCGCCGCTAAAAATCGTACAGCGCTTGGGAGCCGTGGTCGAACCTACCGACCGGGAAAGCGAGCGTCTGGAATGGGCCCGTGAGGCAGTTGCCGCAGGTCGGAAGTATTTCGATAGGCCGGATTTCGTCGCTAGTAGCTCTAGATACCGTAATAGTATTGAGGAGCAACAGCTTAGCGGCAGCCAGAAAAGGCAGCGTTCAGCCGAGGGCGTGAAGTCAGACCACAAGCGGCGGAGAGATGACCCTAGGCCATCTACCTCCAGGGCTGCGAGACAGACTACTCGTTCCGACACGGCAAGGAGCAGCCGCTATAGCCGGACAGTCGGCGAAAAACCGACTACATCTGGGGCGGCGAATGTAAGTAGCCGCTATAGCCAGGCAGTCGGTGAAAAACCGACAACATCCGGGGCGGCGAGCGCGAAATACGAAGGTAAAAAGCCAATGGGAGATAACGTAGAGACTCCGGCTTCAAAGCTAAGTCAAGTGGCAAAGCGGCACCTAACGGTGGCGCTGCTTGATCGTAGTGATCTCTACGGACAGATGTCCACTGACAGGTGGCGATCTGTAGAGAGGGAGCTGCTGAGTGCCATAATAATGAGCCGAATAAGCCATTACCCAGCTTCGATGCAGCGGGCTGGTACAATGGGGTGAAGCTCATCATCGTGCCAAACCTCCAGAAGCAAAACAGCGCTAGGTTCGAGGTGGTGGAGAGAGCACTGATCCCGTCGATACCGAAAGCTAAGGTATGGATCCCGGGGGTGGTGAAGTCGGATGATGCGCTGGGCTTGCTGCAGCGCCAAAACCCGAATATACCGACTCGGGACTGGAAGGTACTTCACGTATCTAGGCCGACGGAGGAGGGCCAGTGTTATTTCCTCCAAATCAACCAGGAGGCGGAGGATATGTTGTACCCAGAGTTCGGAAAGAACGGTCGAAAAAGGCCTCAGCTGCTCTGTATATCTGTAAGAGGATGCTGGGCTGCACTTGGGGCCTTTCGCCTGCCTTGTGCTATTGGGTCTTCAACGCGTTTGTAAGACCGATTTTATTCCATGGGGCCCTTGTATGGTGGACCGCCCTAACGAAGAAAACGTATATGAAGTCAATAGAGAGAGTGTATAGAATATCTATGATTAGCATAACGGGGGCGCTTAAAACCACACCTACAGCCGCGTTACACGCCATTCTGCATCTACCGCCTGCAGACCTAACGGCGAAGAACATAGCGTTAACAACTGCAACCAGGCTATATGCCACGGGGCAGTTTGAGTGCAGATCATTTGGCCACAGTAGTATAGCGTCTTCTTTGACAAGACGAATAGACTACACGGACCCTTGCCTGCGCTTCGAAGAGGTTCTGGAAGCCACTATAGAGGAGGAGGGCTGGAGGAGAGGTGCAGAAATGACGGAAAACACGGTACATATATATATATACAGATGGTTCCAAAATGACGGAAGGAGTAGGAGCCGCAGTGTACTGCAATGAGTTGGGGATCACTAAATCATTGAAACTACTAGATCATTGCAGTATATTCCAGGAGGAAGTTATAGCCATTAAAGTGGGTGCAGAAATAGCTGTAGATAGTCTAGCGCTGAGAGAGCGGTGAATTTCTACGTTGACAGTCAGGCGGCTATCAAAGCCATTACCTCAAATAGTAGCGCGTCTCACAGCGTACTGGAATGCAAAAGAAGACTTGAAAAACTTAGTACAGAACATAGTGTACATATCTACTGGACTCCAGGTCACAAAGGTATAGAGGGAAACGAGAAAGCTGATGAGCTAGCAAAGAGTGGAGTGGCACTAGATGCGAACAACACTATTGACGTACCAATTCCACTAAGGGAATCAAAGCGAAAGTGCGATTTACACATGGTTAAACAAGCAGATAAGGCATGGAAAAAAGTGCAAGGCTGTAAAATCTCTAAAATCATGTGTAAATCGTACGATGGCATTAATTTTCACCTAAGTCTTACGATAGGTGTCGCTGTCATACAATTTGTCTTATTTTTGATAATTTTTCTTGCAAAAATAGTATTAAAATTGATTTTAAAAGGGAAATATAAATATTTCAAGCCTGTATTCATAGTAGGATTTAGTAGTGGGGCAGTATCAGTTGTTGATACAAATAATATAAGTACCATACTTAGTAGTGTGGGGGCCGAACCCTCCCCCAGCCCCATTACTAAATCCTACTATGAATACAGAGTTCAAATATTTATATTTCCATTTTAAAAGCAATTTTTACACGATTTGTGCATGAAAAACTATCAAAAATAAGACAAATTGTATGACAGCGCCACCTATCGTGAAACTTAGGTAAAAATGAATGTCAAAAATTAGTTTTTCGATCCAAAAAACAGCGATATGCAATAAAACATCTAAAATAGCTTCATTTGATCAAGTTTTAATAAAATTTTTGTGTATACATGGTTACCAACTTTGAATAAAAATAACAAAGAAACCAGACCTATAGGCCAAAAACCCAGTATGAGGTTTTGATATGGGAGGGCTAAAGTTTCATTTCCAATTGGTTTCATCACTTACGTAGAATCTTGTTGCACAGTACTATTAGCATACCATTGACATATACCATATCATAACCGTATCAATATTATACCGTTCTAATGATCTAGAAAAAAATGCCACACAAGAAAACGGAAGAGAACTCAAATGAGGTCTAGCATCACAATGCAAGTGATTTCAATCATAAGAATAATCGAGAGTCCATCGACAACAAGGCGTATTTCAGTGGCAAAATTAAGCCCAATGAATTCTTTTTTGCATTCTAGTTTTAAAATCCTTAATTTTTGGCATCTTATGCTTCTCACTCAATGGTAATATTAAGGAAAAACAGACGCTATTGTGGTAAATTTTTTCCGTTCGACTTTGTTCCGAAAATCAGAACATCCGGTAATAATTGCATACTTTTAGACGGTAAACCTTTCTACCATTTCCTGCTGGTTATATTTCGTGACCTCGAAGCAACAGGTATAACAAAATATTAATGTATGTGTACAAATTATCGATTCAACTTTTGTCGTCCCCCAACGTTAGTCCTATTTTACACCAGGAAATTGTTGAATTTAACTCTGCTGGCGTTCTCTTTTGTGTTTTCTATTCGTGTCTACACTTGTAAATTTTTCTTGAAAGCAATTATGAAACAAAATACGGGCGAACAAGGAGGAATGAAAGAGATAGCAAGAAAAACTTGAAACGAGTTGACGGTACGCTTTCAAGTGTACTCTTTCCCTCTCTTCTCACCCCTTTGCCTATTCCGCGGCAGAGTTGAATATTTCGGCTTACTTCTTACTTTTTCTTCTCTACAAACAAGGGACCAAAGTTTTTATACCAATTCATGTTCATAAAAGTATATAACTAAGATGTTTTGTTTATTAGGAAGTTAAGTCGATAAAAAACCTGAAGTCTGAACTGCGTCTCGACTGAAATAGTCGACTTCATATATTGTCATATTGACGTCAAACTCATTTTTTTTTTTGTTACTGTAAAAAAAATTAATTTTGCCGATTTATTTTCTCACTTGGGTCAAAATTTCTGAAGTGTATCAAGATTTTTCGACTGTGCAGTTTTTTTATTAATTTGCTAAAGCTGTTGAACTTTTATTTATAACTCACTCGAGATTTAGAAGTCTTGGGATCGATACGGACTGTTGGCATTTTTTTCTTATGGTGTATCCAATGTCTCCACCAAAAATTAACTCTGTCGAAGCCATTGTTGAGTTACAACAATTGCTAAAAACAACCTCACTAATAGTTACTATTTTACAGGATTCCGAAAATTCTATCACTTTGAGCGATCTTGGATAAGTCAGCAAAAAACCTAAAGTCATGCTTCGTTTCGTTGCCATAGCAAATATTGTATCTTTAAAAATAAGATAAAATTCTAAATATTTCGTATACAAAAAATAATTTGCCAAAAAAATCTATAAAGTACATCCGGTTTTCGGGAAGAAATTTAAATGAAAAATTAAACTGAAATTATGGATTTCATATAAAATCTGGCAGCGAGTAAAATCAATTTTCACTTAAATGGCTACGAGGAAAAAAATTAATACCTTTTTACGCCGGATATCACACGTATTTGGAAATTTCGATTAAAAATTAAAAAAAAATTAATAAAATAAATGGAAAGACGTCTGTGGATGACTTTTAGTTGTATGAGAGGCACCGCATATCACTCACGGTGGGTTTTAAGCATGTTTTACTAAAAGGTGAATGTCCCTCCATTTTTTCTATTGAATTCTCAAATATGCATTAAAATAAGATGCTATGTTGAGTTTCAGCATTTTTCCCCGAGCTCTTTTTTAAAAAGCTCATTTAAAATACCAATTTTAGTCAAAATTTTAAGTTTTTTGCATTTTTCTCGAAAATGGTTAGTTTTCTTTGAAAACTACCTGAGATAAAGTTGTAGACCTCTACAAAAATGTTTCGAACAGTTTTTCTCTAGGAGTCACCAGTTCTGAGATATCGCGATTGCAAAACTAAATCTATACATTATATTCACATAAATGCCACGTATAGACTTTTCCGGATTTTTCTCGAAAACAGTTATATGTATCGAAAAATTTTTTTTACCGGTTGTTCCTCACGAAGTTCCTCATCGACAATGAAAATAGTTATATTTGTAAACCCAATAGTACTCTAGCTAGAGCCAAATATACTCCATTCATGATATCAAAAACTATAGTGATTGAAGATGCAGTGAAATAACGCCCGCCAAAAAAAGGAAACAGCGCCCGCGGGCGTTATTTCTTTTTTTTTTTGGAAATAACGCCCGCTTTCAAAAGTAAATAGCCCTGTGTGGAAATTTCAATTAAATCGTACATTTAGAATCGCATATACTTTCCAAACTACTAAGTTGAATTTCAAAAACAACCCTGGGCTACACCATGCCAAGTCCTTTTGCGTTGTACACCCTTCTGCGTAGGCGGCCTTCGGCCGCGCTTAAACAAAATAACCCTGGGCCACGCCAGCGGGCGTTATTTCTAATTAAAAAGAAATAGTGCCCGCGGGCGTTATTTCTCTTTCAAAAGGAAATAACTCCCGTTATCAAAAAGAAATAACGCCCGTGGGCATAGCCTTAAGCTCTGTGAAGTTGGCACCTTCATCTCAGAATTAAAAAAAAAAAAACATATAGCATTCGTTTGTCCATCGTTTGTCCAGAAAAAATTTTCGTTTGTCCACCCCTAGTAAAAAAGTTATTTCGAAAAAAAAAATTCGGTGTGAAGTTGGCACCTCCTTGTCGGAATTTTTAAAAAAAACCAAATGTCATTCGTTTGTCCATCGTTTGTTTCAAAAAAAAGTTTATATTAAAAACCCAAAAAATTTGATTTTTAAAGTTTTTTTTTGGCTTAATTGTTTGTCCACGGTTGACCATGATTGTCCAACAAAAATTTTCGATTGTCCACCTTTTGTTCAAAAGTTATTTAAAAAAAAAAAAAATGTTGTGAAGTTGGCACTTCCATCTCTGAATAATTAAAAAAACTAAATGTCATTCGTTTGTCCATCGTTTGTCCACGTGTGTCCAGGAAAAATTTTCGTTTTTCCACCCTTAGTAAAAAAGTTATTACAAAAAATAGTTTTTATTGAAAAAACAAAAATGTTGATTTTTGAAGTTTTTTTTTGTTTAATCGTTTGTCCGCCGTTTGTCCAGGATTGTCCAACAAAAATTTTCGTTTGTCCACCCTTTGTTCAAAAGTTATTTAAAAAACAAAATTTTTTTGTGAAGTTGGCACCTGCACTCTGAATAATTAAAAAAACTAAATGTCATTCGTTTGTCCAATCGAAAATTTTTGTTGGACAATCATGGTCAAACGGTGGACAAACGATTAAGCCAAAAAAAACTTTAAAAATCAAATTTTATGGGTTTTTAATATAAACTTTTTTTTAAATAACTCTTTTACTAGGGGTGAACAAACGAAAATTTTTCCTGGACAAACATGGACAAACGATGGACGAACGAAAGACATTTGATTTTTTTTAAAATTCCGACATGGAGGTGCCAACTTCACACCGGATTTTTTTTTTTCGAAATAGCTTTTTTAAACGCATAGTGCTCTGCTAGCTTAAGCATCGTTTTTTGGGAAAAGTTGAAGAGCACATTTTTTGGGATTAGAGCACTTGATTACAACATAATGAGCACATAATTTTCCACATGTTACTTTTATGTTCTGCTAACATTGCTCTGCTAGCTTTAAGGGCCTGAATTAATTACCATTCTGAAAGGTACTGAATTCGCCATACAAAATAACTTCAAAAATGTACCAACACTTACTGACAGCTTAAGCAGTATTTTAGCAATAAAAAACAACGAAAACAACAATCAGTTAACTAATTCAAGAAATCTTAGAAACAGTGAATTCATCAGTAATAGATAAATTAGAAATACACTATATTCCGGCTCATAACAGCATTTCATCAAATGAAAAAGCCGACGAAGCGGCGAAATATGCAAGCTAGAATGGCGAAAGAATTAGAATACCATGGACTATTAAAGATGCTACAAATGAAATAAATAAAAAATCGAATTCTAGAAAAATGGGAAATGGCTTACAAAAATAAAATAACCAATAAAGGAAAAGAATATGGTCAAATCCATCCCGAGTTAATAAATAAACCATGGTTCAACAAAAAAAATATTAGATTACAACCTACGGAATAAAAAGCATTAACAGAATGCTAACAAATCACACTTTCGGCAAAGAAACACTACACAAAATGAAGATATATTTTATTTTCAAAATAATGAATACGAAATTTATAATAGTTACCTCTGAAAATACAAACTACATCATATTCCATTGTAACAAATACTCAAATATTAGAAACAAATATCCAATATTAGAAACAAATATCCAATATTAGAAACAAATATCCAATATTACAAAATCACACATCCGTGATCGATGTAAAAAAAAAACTACGGTGACAGAGCATACAAGACCTTCTCTAGTTACTTGAAAGAAATTACATTGTACCTATAATAAACATATGAATACATAATATAGCTATACGGTGGCCAAATAAATCTTCACACTCTACTACTACGTAAAAATAATGAAGTAACTTTAAACCAATAAAAAAAAGTAGCACTCGGTGTCAAAACTCACTCCATTAGATTTCTAGGTTGCCGCTTTTATAGTTTAAATTAGTTTTTGACCAAGAATCTTCCCGGTTTGGTATTTTGCGGCTTCATCATATGCGATATAATTTTTTAATCAGACAATTGTATGGGGTTCAAATGCTGTGCTTGGCCCGCAAATGGTTAATACGCTTGCTTACAAATTTTTTAAGGAAACACTCCAAAAAAACAAAATATTTCAGTTGTCAATTCTACCTTCTTAAATTTGCCTTGGTGGGAACCATTGTTTTAAACTGAACAGTTTTAATATTAACCATCTTTGTAATTTTTTTTAATCTATTAAGTATAAGATTTGAACTTTGGATATTAGAAATTTAACATACAAGTATAGAATTTAAACTTTTAAGATTAAATTTTGAAACATTTTGTAACTGAACGCAATTCTCCCGTGACACAACAAAACCAAGTAACTAGTTTTTTCAAAATGTTGGGAAATTAAGGATTTGCGTAGCAGCCCATATCTTCCTCAAATATCAATTTTTGTATACAACTTTTTTAATTATGAAAAGATAAGACCCCAAAGTTTTTTTATTCACATGTGCAGAAAATTTTTTTGACGTAGTTATGGATTTATTGACCACGATAAACAGTTACAGAGTTTTTAAAAAACACGATTTTTTCCTTTCATACAAGAAAAATTTTGTGTAAGAACAAAACCAAGCAACTTCCAAGTAACTTTGATTTTAGTTTGATACGATTTTTGGCTTTCATACAAAAAAAATGTTTGTGTAACGACAAAAACAAGCAAGTTGATAGTTACTTGGGTTTGTTGTACACTTTCATATAAAAACGAGATTGCATGCCGGTAGCAAATCCTTTTTATATTTTGGATCTCACACTAAATTTTCCTTGTTTATCTCATCGATAGTGGAAATCCAAAGGAGAAACACTCTTGCCAACAAGTGTTACTACGGAGTAAGTAGGCAATTGAGAAGTAAAGTCCTCTCTCGACAGACGAAGATCACGCTATATACATAAGTCTCTTATCATATGAGTCCTAATGTACGGCTCGGAATCATGGGCAGTGTCAAGAGAAGATGAGATGGTCCTTGGAGTATTTGAGAGAAAAGTTCTCCGCAAGATTTGTGGTCCTTCCTGTGATGCCAACGGCGAGTATCGAAGGAAATTTAACGATGAGCTGTACGAGCTCTACGCAGAACTGACCATATTGTAGCGAATTAAAGCCCAAAAGCTCCGCTGGCTGGGTCATGTTATGGGAATGGACAAGCAAGCTCCAGCTCAGAAGGTTTTCCTATCGACACCCGAATTGGGCAGCAGAAGAAAGGGGCGACCTCGACTGAAATGGAAAAAGGAAAGATTGGCGTGGTTTGATACGAAGCGACCAAAATTGCCTTGGCTTTTAATCGCAAATAAATAATGATGAAACCTGGTTGATATATATATTCTAGATTCTCACCATGAGGCAAACCAAGATTACACCTCCCGGATAGTGGGCTGCCCTTGAGGAAACAGAAGCTCTTGGCCTGCGTCTGACTCAAGACTAAAAAGTTCTCTTGCACTACACACAGAAAAATTTCTTACATTTTTAGTTAACATGATTCATGTTAAATCAACATGAACACCTCTTGTACGTAAAACAAAAACAATTTCGGAAAATCAACACGAACATTTTAACATGAAGCGTATGGTTAAAATAACATGAAATACTTCTGCATTAGAATTACATTAGTGTGTATCCCTTACACTAAATTCGGTTTGTTTTAACATGAACAAGTGTTGTTTTCGAGCATCATCTGTTCCCCATCAAAGCTTGTGAACAGAATTGTTCTCAAAAGAACAGAATTTAAGTCAGTGTGTAGATACCGACTTGATGAAAAGTTGTATATATTATAAATAATTAATATATAGTGAAATTTATAGTTTCTTAACTTGCGAATAAGTTGTGAAGTTTTGCAAAAAGTTTTGGGTAAGTAATTTGTGTTGTTTTTCATATTTTGTAAACGCTTCCTGCTAAAACACGTCCAAAAATGTCGGGCTGGGTTAAAAACAACGCGCACTATACATAAATACCATGGAAGCGCTTTAGGATTATGGATACCGGGTAGAAAAGGCGTCGTTTGATACTTATCCCTACATTAATTGGACGTGTGCTACCAGTTTTAAAATCGCTTGGATAATTTAAAGAGCTTTCAATGAAACAATTTTTATTTAATTTTCAGATTGGGGCTTGTTGCTGTTTTCGATGCAGAAGTTGCCAATGATTGGATTAAAATAAGTATATGTATATGTATGTACATATGTGTACTTTTATTATTTAAAATGATGATCGTGTTAATTTAACATGATGGTGTTAATTTAACATGATAGATCGTGTTAATTACCATGATGATCGTGTTAATTTAACATGATAGATCGTGTTAATTTAACATGATGATCGTGTTAATTTAACCTGATAGATCGTGTTAATTTAACAATAAAAACATGTTGAATTAACATGACAGATCGTGTTAATAAATTATACAAGCATTATATTCTTTCATACCTGAAAATATGTATGTTAAAGGTTTTCGATAAATGAATTAACTAAATAAAAATTATTAAAAAAAATCAAAAACAAGGTGTTTTATTTTAAGGGTTAATTTAACAATAAAATCCTGTTAAATTAACATGATAGATCGTGTTAATTTAACAATAAAATCCTGTTAAATTAACATGATAGATCGTGTTGATTTAACATAACATATCATGTCAATTTCACATGATAGATCGTGTAAATTTAACAGGACGAGAGTGTTATTTAAACATAGTATAGTGTTAATTTAACATGTCTGATCATGTTGATTTAACAAGAAAAATAATGTTGTATCAACAGGAAATCATGTTGATTCAAACCTTTGTGATCATGTTAAATTCACACTGTTCCTTCATGTTGATTTAACATGTAGGAACAGTGAAACAGTAGCTTCATGTTAGAACAACATGAGCGATAGTGTTGAAAAATAATAACCTGAAAAAGTGTTAAAAAAGTGTTGATTCAACATAAAAATTATTCTGCGTGTACCATTACTTTCAGATATAGTATAAAAAAGCCCTTACTTCCCTGCAAAATGTGTTCTGGTTCGCCATCTGATGCTGGGCTGAAATCACATAATACTCCCTAGCTTTATCCCTGCAATAATTTTAAAATTATCTCAAATACTTATCTTATAGCAATAAGATAAATCAAAAATCGTTAAAAGTTACTTGGTTTTGTGAAATAATCACATACATTTTTTGAGGAAATTCAAATAATTCTTGATTAGCAACTGAGTTTTAATGGTTTTTGCATTAATAGGAGATCGAAACTAAATCAGAAACTTAGAGTGACGATAAGAAATTGATTTCTAATCATTTTTTGTAAAAAAGCCTAGTATTTGTTGTAAAATTTTCAGTTATTAAATAAAGAACACGAGTTACTTGGTTTTGTTGTGAAATAAATTCTTGATTCAGTGCATTTTAAGTTACTTGGTTTTATAACTTTTTTAGTTTAAGGTACTTAGAAACAAGATAGGAAGAAACGGATCGATGTCCCTGATAGATTTTTTTAACAGGATTCCGAAAATTCGTAGAACGTCGAAACCAAGTAACTGACACTTTCTTGGTTCTGTGATGTCACGGGAGAATTATTCTCTTTACGTATAAATTCCGTTTCGAATTAAAACTTCTTGATTTCATTAGGAAACCTTCAAGTCTAAATTTAAAACTTTTTTCCGACTGAAGAACTGTCTCTCTCTTTGGCTTGGTTGGGTTTTTAATATAAACCAAAAATTATTGAAATCAATTGTAGAAAATTTAGTGGTTTAAAATATTCCAAAACAAGGTTTAAAAATTGCGAACGGGCGCAACCCGCAGTGTATGGCAACAATATCGTGAGGCAAAGAAGGAAGAGAGACGCCTTTTCAGAAAAAAGAAAAGTGAGGCCGAAAGGCGTGAGTGTGAGGAGCTTGAGATGCTGGCTGGCAGGAATGATGCCCGAAAATTCTATGAAAAGATCCGGCGGATGACGGAAGGTTTTAAGACCGGGGCAAGCTCCTGTAAGGACAATAATGGCGACCTGGTAACCGACGTTCAAAGTGTACTTAAATTATGGAGGGAGCACTTCTCCTCACTGCTAAATTGCGAGGGAGACGTCGAACCCGATACCCCAATCCCTGACGATGGAAAAGTCGTCCCACCACCTGACTATGATGAAGTGAGGATAGCTATATCATCATCATCATTTATTGGCGCTTAACCGCCTAAGCGATTTTGGCCGTCGCCTATCAAAGCACGCCAGTCATTCCTTTTTAGCGATAACTGACGCCAATTGGAAACCCCAAGGGAGTTCAAGTCATCCTCCACCTGTTGTTTCCATCTCAGTCGAGGCCTCCCCCTTCCTCTGCTGCCGAATTCGGGTGACGATTGGAAAACCTTCTGGGCTGGAGCTTCTTTGTCCATTCGCATGACGTGACCCAGCCAGCGGAGCCTTTGGGCTTTAATTCGCTGGACTATGGTCAGATCTGCGTAAAGCTCGTACAGCTCATCGTTAAATCTCCTTCGATACTCGCCGTCGGCATCACGGGAAGGACCATAAATCTTCCGGAGAACTTTTCTCTCAAATACTCCAAGGGCCATCTCATCTTCTCTTGACATTGTCCATGAATCTGAGCCATACATCAGGACAGGTATGATGAGAGACTTATAGAGCGTGATCTTTGTTCTTCGAGAGAGGACTTTACTTCTCAATTGCCTACTCAGTCCAAAGTAGCACTTGTTCGCAAGAGTGATTCTCCGTTGGATTTCTAGACTGATATTATTTTCGGTGTTAATGCTGGTTCCCAAATAGACGAAGTCCCTCACAGTTTCAAATTTGTAACTATCAACAGTGACGTGGCTGCCAAGGCGCAGGTGCGCCGATTCTTTCTTTGATGACAGCAAATACTTCGTCTTGTCCTCGTTGACCGCAAGACCCACTTTTTTCGCTTCTTTATCCAGTCCAGAGAAGGCAGCGCTTACGGCGCGGTTGTTAAGGCCAATGATATCAATATCATCGGCATACGCCAGCAATTGCACGCTCTTGTAATAGATTGTACCATTGCGGTTTAGCTCTGCTGCTCGAATTATCTTCTCCAGCATCAGGTTGAAGAAATCGCACGAAAGGGAGTCGCCCTGTCTGAAGCCTCGTTTGGTTTCAAATGGCTCAGAGAGGTCCTTCCCGACTCTGACGGAGCTGTTAGTATTGCTCAACGTCAGTTGGCAAAGCCGTATAAGCTTTGCAGGGAAGTCAAATTCAGACATGGCGGCATACAGGCAACTCCTTTTTGCACTGTCAAAAGCGGCTTTGAAATCGACAAAGAGATGGTGTGTGTCGATTCTTCTATCATGGGTCTTCTCCAGGATTTGGCGTATCGTGAAAATCTGGTCGATGGTAGACTTACCAGGTCTAAAGCCACACTGATAAGGTCCAATCAGCTTGTCTACGATGGGCTTCAGTCTTTCACACAATACGCTAGAAAGAACCTTATATGCGATATTAAGAAGGCTGATTCCGCGGTAGTTGGTGCGGTTAGCGGGATCGCCTTTCTTGTGGATTGGGCAGAGCACACTTAAATTCCAATCTGGAGGCATGCACTCGTCTGACCATATTCTGCATAAGAGCTGATGCATGCTTTTTACCAGCTCTTCGCCTCCGTGTTTGAACAGCTCGGCGGGTAGACCGTCTTTTCCAGGCGCTTTGTTGTTTTTGAGCCGGGATATAGCTATCCTCACTTCATCATAGTCAGGTGGTGGGACGACTTTTCCATCGTCAGGGATTGGGGTATCGGGTTCGACGTCTCCCTCGCAATTTAGCAGTGAGGAGAAGTGCTCCCTCCATAATTTAAGTACACTCTGTACGTCGGTTACCAGGTCGCCATTATTGTCCTTACAGGAACTTGCCCCGGTCTTAAATCCTTCCGTCATCCGCCGGATCTTTTCATAGAATTTTCGGGCATCATTCCTGTCAGCCAGCATCTCAAGCTCCTCACACTCACGCCTTTCGGCCTCACGTTTCTTTTTTCTGAAAAGGCGTCTCTCTTCCTTCTTTGCCTCACGATAGCGTTGCCATACACTGCGGGTTGCGCCCGTTCGCAACGTCTCCCTGTAGGCAGCGTCCTTTTTGTCCGAGGCAGTGCTGCATTCCTCATCGTACCAGTTGTTTTTGCGGGCTCGCTGGAACCCTATAGTGGCCTCAGCGGCAGTACGTAATGAGTGAGAGATATGCTTCCATTGCTCGGTTGCATCGTTAGGTCGAGGATTGCTCTCCGATAGCAGGTGTGAGAGTCGAGTGGAGAAATTGTCAGCTGTCTGTGTCGTGCGCAGCTTCTCGACGTCAAACTTTCCTTCCGTTACTGTGCGCACTTTCTTTGCTACACAGAGGCGTGTGCGTATCTTGGCTGCAACAAGATAATGGTCCGAGTCGATACTGGGACCACGAAGGGTACGCACGTCCAGAACGGTGGAGCTATGTCTGCCGTCGATCATGACATGATCAATCTGGTTTCTTGTTCTTTGATCAGGAGACAGCCATGTGGCTTGGTGTATTCGTTTATGCTGGAACCTGGTACTACTGATGACCATATTGCGAGCAGCGGCGAAATCAATCAACCTAGTGCCGTTGGGGGATGTTATATCATGGAGACTAAATTTTCCAACTGTTGGACCAAAGACTCCTTCCTTGCCCACCTTCGCATTAAAGTCGCCGAGCACGATTTTGATATCATGTTGGGGGCAGCGATCATAAGTCTGTTCAAGTTTATCGTAGAAGGAGTCCTTCTCTGCGTCGTCCGTCTCCTCAGTCGGCGCATAGGCGCAGATAAATGTTATGTTGAAAAATTTCGCTTTGATGCGGATCGCAGCGAGACGCTCGTCCACGGGGGTGAACGCTAGTACTTGGCGGCGAAGTCTCTTTCCCACCACGAATCCTACACCACGCGCTTTGCCGCGTGTCTGGCCACTGTAGTATACGTCACAAGGTCCGATGGTCGTCTTTCCTTGTCCCGTCCATCGCATTTCCTGCAGGGCGGTGATGTCAGCCTTTGCGTTAACGAGGACATCAACCAGTCGGGCAGCGGTACCATCCCTTGAAAGGGTCCGGACATTCCAGGTACATGCCCTAATATCCTTCTCGTAGTCCTTATTTCGTTTTGCCGGGTCGTCAACATTAAAGGGGGTTCTCATCCGAGGCTTTTCTTTGCTTTTCATTGGAATAAAGTTTTTCCGTGGCGGGTCCCAAACCCAGCGCACAACCCGTCTCCGGGATTTTGATAAAAATATTCACACATTTATATAGCGAGCCGCTTGCTACAAGACAGACACCCGCTTGCAGCCGCACCATGTGGTGAACAGACGCTGCGAAAAAGACCTCGGTGAGCCCTTAAACCAAGTATGTCAGAGTGGCCCCACCGGGGCTCCCTCTCTTTCTGCCGCGAGCATAGGTAGCTCACGTTGCCCAGAGTGCACGAACGAGGACGCAAGAGTCGGGATTGAGCAAGGTCACTCAGCAACCACACTCCATAGGATAGCTATATCCCGGCTCAAAAACAACAAAGCGCCTGGAAAAGACGGACTACCCGACGAGCTGTTCAAACGCGGAGGCGAAGAGCTGGTAAAAAGCATGCATCAGCTCTTATGCAGAATATGGTCAGACGAATGCATGCCTCCGGATTGGAATTTAAGTGTGCTTTGCCCAATCCACAAGAAAGGCGATCCCGCTAACCGCACCAACTACCGCGGAATTAGTCTTCTTAATATCGCTTATAAGGTTCTTTCTAGCGTGTTGTGTGAAAGGCTGAAGCCCATCGTAGACAAACTGATTGGACCTTATCAGTGTGGCTTTAGACCTGGTAAGTCTACCATCGACCAGATTTTCACGATACGCCAAATCCTGGAGAAGACCCATGATAAGAGAATCGACACTCACCATCTCTTTGTCGATTTTAAAGCCGCTTTTGACAGCGTAAAAAGGAGTTGCCTGTATGCCGCCATGTCTGAATTTGACTTCCCTGCAAAGCTTATACGGCTTTGTCAAATGACGTTGAGCAATACCAACAGCTCCGTCAGAATCGGGAAGGACCTCTCTGAGCCATTTGAAACCAAACGAGGCTTCAGACAGGGCGACTTTCTTTCGTGCGATTTCTTCAATCTGATGCTGGAGAAGATAATTCGAGCAGCAGAGCTAAACCGCAATGGTACAATCTTTTACAAGAGCGTGCAATTGCTGGCGTATGCCGATGATATTGATATCATTGGCCTTAACAACCGCGCCGTAAGCGCTGCCTTCTCTGGACTGGATAAGGAAGCGAAAAAAGTGGGTCTTGCCGTGAACGAGGACAAGACGAAGTATTTGCTGTCATCAAAGAAAGAATCGGCGCACCTGCGCCTTGGCAGCCATGTCACTGTTGATAGTTACAAATTTGAAACTGTGAGGGACTTCGTCTATTTGGGAACCAGTATCAACACCGAAAATAATATCAGTCTAGAAATCCAGCGGAGAATCACTCTTGCCAACAAGTGCTACTTTGGACTGAGTAGGCAATTGAGAAGTAAAGTCCTCTCTCGAAGAACAAAGATCACGCTCTATAAGTCTCTCATCATACCTGTCCTGATGTATGGCTCAGATTCATGGACAATGTCAAGAGAAGATGAGATGGCCCTTGGAGTATTTGAGAGAAAAGTTCTCCGGAAGATTTATGGTCCTTCCCGTGATGCCAACGGCGAGTATAGAAGGAAATTTAACGATGAGCTGTACGAGCTCTACGCAGATCTGACCATAGTCCAGCGAATTAAAGCCCAAAGACTCCGCTGGCTGGGTCACGTCATGCGAATGGACAAAGAAGCTCCAGCCCAGAAGGTTTTCCAATCGTCACCCGAATTCGGCAGCAGAGGAAGGGGGAGGCCTCGACTGAGATGGAAACAACAGGTGGAGGATGACTTGAACTCCCTTGGGGTTTCCAATTGGCGTCCGTTATCGCTAAAACGGAATGACTGGCGTGCTTTGATACGAAACGGCCAAAATCGCTTAGGCGGTTAAGCGCCAATAAATGATGATGAAGGTTTAAAAATTGCTCTAAACCGATGGTAAGACTATGCTACCTGAAGTATTCGATGTTGGAACACCGCGTACGCGTTAGCTTCTTTCATTGCAGGTCTTAAAAGACTCCCAGTGAAATATTCAGATAAACGTTCAAGGGGAACTTGTGTAGTATTTTCCAAAATACGTCCGCGACAAATTTTTTGATTTCACAGATTAATTACGGATAATTTACGACAAAATCACGTTCAAATATTTTTTCCTTAGCTGGTCCCTAAGATAGGTTTTCAAAGGTGGCACGCTAACTTCATGTGAAGTTGGCGGTGCACCAACAAAAAAAAAAATTTTTTTCATTTTTTAAATATGTCATTTAAGTACGGATAATTCACGGCAAAATCACGTTCAAATATTTTTTCTCTAGCAGGTCCCTAAGGTAGTTTTTCAAAGGTGACACGCTAACTTCACATGAAGTTGGCGTGCCACTCAATATTTTCCAAAATACGTCCGCGACAAATTTTTTGATTTCACAGATTAATTACGGATAATTTACGACAAAATCACGTGCAAATATTTTTTCCTTAGCTGGTCCCTAAGATAGGTTTTCAAAGGTGGCACGCTAACTTCATGTGAAGTTGGCGGTGCACTAACAAAAAAAAATTTTTTTTAATTTTTTAAATATGTCATTTAAATACGGCGAATTTCCGGCAAAATCACGTGCAAACATTTTTTCCCTAGCAGGTCCCTAAGGTAGTTTTTCATGTGAAGTTGACGGTGAAGTTGACGGTGCACTATACAAATTTTTTTTTTAATTTTTTAAATATGCCATTTAACTACGGCTAATTTACGGCAAAATCACGTGCAAACATTTTTTCTCTAGCAGGTCCCTAAGGTAGTTTTTCAAGGGTGGCACGCTAACTTCACATGAAGTTGGCGTGCCACTCAATATTTTCCAAAAAACGGCCGCGGCAAAATTTTTGTTTTCACGGATAATTTACGTATAAATTACGGCAAATTATCCACTAGTTACTTTTTTGCCACGTAAAAGTTGTCTTGCCAACTTCAGAGAGGTAGCAAAACTGCTGATACTCTGCAAAACCGCAAAATTTCTCGTTCCAACATAAATAAATTTGTTTAAACCATAATAGTTTTTTACAATGGATGTTTAGCTCGATACTTTTTCATTTCCACATTACTTCAATTCTAAGGTTGAGAGGATATTTAAAGTTTCCATTCGAATATAAATATCTTCAGTATAAATAAAAAATGTATGAGAAATTGTATCTCACCATTACGTGAAACATCGAGTTCCACTAAGTTTTCGAAATTCTGAATATCTGGAGGCAATCGCGCTATCTCATTATCACTCAGTCCCAATTTTCGTAGACGATGAAGTCGGAAAAAATTCTGAAAACAAGTAAAGAAACATAAAGTGAGTTAATATAATATACAAATTCCATAAAATGGTCGTATAAATATATACATTAATAGTAATTTATAATACAGTCGAACTTCCTTACTGTGAATTCGCAGGGGACCCGAAAACTACTTCACTATATAGAAACTTCATTATATAGAAACAAGCAGGCAGGTTCTGGCAATTCACTTCCGAATTCTACCTGAAAAACTTTTTTCTTAAAATAATTAGTAAGCTTAGTTTGAGTTACACCACTTCATTTTAAATTTTCAATATAACCCTACAAATCAGCTGAGAGTTGAGTTTGAGAGTTGAAAACATTAATAAGTAAGTATAACTGAACGGAAAAAATATTTAAAAAAATTTAGAATAAAAAAATATTTTTAATTTAAAATGTTTTTAAAATGAACTAAAAACTGGAAAATAATTTCCCCTCTGCCTACATAGATTCTTCACCACGTAACTTATCCGGAACATTTGTGAGTGGGAATTCTTATAGGTATTAAATAGTACCTGGAGTTTGAAATGTATGAAAAAGATTGGCGCACGATAGAGATGGTTCGCATTAGTTTCTAATAATCTTATTACCGATATGAGCTTTCCTAAAAAAGCATCTTTTCACGATATAGCAAGCACCAAATGTTTTTATACATTTCAAACTCCAAGTACTATTTAATACCTATAAGAATTCCCACTCACAAATGTTCCGGATAAGCTTTACGTAGTGAAGAATCTATGTAGGCAGAGGCGAAATTATTTTCCAGTTTTTAGTTCATTTTAAAAACATTTTAAATTAAAAATATTTTTTTATTCTATTTTTTATTTTATACTTTTTAGTTGTGTCTGTGAAAATTTCTAAGATTGTAAACGGATACCTATTCGTCGTCATATTAGTGGTACTCATGTAACCATATAACTTAACGAAAGCGTAAATGTATACATTTAACAGCTCAGTTAGATGAACGCTATAGATACATTTATGTGAAAACTTTTTATTTTGAAATTCCCATTAAAAAAGTAATTTTTGACCCATTTTTTAGCATATTCTTCTATTTTTGTCTAGTGTGCATTGACTGCTTTGAAAAACTGCAAGTCGAAAAGCGTCATCGAATTGGGTAAATTTTCGAGGTGTTACACACTAAACTCCTCGCGGAACTTTACCGACTTTGTGTTAACTTCGTTCCATAAAAATTTTGACAGTTCATTTATGCATTCGGTAATTTTCTACGTTTACACGCTTTACGCGGTGTTTCTATGGTTACATGAATAAAATTACTCTTTTCTAAGCAATATAAAAACAGGTCCGTCAAGCTGCACCGCCCCCCCCGCCCCCCACGACGGGTTTCAAATTTAAAAGTCCAGGAATTATGTGCTAATTAGTTCCCAAAAAAAAAATTTTTGTGCTCAATTTTTAAGTACTTTTTTAAAACCTCGAAAGTGGGGGGTGTAGCTTGCGCCAAGAAGGAGTAGCTTTAGAAAAAAACTTTGTATGTGGGAATTAAGTGCTATTTATGTGCTCGAGAATTTCGCAAAGTTTGTTTTTGTTCCTCAAATTTTAGGTACTTTTTTTGAAATTCCAAAGTTGGGGGACCAGCTAGACCGCACCCTAATAAACGGTAGCTGTAGAAAAGTTTTATATGTGGGAATTATGTACTATTTATGTGCTATTTAGTTCCCAAAAAAAAAATTTTGGGCTCAATTTTTAAGTACTTTTTTAAAACCTCGAAAGTGGGGGGTGTAGCTTTACGTCAAAACAACTGTAATAAATTAAATGAACCCGTACTAAATTAGCATTAAACAGTGGTCACTCAAAAAGTTTTCGTTTTTGGAGTGTGCTATAATGAGTGTGCTAGCTTAACCTTAAGCTGGCACACACATCGATCATTTTTAAAAAACAACTGTAGTAAATTAAATGAACCCGTATTAAATTAGCATTAAATAGTGTGCAATTTTGTACGACTTCCTTTTTGGAGTGTGCTATAATGTCTGTGCTAGGTTAAGGGACCTGCTAAAATCCCGTTAGAGGTTATGATAACCTGATGGTATATCGCCGCCATTATTAGTAGTAGTAGACTCATTTTGATAAGGTTAAGTATATGAACAGCAAAAAAATATTTTTCAAAAACTCTCTACATTACAACTCGTTTCAAAAACGTCCTATTTCAGATTCTATTCAATTACGCCCTTTTTAAAAATCTGGTTGAGGAACACCGTATGTCACGAGTTTCAAAAACAGAAGTCTTATATTTTTACCTGAGATAGGGGGGTTTCGGATCAAATTTTTAAAAAGAGCGTTATTGAAAAAAAGACCTAAGATAGGGCATTCTTGGAAAATACTTTAAAATATAACGCAAAGGCACCGAATTCCGACCACTGATCGATATGGCAAAATGAATCGCTCAAAAGATAAATTAAAACCCCCAAAGGTTACTAGAAAATATAGTTTTCTGATAGAAAAGAAACCTAAATTTGAAAATATATGCATAATTTTTTCATATAAAAGATTAAATATATATTTTTTTCTATTTAATCTTTTAAGTCTGAAAAAAATCTGAAAGCACCGTTTTCCGACCGACTGACTGCAAACTTTCCTGTATCCGACCACTAAGTACCCAGATTCCGACCACCCAATTTATTCCTTGTAAAATCAGCAGAATAGGATAATATATGTTTAAAAACAAATATATTTCCTTCAATATTCATTAAAAATTTTATATAAAACTACCAAAAAAAATTAATTCATACATATTCATATAGAGATAGGGATATTGATATGGATAGGGATGGGGATGGGGATAGGGATAGGGATTTTATGGATATATATTGAGTCTCCGGAAGGTAATCTGAATTTTTACCGCCGTTCGACTCAATTTAACCATTTCCGGTTGGTTGCAAAATTTCTGCACGATATCTACGCCTATAGTACTATGTTGTTGTTGTATCCATACTTTGTCTTGCCTAGTCGGAAGATCCACTTATAAAAAGTTACGTGACAGACCAGGCAGGAGATGTACGGGTGTTGACAGTTCTTTTCCGGTACGTTCCGGTACTCCTTGCGGTACTGCCTGACTGTCTTGGGAACGATTTCGTGGATTTTAGTCTCCTCTTACGACCGGCATACCATTCCACTCAGCCGTCGATATACTATCTACCCCGATTTTTTATGTCAACACTCTGTGCTATGCACAACGGAGTATAATCATCAAATAAGGTTTTTTATCGACAATCTCAGACTTTCTTTCGTACCAAGCAAAAACCAAACTAGCAAATTGGTGATGACGACACGATTTTTGAGTTCTTCAAATAACTTAAATGCTTTCTCTAGTTTTCCACAATGAAACAACATACCAAGATACATACATATGAACATTGCATAAATAAAATGCTAAACTTATCCCTCAATTCAAAATTTCCTTTAATTTGGCGTTGCACTTTGTATTAGCATCGGCATTTCCAATAATAAATTTGCAATTCGTTGTCATTCACAGACAAAGGAAAAAAGAAAAAATAATAAATAAATAGAAGACAAAAGATGCGGAGCACACTCAGTATAGCTTGGAGGAAATTAACAACTGCAAGCCACCATGGAACTGTGATCGATTTTTTGGCTCAGCTTTCTATCCGTGTTCCTCTACAGTTCGCAAAGTCCCAGTATGTTTGGTTGCTACTATGACCTATCTAGCCGCTAAGCTGGAGCAGCGATTTAACTTTTAAGCATTTTTTTATTCATCTAGTGCGCTTGTTTGCCGCGATCAAGTTGTTTTGAGAATCACGTTTTCCATTTGCCGCAATAGTTAAATTCAATTTTTTGGCAGCACATAAATTGAAGCAAATATAAAGTCACAATTCTTTGGATGTACTTTCCAAAGTGAATGGCTCTTACTCTTTTTAGAGCATCCAAAAAGCATTTTTGATTTGACAATAATAAAAATAAAGGAAAGGAATCATGGCATGATCATTTTTTTCTTTTTGCTAATTGTCACAATTAAAATCCCACATAAACAAACTTACACGCAGAATAATTTTCATGTTGAATCAACACTTTTTTAACACGTTTTCAGGTTATTATTTTTCAACACTATCGCTCATGTTGTTCTAACATGAAGCTACTGTTTCACTGTTCCTACATGTTAAATCAACATGAAGGAACAGTGTGAATTTAACATGATCACAAAGGTTTGAATCAACATGATTTCCTGTTGATACAACATTATTTTTCTTGTTAAATCAACACGATCAGACATGTTAAATTAACACTCTCGTCCTGTTAAATTTACACGATCTATCATGTGAAATTGACACGGTATGTTATGTTAAATCAACACGATCTATCATGTTAATTTAACAGGATTTTATTGTTAAATTAACACGATCTATCATGTTAATTTAACAGGTTTGTATTGTTAAATTAACCCTTAAAATAAAACACCTTGTTTTTGATTTTTTTAATAATTTTTATTTAGTTAATTCATTTATCGAAAACCTTTAACATACATATTTTCAGGTATGAAAGAATATAATGCTTGTATAATTTATTAACACGATCTGTCATGTTAATTCAACATGTTTTTATTGTTAAATTAACACGACCATCATGTTAAATTAACACGATCTATCAGGTTAAGTTAACACGATCATCATGTTAAATTAACACGATCTATCATGTTAAATTAACACGATCATGTTAAATTAACACGATCATCATTTTAAATAATAAAAGTACACATATGTACATACATATACATATACTTATTTTAATCCAATCATTGGCAACTTCTGCATCGAAAACAGCAACAACAAGCCCCAATCTGAAAATTAAATAAAAATTGTTTCATTGAAAGCTCTTTAAATTATCCAAGCGATTTTAAAACTGGTAGCACACGTCCAATTAATGTAGGGATAAGTATCAAACGACGCATTTTCTACCCGGTATCCATAATCCTAAAGCGCTTCCATGGTATTTATGTATAGTGCGCGTTGTTTTTAACCCAGCCCGACATTTTTGGACGTGTTTTAGCAGGAAGCGTTTACAAAATATGAAAAACTACACAAATTACTTACCCAAAACTTTTTGCAAAACTTCACAACTTATTCGCAAGTTAAGAAACTATAAATTTCACTATATATAAATTATTTATAATATATACAACTTTTCATCAAGTCGGTATCTACACACTGACTTAAATTCTGTTCTTTTGAGAACAATTCTGTTCACAAGCTTTGATGGGGAACAGATGATGCTCGAAAACAACACTTGTTCATGTTAAAACAAACCGAATTTAGTGTAAGGGATACACACTAATGTAATTCTAATGCAGAAGTATTTCATGTTATTTTAACTTCATGTTAAAATGTTCGTGTTGATTTTCCGAAATTGTTTTTGTTTTACGTACAAGAGGTGTTCATGTTGATTTAACATGAATCATGTTAACTAAAAATGTAAGAAATTTTTCTGTGTGTACTTACTTACTTAAAATAGCCTTTAACCGCCTAGGCCAACTGGCGCCAATTGGAGACACCGCGTGTTTCAGATCTGCCTCCACTTGGTCCTGCCATCGGAGTGGTGGCCTACCTCTTCCTCTACTTCCACCGGCGGCTGCCGATAAGAATACCTTCTGGGCCGGAGCGTCTTCGTTCATTCGCACCACGTGTCCTAGCCAGCGAAGCCGCTGGTTTTTTATTCGCTGAACTATGTCGACTTCTGCGTAAAGCTCATACAGCTCATCATTATATCTTCTTCGGTATTCGCCGTCGCCAACGCCATCCAACTTGAGCTTTGGTGAAACAGATCTGCATGTTAATGAACTTTTGGCAAATTTAAATGACACTTCATTTGTTTTGCTTTTCAGATCGAAAAGAGAGGAAGCGAGAAAGGGGCGTGGCACCTCCCGTATAAATGGGATTTTTCTTAATGCATTTCTTTGAAAGTATTCATGGTAGTTATATGGATATGATTAGGGTAGGGAGAAAGATAGGGATGGGGATAGGGAGTGGGAGAGAGATAGGGATAGGAAAGGGATAGGGATAGGGATAGGGATAGGGATAGGGATAGGGATAGGGATAGGGATAGGGATAGGGATAGGGATAGGGATAGGGATAGGGATAGGGATAGGGATAGGGATAGGGATAGGGATAGGGATAGGGATAGGGATAGGAATTGGGATAGGGATAGTAATAGTTAAGAGTACAAGGAAAAGAAAAGAACGGTGTTAAAGATGGTAAGGAGGAGAAAGAGGAAGATGCATCATAAAGTAAAAGAGGTTTAATCATCATCATCATTTATTGGCGCTTAACCGCCTAAGCGATTTTGGCCGTCGCCTATCAAAGCACGCCAGTCATTCCTTTTTAGCGATAACTGACGCCAATTGGAAACCCCAAGGGAGTTCAAGTCATCCTCCACCTGTTGTTTCCATCTCAGTCGAGGCCTCCCCCTTCCTCTGCTGCCGAATTCGGGTGACGATTGGAAAACCTTCTGGGCTGGAGCTTCTTTGTCCATTCGCATGACGTGACCCAGCCAGCGGAGCCTTTGGGCTTTAATTCGCTGGACTATGGTCAGATCTGCGTAAAGCTCGTACAGCTCAT
>CAXKVI010000001.1:57236352-57261320 GCA_964058755.1 Campiglossa producta | reverse complement strand
CGAAACTTCGTATATGAAAAAGTCCAAAAATAATTGCCCGACAAAATTAATTCTTTCCCGGCAAAATAACGGCAAAATATGAAACAAGTCCGGTTTCGATATCTTGTCTCTAACACCGTTTTCATTAGGGTGCTTAGCTAAGTTGATATCAAGTTAGCAAAGCACCCCAAAATTCCGGGAAAAAATTACCCGGCAAAATTAATTCTTTCCCGGCAAAATCACGGCAAAATATGAAACAAGTCCGGTTTCGATATCTTGTCTCTAACACCGTTTTCATTAGGGTGCTTAGCTAAGTTGACGCGAAACTTCGTATATGAAAAAGTCCAAAAATAATTGCCCGACAAAATTAATTCTTTCCCGGCAAAATCACGGCAAAATAACGGCAAAATATGAAACAAGTCCGGTTTCGATATCTTGTCTCTAACACCGTTTTCATTAGGGTGCTTAGCTAAGTTGACGCGAAACTTCGTATATGAAAAAGTCCAAAAATAATTGCCCGACAAAATTAATTCTTTCCCGGCAAAATCACGGCAAAATAACGGCAAAATATGAAACAAGTCCGGTTTCGATATCTTGTCTCTAACACCGTTTTCATTAGGGTGCTTAGCAAAGTTGATATCAAGTTAGCAAAGCACCCCAAAATTCCGGGAAAAAATTACCCGGCAAAATTAATTCTTTCCCGGCAAAATCACGGCAAAATAACGGCAAAATATGAAACAAGTCCGGTTTCGATATCTTGTCTCGAACACCGTTTTCATTAGGGTGCTTAGCTAAGTTGACGCGAAACTTCGTATATGAAAAAGTCCAAAAATAATTGCCCGACAAAATTAATTCTTTCCCGGCAAAATCACGGCAAAATAACGGCAAAATATGAAACAAGTCCGGTTTCGATATCTTGTCTCGAACACCGTTTTCATTAGGGTGCTTAGCTAAGTTGACGCGAAACTTCGTATATGAAAAAGTCCAAAAATAATTGCCCGACAAAATTAATTCTTTCCCGGCAAAATCACGGCAAAATAACGGCAAAATATGAAACAAGTCCGGTTTCGATATCTTGTCTCTAACACCGTTTTCATTAGGGTGCTTAGCTAAGTTGACGCGAAACTTCGTATATGAAAAAGTCCAAAAATAATTGCCCGACAAAATTAATTCTTTCCCGGCAAAATCACGGCAAAATAACGGCAAAATATGAAACAAGTCCGGTTTCGATATCTTGTCTCGAACACCGTTTTCATTAGGGTGCTTAGCTAAGTTGACGCGAAACTTCGTATATGAAAAAGTCCAAAAATAATTGCCCGACAAAATTAATTCTTTCCCGGCAAAATCACGGCAAAATAACGGCAAAATATGAAACAAGTCCGGTTTCGATATCTTGTCTCGAACACCGTTTTCATTAGGGTGCTTAGCTAAGTTGACGCGAAACTTCGTATATGAAAAAGTCCAAAAATAATTGCCCGACAAAATTAATTCTTTCCCGGCAAAATCACGGCAAAATAACGGCAAAATATGAAACAAGTCCGGTTTCGATATCTTGTCTCGAACACCGTTTTCATTAGGGTGCTTAGCTAAGTTGACGCGAAACTTCGTATATGAAAAAGTCCAAAAATAATTGCCCGACAAAATTAATTCTTTCCCGGAAAAATCACGGCAAAATAACGGCAAAATATGAAACAAGTCCGGTTTCGATATCTTGTCTCTAACACCGTTTTCATTAGGGTGCTTAGCTAAGTTGATATCAAGTTAGCAAAGCACCCCAAAATTCCGGGAAAAAATTACACGGCAAAATTAATTCTTTCCCGGCAAAATCACGGCAAAATAACGGCAAATTATCCACCTGGTCCCGACTCGATTGCATTAGGGTGCTTAGCTAACTTGACACTCATGATATTTCGCATATAAAAGTTGCGATACTTCCAAAATTTCACGATCCTACCTCTATAATTACAGGAGTTATCTACCAAAATCCGTTTATCGGAACAATCGATTGTATGGGGGCTATGTGAAATATTTATCCAATCTCGATGATTTTCAACATCGATATTTCACATATAAAAATAGCAATACTTCCAAAATTTCACGTTCCTACGTGTTTATTTACAGGAGTTATAGCCCAAAATCCGTTTATTGGAATAATCGATTGTAAGGGAGCTATGTGAAATATTTATCCCATCTCTATGAGTTTCAACATCGAGACTTCACATATAAAAATAGCAATACTTACAAAATTTCACGTTCCTACGTGTTTAATTACAGGAGTTATAGCCCAAAATCCGTTTATCGGAATAATCGATTGTATGGGAGCTATGTGAAATATTTATCCCATCTCTATGAGTTTCAACATCGATATTTCACATATGAAAATAGCAACACTTATAAAATTTCACGTTCCTTCGTGTTTAATTACAGGAGTTATAGCCCAAAAGCCGTTTATCGGAATAATCGGTTGTATGGGAGCTATATGTTATATTGGTCCGATCTTGCTGGTTCCAACAAATGATTCCTATATTGGAAAATGGTGACCGCATACCAAATTTCAGCCAAATATCTCAAAAACTGAGGGACTAGTTTGCGTTCAAACAGACAGACAGACTGACAGACAGACGGACAGACGGACATGGCTAAATCAACTCATCTCGTCATCCTGATCATTTCGGTATACTTATTGATGGGTCTATCTCTTCTTCTTCTCATATTTACAAACATCGGACCAAAGTTATACCATTTCATGTTCATGAAAGGTATAATAATCTAAGAGCAATAATTGGCGAATGTAATACGAATACAATTAATAAATACAAGCTCATAAAAATATAAAAACATGGTGTACAATATGCTCCCCGACAAGCGAAATGCGTAAGCTTTTAATTAACGGTGCCTGCCTACCACCGCTTTTGTCTAGGCTTACAGAGATTTTTTATGACGCTATTACATTCAATACCAACTAACTAAATGTTAATCAACCTAACCAAAATTTGTTACCAACATTAAATTTATGTACTTACTTAGATACAGTTTGAGTCTAATAATATACTGTATTTCTTATAGATATATAGTAGTGACATCATTCGATAAGTTGTTTAACAAATATTCGAAGGCAAAGCAACAGATGAGATGCGAACGGAGTTGTTGTTAAATTGTGATTTTTTTTGTTTGTATCGTGAGACTAGCTATTGTTAAAAGAATTATTGGCTTTAACTAGTTTCCATGAAAGCTAAAGTTACAGCTGTACTTTGTATAACCTTGTCTAATTTTACGTGACAGTGAATTAATTTCCTTTATGGACATTTTTTTCTGGATCTTATGTTAATCGTAACGAAAACTTGCCACAGTTTCTTGTTTTGGGAGAAATCATCCTAATTTTGAGAAAACAATATTCTTCCGAAATATTTACTCCCTCAGGAGAATAATAATCATTGCAATACTAAATTATTTTATAAACATTCTTCAAGTGAGTTTCAAAGTGACCTTCTACGAATTTATTATTGTGACAAAAGACTTTAACAACGTTTGAAAATTAAAGCTGAATGAAAAGTTGTAAAACGTTTAGGTAGTTTTAGTTTATGAATATCCTAAATGTACATTTTATTGAATCACAGTTTATAGGGCTGATGCATAAGCGCAAATCCGGAATTAACTGCGATTTTGGGAATTAACTTGAACGTGATCTTCATTATAAATTCCCAAAAATTAGGAAGATTTGAGTAATTTTCGCTGGTAGCACTGTTCAGATAAATAACCAAACCAGCAAGAAACACAACCAAAATTACGAGTTGACCGACTGGACGCTAGATGTCGCCAAAAAATAAACAATTATCAGCGACATGTAGCTTTAAACCGCAAGAATTACAACCAAAACGATAGATGGCGCCGAGATGGTGGATTGTCAATCTTCAATGTTGTGTGTATCAGGGTAAAATTTGGATCTGATAAAAGAAGATTTATACGCGATAATCTCCGTGTATCCATAGCATTATTGTCAATTGGTATTATGCGAATTATTTTCTTTTAACTCACTAGGTCATTGCTGTGAGTTTTAAGGTAGGGTAAAGTTGGGTAATAGTTATAATGTGGGTCTATCACGGCGATACCTCACGACGACATCTATAGCAACGATGAAAATATTTCTTTCCCTGATCGTTGGTGATTCATGATATCATTAGCGAACCTAGCTCATAGATATTTGCGGTACCACGAAATAAATCCCAAATGAAATAAGTCCCAAAAAAAAAAAATGAAATAAGTCCCAAATATTTTCCATACAAATTGGAACTTATTTCATAATGAAATAATGCGTTGGGACTTATTTCATAAAATTTTGTTGGGAATTATTTCATTTTCCAGCATTGGGAGTTATTTCATATTTGTTGGGACTTATTTCATTTCTCTTAAAACTACAATTTAATATTTTTTACCATTAGGATTTATTTCATTTTCATTGGGACTTATTTCATTTCTCTTAAAATTGCAATTTAACAAGCTTTCACGTTTTTGTAACTGTTTCTATAACTGTTTTAAGGTAAGATTTTAGCAAAACAACCAACAGTCTTATTACATCGAAAGTTTTTGCGGCATCTCCGAAGACTGTAACTGATATTGTTGTGTCAATATGTTCCAAAAAGAACTCTGGACAACAACAATAAAAAGATTTTGATCGATGACACATTTTCAATTGTACCGGTGGGGTGTTTTAAACAGTTGATGTTGATCGCCAAAAGGTCCTTTTGGTTCAAATATTGGCCGATAACTTAGATATCGACCGATAACTTTGAAATCGGTTGAGTTATCGGAATAATCGATATCTTAAATTTAAATTTAAAGTTTCATTGAATTCCAATCAGCGGTTTTCGAGTGATACGTCCACAAACATACATACATATTATATGTAGAGATTCTGAAAAGGTAAGATATAGTAACCCGCAGGAAGGAAAAAAAGAGTTGGAAGGGGAAAGGGGGCGCGGCGCGAACCGCACGCCGGAACGCAACACAAATTATAGCACGAAAGTTGATTTTTTTCGAGCTTGCCTGGTGTTCTACATTGCACTAATCTTTCGAATCTTCCCCGAATTTACGACGAGTCCCAAAAACTACATTCCGAAGCGAAGTCCTCTGGCAAAAAACAAAGATCGCGCTCTATAAGTCTGTCTTCATACCTGTTCTGATGTACAGCTCTGAATCATGGACAGTGTCGAAAGAAGTGATATGGTCTTAGAGTTTTCGGAAGACTACTTCTCAAAGAGATGTTAAGTCCACCCCGTGAAGCAAAAGGCGACTAACTAGTGAAGAAAGTTCAACGTTGAGCAGTACGAGCTTTACACAGATCTCGCAATAGTGTTGTGAAGTGAATCCCAAATGCACAGCTGGCTAGCGAATGGACAATAAAGCAGAATAGGTGGGGGATTGCTTGGGGTTTCTATGATGTCGAACAAAAATATGCACTTGCATTAAAATTCCAAACTCTGCTTATAACATTTAATTTGAAATTCTTCCAACATTTGAGTGAACAAAAAAATCGATAGGCCACGGAATAATGTACACTTACCCTACAAATACAAAAAATACACAATAACAGCAAAAACCGGTTTTGTATTTAATTAGTTAAAGACACTCCCAAACAGACACTAAAAATGTGTGCTCAACTTAGCTTAATATTAATAACTAACTATATATATATATATCAAACAGGCATGCATATAAATATTTTTACATACATACATACATACGTACATATGTACATAATGGACGGACAAAATCGCCTAGGCGGTTAAAGGCTATTTTAAGTATGTAAGTAATATGTACATAAACAACACTCAGAATTAATATTGACCCCTATTATGAGAGATATTCCATATTCGATCGTCGGGGTTACGAACATGACAAAGCCAATATCAATTTCGATGAACATCAAGTTAGCAAAGTACCCTAACGCAATCGAGTCGGGGCTAGGTGGATAATTTGCCGCTAATTTGTCGTTATTTTGCCGGGAAATAATTAATTTTACCAGGTAATTTTTTCTCGAAATTTTGGGGTGCTTCGCTAACTTGATATCAACTTAGCAAAGCACCCGAATGAAAACCATGTTATATGGCTGATACATTAGCGCGAATTCCGAATTAACTCCGCTTTTGGGAGTTAACTTGAGCATAATCTTCATTATAAACTCCCAGAAATGAAGATTTCAGCAGATTTCAGTAAACGAAATAACGATTTGACCGCTACTGTCACCGATAAATAAACAAAAATACCAAGGACAACTACCAAAAAATAAACAATCCTCAGCGACATCTAGTTTTAAGCCGCAAGTTATACAACCAATGCACTAGATGGCGCCGATAGTTAATCTTCAATTTTGTGTGTGTAAGGGTAAAATTTGGATCTGATTAAAGAAGATTTATTGGAGATAATCTCCGTGTGTATATCCATAGCATTAGAGACAAATGCGCATATTCATAGTCGAAATAAATTGGGCACTAAAGTTAGCGTCAGCTTTTTGACACTATTTCTAAGGGCCTATCTGTCAAAAATGCTGCCGCTATCTTTAGTGGCTTCTTTATTTCGACTATGAATATGTCCAAAATGTCGAAACCGAGAAAAATTGACCCGGCAAAATTAATTATTTCCCGGCAAAATCATGACACTATCCACCTAGTCCCGACTCGACTGACCTTTACTGCCTCAACCTGGTATCTTAATACTACATACTAAACGCAATATTTAACCGTATTAAAGTATTAAATCCCCATCGCCTAGATTGATTTTTAAATGAATGATTTTTAAATGAATGAGTTTTAAATGAAACAAATTATTTTTGTCCTGGGGTCTGTCGATAATTTTTCAACGTAAGCAAAGCACGCCTTTAACATTTGGATACCTGCAATCTATCGCCAAATAGAGCTAGTATTACCTAGTTATGTATACTACTCGATACTTATTAGATGGCTCTCCATGCATTGACAGCGCGCTGCAGCGTTGTCCCAGTTGTAGTCGCTCCTTGTAAGGTTTGTTTTATTTATTTTGTGCATTTTGATTACAGTAAAACCCGCTTAAGTACCCCGAGCAAAATGTTCAGTACAACATGCAGTATTACAAGGTGAAAGTGTTTGGCAAGCTTTGAGTTATAAATTTTAGACTCCATGCATGGTCAGTAGGCATTGAATTATAAATTCATAATTTTTTCAGTTTCGCTGATTTTCGCGTCGCATCTGTGTCATAAAATAATTTGTTCGGTGTAGGTAATCATTGAATTGTGAAGAAAATGTGCAGTGTTGAGAATTCTGATGGCATTATAGCCATAAATACATCCCTGCAAACCAGATACCGGCTAGCAACCAAGTTAAATAGTTGGTTTCATTAATTTTTCATACGGTTACCGAAGTAGCTAATTTTGTTCAGGGCGTGTGAAAATGTTAACCATATATATACTTTGCCTCTCCCTTGCACTTGTTGAATTTTCCATTTGCTATAAAGTATACCTGCACTCTTCAAAATAAAAAATTTCCCTTTCAAACTCTGGCTAATGTTTTGGTTAAAATGTAGTTAACAGCCTTTTGTTAAAGTCGTCAATGTTTTGGCTAACATGTTGTTAATAGTAGTTGTGGACATGGTTATGGAAACTGCTAACATGTGGTTAACATAATGTTATGAAACAGTAAATGTTTTGGTTAACAAGCTGTTAAAATTATTCTTTGAATAAGTCAACAAACAGGCTAGCATATGGTTAACATATGTAGTTGAATCGGTTACCGAACCAGCTAACTTTTGGTTAACATTTATAATTGAATAGGTTACCAAACCAGTTACCAAAACGGTTAGCAGTAAAAGGACAATACCTACCGAATTTTTCCAAATAAATTGCACAAAAATTAATATATATACATATTTTATCATTTATTAATTTATATTAAACATTTATTTATTGATATTATTCATTTATACATACTAATAACTAAATATATATTAAAATAATGTGAACCGTCTCCACAACAATTAAGGAAATGTCTTCACAAGCACTACGACGAGGACAGATCATCATACAAATAAAGCATTGGTATTTGTTGCCTTAAGGGGTCAACCGATATAGCTCAAAAGACGCTGTTTGGCCTCAGGATCACGAATCCCTAGGCGCTTTTTTAATATTTTGCTTCTCTGAAGAGATATTAGCAACCAAGTTTTCTTGTGGTTGTTGTAATTTTATTAGGCTGTACCTAAAAACGTGCAAAAAAATGCGTTCAGTCAACCACCCTGACTTGGGATGGCGTATCCCAGGGTTACTTGTTATAAGCGCGGCCGAAGGCCGCCCACTCAGAAAGGTATTTGTTTCCTTTAGGGGTCAACTGCTAATAAATTATGGGAGATAGCTCAAAAGACGGGTGGAACTCATGGTATTTATGTGCGAAACACTTTTCTGAGTTGGCGGCCTTCGGCCGCGCTTATAAAAAATAACCCTGGGCTACGCCATCCCAAGTCCGGACGTGTGACATAACCGTGGCTACCGAAATTTTTTCCACGTTTTTAGGGACAGCCTAATAAAATTACAACAACCACATGAAAACTGGATTGCAAATATCTCTTCATGGAAGCAAAATATTAAAAAAGCGCTTCCGGATTCCTGATCCTGAGGCCGAATCCCGTCTTTTGAGCTATATCACATAATTTTAGCTAATTTATTAGCAGTTGACCCCTAAAGGAAACAAATACCGAAAGGTGTTTCGCACATAAATACCACCGCCCCAATTTTGGTATCGGAGCCGGGTCATTTTTTGGTTTTCTGACCATAACTTTTCACTAAAACAAAAAATTAAAAAAAAGCACTTCCCGATTTGCGATCCTTAATCTCTTAGCTAATTTATTAGCAGTTGACCTTAAAGGAAACAAATAACTACCAAAGCATTTGAGGCTGCAAGTCCACCTTTGCATAAAATGGATTGTTAAGAATTACCGAATTTAGGCGTAGCGCAGTTCTCCACTGCAATTAAGAAGTCGCATCCGCAAGCGCCACAATTAAATCGGGAATTTTTTTAAAAGCCGTTTCATGCAAAGGTTGACTTGCAGTTTGAAATGCTTTATGTATGATGATATGACCCCGTCGTAGTGTTTGTGGCGATGCTTCCTTAATTTTTCGACCCGACTTCAAAAGGCGCAGCCACTACCATCTGAATTTCTCGGAATCATCGAACTTTCCTTTTGCATTTCCTACGCTGTATCTCCCGCCATCACTTGTATACGGGCATGCATAAAAGAAGGGAGAATTTCTATTAAAAATGCAAATAAAATAAAATATTTTACGCTTACCTTTTTTTCATAAAAGAATTTGACAAATAATAATTAATTTATGAAAGCTGCAGATTGTCAATTTTTGGGATATTTTCTTATGCTGTTTCATTCGCACTCATAATATTAGGCACAGTACAAAATCAACAAGTTTTCTCTTTTTGGCAGATCGTTTGCACATTAACCCTAAAACGGACTTTTGGTATTTAAAGACCCACATTTTAAATTAATTCAGAACAACTTTTTTTTGGTTGCTTAAGGTTAACATAATTTTGGGAAATTTGTCAAATGAAAAATGTGTGTCTGTTTGCAATGCGGTTAGCAGTGGTTTGCAGGGATGTAAAAGAAATCCAGTACAGAAAAGATGTGGGTGGCAGAGAGTCATGGACATAAAACAACGTATGCACGGGGAAAAATATAATGGTAAATTAAAATCGTCAAACGGAATACTCTCCTGCCAAAGACCGGCAAGGAAATTGGGCCAGCCTTGTACGTCGGAGGCGTGCAAAAAAGCCCGCAACTGCGATAAGTTTGATGAAAACATAAGAATTGAAATTTTTAATTTGTTTTGGGAGATGACATGGGAACAGAAACGATTATATGTTATTGGCCTCGTGGGTTGTGGTGAAAGGAATAGAGTTACCTGTGAAAATTCTAGGCGAACTCAAACCATTAAATATTTTCTGAAACGCAATTCAGACTCCTTAAAAGTTTGTCGAAAAATGTTTCTTTCAACTTTGGGAATAAATGAAAGGATGGTAAGAAATTGGATTAAAAACGCTGGCAATCATGGCACCGAGCGTAGCCCAGAATTATTAAAAGAATTGCGTGTGCAGTCAAAGCGATCATCTTTAACTGGTCGACGATTTCAAAAGAAACGATTTTATTTAGACAATTGGCTGCAAAGGCTTCCAAAAATGGATTCGCATTACTGCAGAAAACAAACAAAAAAACTGTACTTTGAGTCTAATTTTGCATCATATCATGAGCTATATGGATTTTATATTGAAGAATGCAAATCTGACAAAGAAAATTTAGATATGATGGTATCATATCCAATTTTTTCCAAACGCATCAAAGAGTTAAATTACTCTATTTTTCGCCCAAAAAAGGACGAATGTGATTTTTGTATATCCTACAAAGCAAAAAATGTAACGGTAGAGGCCTATCAAAAACATCGCGATGAAATTGAGAGTATGCGTGAAGAAAAAAAGAATGATGTGGAAAACGCTAGTTCAGGGTTGTGCAAAGTACTATGCATTGATATGCAAGCGGTGAAATTAGTTCCCCAAATAAATGCAAGTGCCGCTTATTATAAAATGAAGTTACAGGTGCACAATTTTACGATATATGATGTTGTTAATCATGCATCTGACAATTATGTTTGGGATGAAACAAACGGAACCCTTGTTGCATCAACTTTTGCTAGTATTATTACAAAGCATTTAGAAAGAATTATTAATCTGTGCGCTGATGTACATCATATTATACTCTATTCAGATGGTTGTTTCTACCAAAACCGTAACGCTGTGTTATCAAATGCTTTGCTAAACTTTTGTATGGAAAAAAATGTAACTATAGAACACAAATATCACTGGACCACGAATTTCAACTTTTTCGCTTTACCAGAAATGCCGTTATGAAATTCGTATGTAAAATCACCCCCTGATTTCGAAAATTGAGTTCATTTTTGATTCTATGGTACCGTTTTTGAGATATTTGCAATTTACCGTTATTCGAAAAAACCAAAAAGATGGCGCCCTTTAATTGCGTATATCTCACGAACGGGTCAAGCAATTGCAAAAAAGTTTACAGAATCGGAAAAACGATAAAATTTGCTATAAATGCATCATACATTGTTTTTTGCTCAACCAGATAGTTTTCGAGATATTAGCTTGTCATTTCATATTTTTGTTTTTTTTTATGAAAAAATATGAAAAAAATTACTCTTTGCGTGGGCAGCATTCCAAAACCACAACTTTTTTTCTAGATATTTTTTCTTTACGTAGAGCTCTGTTTTATTAGAAAAAAGATAAGCTATCATCGAAGAAAATCGATGCAAAACTACGTAAGTTATAAACGATCAAGTAAAAATACCCAGGTTGCGCAACTTCAATGTGTGATGTATACATACATATTTTAAAGGTATAAAGTGCAAATGGGATATTATCCGGATAAACGAATAACACCATAACAATGATAATACTTTTTCTTTAAATAAATCAAATAGTACTTTTAATACTCGAATTGTTTTATAGTAGGTAGAGTGGTTGCTTCGAAAGGAAGAGTGGTTGGGTTCGAAAGTGCTGTAGGCATGTAGTTATAAACATGTATTTCCGTCACTTATGTGTAAGTATGCAGGTAGATTTTCAAAATTATAAGAAAATTTTTAAAGCCGACATCTAAAGCAGGTAATATTTTCTTTTCCCGGCTTCGTATAAAAAGGAACCTTTCCGTCTAGGTAAATATAATAAATATGAGTTAAGGCGCCTTGAAACTTCAAAACATCTGCAAGGCTCGCCGGAGATAGTTCAGTTCATAAGTCGAATTTCAAAACCGTGATTTATTAAAAAAAAATAAAATGAGTAAAAGGACGCGAGAATTTGAGTGTGATAACGATCCACATATGTTCTGTTTCATGTGTGGCCAATATACTATCATAAGGCTACGACGAGTGTTCTCAGATCGTATCAAAACTTTATACTCCAAGTATTTTGGCATTGAGCCTAAAAATGCTGAAAAACCATGGACACCGAACACTTTGTGTACATCGTGTCGAGTAGAATTGATTCAGTCGAAATCAGGACAACAAATAAAATTTGCTACACCAATGATATGGAGAGAACCTACTTGCCATTCAAAGGAGTGTTATATTTGTCAAACGAAGGTGCTTGGCGTTGGAAGATCAAGAAGAGTAACTTGTGCCAGCGTACCATCAGTGACATTACCAGTACTACATTCAACGACAGTTGCGGATCCAGTTCCATTGTCAACAGTAATATCTGAGTGCGGGGAATCAAGTTGTACTGAATTTCGCGTGGGAAACGAGAGAAACGTTCTCTCACAAGCACAACTTAATGATTGGATAAGAGATTTGGAACTATCCAAGGAAAAGGCAGAGATCCACACTTCCCGTATGCTACAATTTAGATTTGAGTCATCCGATGTTAAGGTGACATATTGTAGAACTCGTCACGAACCATTTTCCAAACACTATACCAAGAAAGACAGTATATGCTACTGCAACGACATTCCTGGTTTATTCAAAGAGTTGGGTCAAACATATGATTCAAAAGAGTGGCGATTGTTCATAGACAGCAATAAGCTGTATTATTGCATATTGGTAACAAAAAGCCTTCTATCCCGATCGCACATGCAGTAAATACAAAGGAAACCTACGAGGAAATGCAAAAAATTCTCAAATTTATCAAATATGAAGAGCATGATTGGAAAATATGTTCTGATCTCAAAGTCGTTTGTTGGACCACAAATAAAAAAGTTGATCAACAATACTCAATTCAAAGGACTACTCTCATCAGTTGAGGCAGCAGCGTGGGAATCCTTTGAAAAGGTCGTTGCTTCTTTTCTCGGTAGATACAAAAGCCCTAACTACGAACAGATAGTGAACGACTTAATCAATAATTATGCGAAAATGGGTAAATATAAAAGGCTTATTAAAATTAATTTCCCAAAATTTTATTTACCTAACTAATATTTTCTTTCCAGGCGTAAATATGTCTTTAAAAATTCACTTTCTGCACTCACATTTGAACTTTTTTCCGGCAAATCTTGGCGACGAAAGTGACGAACATGGCGAAAGGTTTCATCAGCAAATGAAATTAATTGAGAATCGATATCAAGGATTCTGGGACGTCGCAATGATGGGTGATTACTGCTGGTTTCTCATAAGAGAAACCGATCCTAAACTGAATAAGCGTCAAAGTAGAACACATAATTATTTCGACTACATAGTAAAATCAAATTAAGATAAAGATTGTTAGAATATAGTATAAACATAAATAAATTTAAAAAAAGTAAAAAATATGGGTAATTTCATTCATGAATTAAACTTTGAACTCAATAGAAACAGAGCATAGCTTGATATTTCTCTCTTTCTTATACCATACCTACGTTTTGAGCTATACGTTGAAATTGCGCAACCTGGGTATTTTTATTTGATCGCTTATAACTTACGTAGTTTTACATCGATTTTTTTCGATGATAGCTTATCTTTTTTCTAATAAAACAGATCTCTACGTAAAGAAAAAATATCTAGAAAAAAAGGTTTGGCTTTGAAATGCTGTCCACGCAAAGAGTAATTTTTTTCATATTTTTTCATAAAAGAAAACAAAAATATGAAATGATAAGCTAATATCTCGAAAACTATCTGGTTGAGCAAAAAACAATGTATGATGCATTTATAGCAAATTTTATCGTCTTTTTGATTCTGTCAACCTTTTTGCAATCGCTTGACCCGTTCGTGAGATATATGTAATTATAGGGAGCCATCTTTTTGGTTTTTTCGAATAACGGTAAAATGCAAATATCTCAAAAACGGTACCATAGAATCAAAAATGAACTCGATTTTCGAAATCAGGGGGTGGTTTTACATACGAATTTCATAACGGCGTCTCTGGTAAATTTTGGCCGTCGACCAGTGTATTTAGTAAAAGGACATACACAAATGGAATGCGACGCTACACATTCTCTTATTGAAAGAAAAATTTCTAAAAAACAAATAAACTTACCATCTCAACTTGTACAACTTATCAGCGAGGCTCGAAAAAATCCTAGTCGACTTCAAGTTCACCACCTAGAGCATAGCTTTTTTTTAAATTTTGAAAATATTCCGAAAATGTACTCAACTATTCGACCTGGTAAGTGATATGTATATTCCAATTGCGTTAAACGTAGGTATCTAAAACTATATTATGGTGTTTCCTTTTCAGGAAGAATGTCAGGAGATTCCACAGTCAACATGCTTCGTGCCTTAGCATATGATCCTTCGGGACAAATATTTTATAAAACTGATATAACATCTGAGTACCAGCCTCTACCTCAGAGAGCCAGCAAAAATTTTGAAATAGTAAAGCCTAGCTTATTACATAATCAACAAATTCCAATCTCCAAAAAGAAATGGGAAAATCTACAGAATCTAAAAATATCATTACCTAAAGATTGCCATTCTTTTTATGAAAACTTGCCCTTTAAAAATTAATAAAATGTTCCTATATCATGTATGTGTGTATGTGTATTGAAATTAATATATTCATTTTACGATGTATTATATATATATTTATAGTTTGAAATGTTAATTATATTCCGCTTTGAAGTTATTGGAATCAATTGCAGCTAAAAATTTGAATAAATATTCAAACCACAAAAAGCCCTAACTAATTTTTTTTTTTTCAAATTTGTAATGAAATAAAAATAGAATAAAAAAATATTTTTAATTTAAAATGTTTTTAAAATGATCTAAAAACTGCAAAATAATTTCTCCTCTGCCTAAATAGATTTTTCACCACGTAGAGCTTGTCCTGAACATTTATGAGTGAGAATTCTTATAGGTATTACAGTACATGGCAAGATTGAAATCTATAAAAACATTTGGCGCTTGCTATATGGTGAAAAGATAATCTTTTAGGAAAGCTCATATCGGTAGTAAGATTTTTAGAAACTTATGAGAACCATCTATATGGCGCGCCAATGTTGGTAGGTGCACTACCAAACAAAAATTTTTTTATTTATTTTATTTCTTAAATATGTCATTTAATTACGGCTAATTTACGGCAAAATCACGTGCAATCCTTTTTTCCCTAGCTGATCCCTAAGGTAGTTTTTCAATATTTTCCAAAATACGGCCGCGGCAAATTTGTTGTTTTCACGGATAATTTACGGATAATTTACGGCAAATTATCCACTAGTTAATTTTTTGCCACGTAAAAGTTGTCTGGCCAACTTCATAGAGGTGATTTTTCGTACCAAGTAGGTACTTAAGAGGGGAAAATTATATGAGAAATCGATATTAGTGCACGAAAAATTGAGTCACTTAAGCGGGTTGGGCATTATGCCGGGGGAGTTACTTAAGAGGGGAATTTTTTTCTAATTTCTTACAAAAAGCAGAGTACCCAAAAATTTCAACTCATGTGCATTTAATCGTGAATTGCTTTAACATTGGTGTTGGAAAATTTTATACCATTTTTCAAATAAAGTTTTCGTTCATTAGAATACCTATAATTTTTTTTTGTGGGTGGATGGGGTCTCGGGTCGATGCGGGGCCTATAGTCAGTTGCCTATTCTGCCTCAGGGTTAATCCGACGCTGGATGCTCCTTAGTCGCAGAATTATTTTGCATATAATGCCAATTTTGCTGTAGTTAGGAACTCTTTGTAACTTCTGAAACAGCCACTGAGTAAATTAATATCTTGTACCATGTGTGCAAATCTGTTTAGAGTGGATAGGAGTAAGTAAACACTTGTACTCAAGTCTCTGTAGTCGTATGTATATTTTTGTACACGTTTATTTCTTCCCGCAGTAATCTATAGTCATTTTCTTATAAGTTTGTAGCCATTGTAACTTGGCGGCATTGTATCGTATTTTATGTTCTCCTATTCGTGTGCAACCTCATCGTCGTCGTCGTCAGTGGATATTGTTGTAAGCAATCGCATTGCTGATGTCGTGCGTTGTTCCTCACTGTTGTGGTATTGTTCATGCGATATTGTTGCCCACTGCCTGTTGCACGAATACTATTTTGGGGTCATAGCATATTCGTTGTGTTTCACTTTTTATGAGTTGTAAACAAGATTTGTATACCCGGTAGTCTTACTAATATATAAAAAGGTAAGTTTGTGAGTGAATGCGAATGTTTGCGGTTCTTTAACGTCTGATTAAATGCCCCGATCTTTACGAAATTCTGCAGACAAATTCTTAGGAGTATAGAATCGGTAACAGGCATCATAAAATTTCGATATATTTATCGATAACAGAGTTATCGGTCAAAATGTGGTTTCGGGTAAACTTTGGAATATTTGCACAAAATTGGTATCAAACGAAAGGGGAAGACGACAGCTTTCATTTGGACTTTGGTTCATTTCGATATCTTTATCGATAACAAAGGTATCGGTCAAAATGTGGTTTCGGGTAAACTTTGGAATATTTGCACAAAATTGGTATCAAACGAAAGGGGAAGACGACAGCTTTCATTTGGATTTTGGTTCATTTCGATATATTTATCGATAACAGATTTATCGGCCAAAATGTGGTTTCGGGTAAACTTTGGAATATTCGCGCAAAATTGGTATCAAACGAATGGGGAAGACCACAGCTTTCATTTGGACTTTGGTTCATTTCGATATATTTATCGATAACAGATTTATCGGCCAAAATGTGGTTTCGGGTAAACTTTGGAATATTCAGCTTTCATTTGGACTTCGGTTCATTTCGATATATTTATCGATAACTGAGTTATCCGTCAAAATTTGGTTTCGCATAATCTTTAAAATATTCGCACAAATTGGTATCAAAAGCAAAGTGAATGCCACAGCTTTCATTTAGACCGGTTCATTTCGATATATTTTTCGATAACAGAGTTATCGGTCAAAATGTGGTTTCGCGTAAACTTTAAAATTTTCGCACAAAATTGGTATCAAACGAAAGGGGAAGACCACAGCTTTCATTTGGACTTTGCTTCATCTATGCTAGCATCTATTTTGATAACGGCTGTGCATAATAAAATTAAATTTGGAACGTAGATTTTGTATCAGCTCGAGATGGTTATACGCTAAAAAAATAAAGGCATTTGAAAAGGTTTTGGAGATATCGCTCAAAATGTGGACCAGAGTAACCTTATTAAGTGTTCGTTCAATATGGGCATCAAATGAAAGGTATTGATAAATGTTTTAAAAAGGTGTAGTTTTAGTTCAATATGAGACCCCGTTTTCGAGATATTGATAAAAATTTCAACCCGGAGTGGTGACAAGTGATTTAACATGTTTTAGCTGTTTTTCCCATATAAGATCAAGGTTTCTAGATATTGACCAAAATGTGGACCAGGAGTGGAGCTAGAAGGTTTTTGTGAAGAATGGGTCTAAAAAAAAAATGTTGATAAGAGTTTGAAAGAGGCGTTATTTGAAGTTCTTTTGGGAGTGGGATTGAGAAATGGATGACAATTAGAAAAACAATATGAAAAGAGTAAAGCGGATCTGGAGCTGAAATGAGGAGGGCGATTCACATTTTATAAATGCAAACAAGTTAATGTTTGGGCAGGACAACGTCTGCCGGGTCTGCTAGTGTGATATAAATTTATGACTGCTTTACTCAGCATAGGCATACGGAAAGATATAGGGGATGGGGATAGGAATAGGGATAGGGATAATGTTAGGGATATGGATAGGGTTAGGGATACGGATTGGGATATCGTATGTAACCACAGTAGTGGATCGAATAAACTGATAGCTTATTTAGGCTATTTCTAAGACCTAGATCAGGTACGGTTGGACATATGTATATATTGAGATATTTCAAGAAATAACCTTGAAAAATTATAACATAATACTAATACTTCGCCTTCCCCTTACTTTTCATTGCTAATAGTTCATGTTATTCGCTATCTACAATTAAGAATTTTATTTTTTTTATTTTGACAGAAGGTCGCGTGTATTATCCTTCATTATGTACTCATAACTTCATAAACACTTCAGTATTCACACCAGCCAATAAGTCCACATGTCCACAATCCACACATCTTTGCTCAAACATGCAGCCACGATTGTGGCCTCAGATATACACTAGTGTATTGAAAGCAAGCAAAGAAGCCAGGAAAGATTTATTGAGGGAGCAGCAAACGTCGGGAGGGACGTTGTGCGATTGTTATTCCTCTTTGCTCGTTGCATTTTTTCAATAATTCTTGGCTAAAATCGTTTCTGCCTATTCGCACTACTCTATGAGCTTGCTTCTTTACTGCTGCTGCTGCCTCCATCAATGCCACATATTCCACCATTTTATTACCAGTCAATCGACTATCTGTGGTGCATACACAGTAACGTATGTAGGACCTACATACATATGGGACGTTATTGGGCTAGCTGCTGTGAATTTCTGTTAGCCCGGTAAAAATAGATACAATAGCAAAAATGGTTGACTGTTTGGGTATTGGCTTTAGCTCCTAGAATTGAATACTAATGGTTTAAATGGATAGGTGCAGAGTCAGTGATTAGCGGATATGAGCTCCATACACGAACTATTTATGTGCATGGAGTAGTAGTTCATTTTAATAGCAAAAAAAGAAAAAGCAAAGTGTTTGGCATAGCAAGCCGGCCGGTAAATTCATTTGTGGGGCTATAAGGGCCAAGGAACAAGTTTGAATAACTTCGTTCGGAATAAGTATTTCACAAATTTCAAGAAAGTACTTAGACAAAATTATGGAATTGCATATCGTTACCATTATATAGAAAGTAGAGCGTCACGCCTTACAGGCAAAAAAAAGTCGACCGTACCTCCCATCATATGAAGTGTTTTTGAAAAACATTAAAAGACAATTTTTTTTCTGGCAACCCTAGATGTTGCCCAATTGCATTTTTCTTCATATCTTCGGCATTTCATCATCATTTATTGGCGCTTAACCGCCTAAGCGATTTTGGCCGTTGCATATCAAAGCACGCCAGTCATTCCTTTTTAGCGATAACTGACGCCAATTGGAAACCCCGAGGGAGTTCAAGTCATCCTCCACCTGTTGTTTCCATCTCAGTCGAGGCCTCCCCCTTCCTCTGCTGAAGATAGGAAAACCTTCTGTGCTGGAGCTTCTTTGTCCATTTGCATAACATGGCCCAGCCAGCGGAGTCTTTGGGCTTTAATTCGCTGGACTATGGTCAGATCTGCGTAGAGCTCGTACAGCTCATCGTTAAATTTCCTTCGATACTCGCCGTTGGCATCACGGGAAGGACCATAAATCTTCCGGAGAACTTTTCTCTCAAATACTCCAAGGGCCATCTCATCTTCTCTTGACATTGTCCATGAATCTGAGCCATACATCAGAACAGGTATGAAGAGAGACTTATAGAGCGTGATCTTTGTTCTTCGAGAGAGGACTTTACTTCTCAATTGCCTACTCAGTCCAAAGTAGCACTTGTTGGCAAGAGTGATTCTCCGCTGGATTTCTATACTGATATTATTTTCGGTGTTGATACTGGTTCCCAAATAGACGAAGTCCCTCACAGTTTCAAATTTGTAACTATCAACAGTGACATGGCTGCCAAGGCGCAGGTGCGCCGATTCTTTCTTTGATGACAGCAAATACTTCGTCTTGTCCTCGTTCACGGCAAGACCCACTTTTTTCGCTTCCTTATCCAGTCCAGAGAAGGCAGCGCTTACGGCGCGGTTGTTAAGGCCAATGATATCAATATCATCGGCATACGCCAGCAATTGCACGCTCTTGTAAAAGATTGTACCATTGCGGTTTAGCTCTGCTGCTCGAATTATCTTCTCCAGCATCAGCTTGAAGAAATCGCACGAAAGGGAGTCGCCCTGTCTGAAGCCTCGTTTGGTTTCAAATGGCGCAGAGAGGTCCTTCCCGATTCTGACGGAGCTGTTGGTATTGCTCAACGTCATTTGGCAAAGCCGTATAAGCTTTGCAGGGAAGTCAAATTCAGACATGGCGGCATACAGGCAACTCCTTTTTGCACTGTCAAAAGCGGCTTTGAAATCGACAAAGAGATGGTGTGTGTCGATTCTTTTATCATGGGTCTTCTCCAGGATTTGGCGTATCGTGAAAATCTGGTCGATGGTAGACTTCATCATCATCATTTAATGGCGCTTAACCGCCTAAGCGATTTTGGCCGTTTCGTATCAAAGCACGCCAGTCATTCCTTTTTAGCGATAACTGACGCCAATTGGAAACCCCAAGGGAGTTCAAGTCATCCTCCACCTGTTGTTTCCATCTCAGTCGAGGCCTCCCCCTTCCTCTGCTGCCGAATTCAGGCGACGATAGGAAAACCTTCTGTGCTGGAGCTTCTTTGTCCATTCGCATAACATGGCCCAGCCAGCGGAGTCTTTGGGCTTTAATTCGCTGGACTATGGTCAGATCTGCGTAGAGCTCGTACAGCTCGTCGTTAAATTTCCTTCGATACTCGCCGTTGGCATCACGGGAAGGCCCATAAATCTTCCGCAGAACTTTTCTCTCAAATACTCCAAGGGCCATCTCATCTTCTCTTGACACTGTCCATGATTCCGAGCCGTACATCAGGACTGGTATGATGAGAGGCTTATAGAGCGTGATCTTTGTTTGTCGGGAGAGGACTTTACTTCTCAATTGCCTACTTAGTCCAAAGTAGCACTTGTTGGCAAGAGTGATTCTCCGTTGGATTTCTAGATTGATATTGTTTTCGGTGTTAATGCTGGTTCCCAAGTAGACGAAGTCCCTCACCGTTTCAAATTTGTAGCTATCAACGGTGACTTCGCTGCCAAGGCGCAGGTGCGCCGATTCTTTCTTTGATGACAGCAGATACTTCGTCTTTTCCTCGCTGACCGCAAGACCCACTTTTTTCGCTTCCTTATCCAGTCCAGAGAAGGCAGCGCTTACGGCGCAGTTGTTAAGGCCAATGATATCAATATCATCAGCATACGCCAGCAATTGCACGCTCTTGTAGAAGATTGTACCATTGCGGTTTACAACTAATCAAATTATATGTTAATGTTTGCTAATGCTGATGGGTTTGATGGTTTAACTGGTCAGTCATTACTTAAGCGAAAATTTCTGGATATTGTTTCGGGGCCTTTTGATCAACCGCTCATCACTTCAATCATACCGTTAAAGCTGATAGTACTACCAAATACGGTTATTAGGAGGAATCGAATCCCTCAGTCCATAAAATTTTCCAGACCCAAAAAAATTCTTAAAAAAAGTCGTAACAGTGATCAATTCATTCCTTCGTGAAGGGTGGACACCTTGCCGCGGTACTAGGGTTTAAGTCGATAGCCACAGGGCTCTCTGGCACGACGACAAAGATCTTCCCCCTCCCAATCCAGGGTGTTATGCGATACCGTGCCCATTGGACGTTTGCAGCCGGGAGGCAATTCGTTGCTGTAGTCGGACGGAGCCTCTCTAATACCGGGCCGCCTCAGAGAGTAATCATGGTCTTACCGCGGTACGGGGCTCTGCCGCGGCGGACGACACACTTCACCTACTCTTCTCTTGACCCTAAGCTGGCCTTGTCCGGCGATGGGTCGTACGAACAAGATGAACAATAAAACTAATTTAAAACAAGTAAGGAAAGTTGTCTTCGGCTGTGCCGAAGGCTATATACCTTTCATGAATAAGCGTCACGATTTTCACTGTTCGATCCCCAGTACAGCCTGTTTCAATTTAACTATATTTACTACACACATTACACATCTTTGTTATAATTTAAAAAAAACTTACAAAATAATAGGATCCGAGTTATCGGAACAATCGATTGTATGGAGGCTATATATTATACGTGTTCAATTGTACTGACTTACACTATACACATTACATATGTAGAAAGTACTAAAGGTGCAATATTTTACGTTCCTAACTTTTTAAATGCGGAAGTATTGGCCAAAAAACCTTATATCTGAACAACCGGTTGTATGGGGCTAAATATATGTTATATTTACCCGATCTTCTTCATTTTCCTCTACACACTACATAAATTGAAAGTACTCAAGTTGCAAAATTTTATGTTCCTAACTTTTTAATTGCAGAAGTTTTGGCCAAAAAACCTTATATCTGAACAATCGGTTGTATGGGGGCTATATGTTACATTTGTCCGATCTTGTTGATTTTCCCTATATACACTACATAAATAGAAAGTACTCGAGTTGCAAAATTTTACGTTCCTAACTTTTTAATTGCAGAAGTTTTGGCCAAAAAACCTTATATCTGAACAATCGGTTGTATGGGGGCTATATGTTACATTTGCCCGATCTTGTTGATTTTCACTATATACACTACATAAATAGAAAGTACTCGAGTTGCAAAATTTTACGTTCCTAACTTTTTAATTGCAGAAGTTTTGGCCAAAAAACCTTATATCTGAACAATCGGTTGTATGGGGGCTATATGTTACATTTGCCCGATCTGGTTGATTTTCACTATATACACTACATAAATAGAAAGTACTCGAGTTGCAAAATTTTACGTTCCTAACTTTTTAATTGCAGAAGTTTTGGCCAAAAAACCTTATATCTGAACAATCGGTTGTATGGGGGCTATATGTTACATTTGCCCGATCTGGTTGATTTTCACTATATACACTACATAAATAGAAAGTACTCGAGTTGCAAAATTTTACGTTCCTAACTTTTTAATTGCAGAAGTTTTGGCCAAAAAACCTTATATCTGAACAATCGGTTGTATGGGGGCTATATGTTACATTTGCCCGATCTTGTTGATTTTCACTATATACACTACATAAATAGAAAGTACTCGAGTTGCAAAATTTTACGTTCCTAACTTTTTAATTGCAGAAGTTTTGGCCAAAAAACCTTATATCTGAACAATCGGTTGTATGGGGGCTATATGTTACATTTGCCCGATCTGGTTGATTTTCACTATATACACTACATAAATAGAAAGTACTCGAGTTGCAAAATTTTACGTTCCTAACTTTTTAATTGCAGAAGTTTTGGCCAAAAAACCTTATATCTGAACAATCGGTTGTATGGGGGCTATATGTTACATTTGCCCGATCTTGTTGATTTTCACTATATACACTACATAAATAGAAAGTACTCGAGTTGCAAAATTTTACGTTTCTAACTTTTTAATTGCGGAAGTTTTGGCCAAAAAAACCTTATATCTGAACAATCGGTTGTATGGGGGCTATATGTTACATTTGCCCGATCTGGTTGATTTTCACTATATACACTACATAAATAGAAAGTACTCGAGTTGCAAAATTTTACGTTTCTAACTTTTTAATTGCGGAAGTTTTGGCCAAAAAACCTTATATCTGAACAATCGGTTGTATGGGGGCTATATGTTACATTTGCCCGATCTTGTTGATTTTCACTATATACACTACATAAATAGAAAGTACTCGAGTTGCAAAATTTTACGTTCCTAACTTTTAAATTGCAGAAGTTTTGGCCAAAAAACCTTATATCTGAACAATCGGTTGTATGGGGGCTATATGTTACATTTGCCTGATCTGGTTGATTTTCGCTATATACACTACATAAATAGAAAGTACTCGAGCTGCAAAATTTTACGTTCCTAACTTTTTAATTGCAGAAGTTTTGGCCAAAAAACCTTATATCTGAACAATCGGTTGTATGGGGGCTATATGTTACATTTGCCCGATCTGGTTGATTTTCACTATATACACTACATAAATAGAAAGTACTCGAGTTGCGAAATTTTACGTTTCTAACTTTTTAATTGCGGAAGTTTTGGCCAAAAAACCTTATATCTGAACAATCGGTTGTATGGGGGCTATATGTTATACTGGTCCGATCATGTCAGTTCCGACAAATGATTCCTATATTACAAAATGGTGGCCACATACAAAATTTCAGCCAGATATCTCAAAAATTGAGGGACTAGTTTGCGTTCAAACAGACAGACGGACAGACGGACAGACGGACATGGCTAAATCAACTCATCTCGTCATCCTGATCATTTCGGTATACTTATTGATGGGTCTATCTCTTCTTCTTCTCATATTTACAAACATCGGACCAAAGTTATAATACCATTTCATGTTCATGAAAGGTATAACAACAAACAACAACTTCGTACACTCTTCAGCAGAGGGGAGCTATGCTGGAGCTAGCGAAAAAACAACGTCGGAAGACAGCCTCCACTCCAAAATTAACCGGGGGACCAACAGCGATGGCTACTACGAGTCGGTCAACCAAATTTTTATCAAGTAAGAATGACTTGATGGGAGCTAGCACCAGTGCGGCTGCCTACGCAGCTAAGCGGACAACGGCGGATACTAAACTTCCATTAATCGCCAATATGAGAACCCATCTCTTAACATCTGGCCCAGCGGTCTCACGATTTGGCCTCGGAGATCTAAAAGAGAAAGAGGCTGCAACTGCAAAGAATCTTTCAACAAAGGGAACGACCGCTCCAGAACTACGGGTCTCGACTTCCAGGGGACATCTCCCCTCCGCTCTGCGTACTTAGAAAAACGATTGCCCGCAAGGATCCTTAAGAAATATGAGGGGAAAGTTTCTGGCCGCCATTCACCTGGGAATGATGAACAATAAAACTAATTTAAAACAACAAACAACAACTTCGGCAGAGGGGAGCTAGCGAAAAAACAACGTCGGAAGACAGCCTCCACTCCAAAATTAACCGGGGGACCAACAGCGATGGCTACTACGAGTCGGTCAACCAAATTTTTATCAAGTAAGAATGACTTGATGGGAGCTAGCACCAGTGCGGCTGCCTACGCAGCTAAGCGGACAACGGCGGATACTAAACTTCCATTAATCGCCAATATGAGAACCAATCTCTTAACATCTGGCCCAGCGGTCTCACGATTTGGCCTCGGAGATCTAAAAGAGAAAGAGACTGCAACTGCAAAGAATCTTTCAACAAAGGGAACGACCGCTCCAGAACTACGGGTCTCGACTTCCAGGGGGCATCTCCCCTCCGCTCTGCGTACTTAGAAAAACGATTGCCCGCAAGGATCCTTAAGAAATATGAGGGGAAAGTTTCTGGCCGCCATTCAC